>CM053026.1:234175446-234662946 GCA_028564925.1 Lithobates sylvaticus
CGGGCATTTACGGATAGGGGCGGGACAGCTGCGGCTAGCTAGTCCCGGAAGTGGGTGCAGATACCTGTATTATACACACTGGGCAAGCTGCAAATGACACTGGCAGGCTGCAAATGACAATAGACAAGGCTGCAAACGACGCTGGACAAGCTGCAAATGACACTGGGCAAGCTGCAAATGATGCTGAGCAAGCTGCAAATTACACTGATCATTCTGCAATGATGGAAAAGGCTGCAGATGCACACCGATAAGGCTGCATTGATGGGCATTTAAATGTAAGTTTTTTTTTCCTTAAACTTCCCTCCTAAAACTTTTTTTCCTTAAAATGCCCTCCTAAACTCGGGGTGCGTGTTATACGCCGGTTCATGTTTAATGCCGATAAATACGGTACTTTAGATTTTTGTTTTAGAAAAAAATATCATAGAAAAATATCCCCTTAATTAAATAAGGTACATCAAATCTAACAGACTTCAAGATCCACTATCTTTGTCCTTTTCTTGTCATTTATTCTTAAAAATTTTTGCATTTTTTTTTTATTTAATAATAAAAATCTGTATGCATAATCTGATTTCTATATAAAACTTATTTCTTAAGCATATTATTGCCTTCAAACAATAGTGCATTTCTTCTTAGAGGATTTCTACTAGCTTGTAAAGATTTACCTAATGCACTGCATGGCCTTTGAATTATGGCCAGCAGGCTTAGAAGCCAGACCCTTTACTATAAAAGGGGGGAGACAGAACAGTAATAGTGTTGTGATTGGAAGCTGGAAAGCATAGGGAAAGTTGACAAACTGAATAGAAAGACATCAATGTACAGCCACTTCCGAATCAAGTCGCATTGGCTGCGTATGTCCCAAATCCTCTGCCCTAAATACCACACCTACAAACACCACACCTCCTACAAACACCACACCTACAAACCCCACCGTTACTTACACCAACAGCCCGATCCGAGTCTAGTCACATCATCGGCACAACGATTTGGATCCTCTGCACTACAAACCTCACCATTACTCACACCAACAGCCCGATCCAAGTCTAGTCGCATCATCGGCACAACGATTTGGATCCTCGGCAAAACATCGGCGTGTCATCACGGTGGCATCCTTGGCTTTACATTACTCTTATCAAGCATAAACATACACATCTCACTCCATCTATTTGTACGTTGTTGCGGTCGGTCATTCCATTCAAATTCCGCTATCTTTTGTTTTTGCCTTCCTGATAAGGCTGCTTATTTGCAATCGTTGCAAGCATCTCTGCAAGTGGCTGAAATCGGCCACTCTCTGTCTCCAGAGGCAAATCGGCTGCTCACCTATTCTCCGTCACTTCCCCTTTAGGTCAGTAGAGTTCCAGTTGGTCCATCCTGCACCAGGTTTGGATGGTATTCCCTTCGGAAAAAAAAGTGTGTTCACAAAAAATAAAAAGAAACACACACTGACGACAGGGCTCGCACCTTCACCAGGGGGCCAGCCGTGCCCCAAACAGCTCTTTGCAACCCCCCTTTTTAACCAATTTCCTATGTCACCTTACTACAGGTCCCCGGTCGACCCAGTTCTCAACCCCAACCAGGACTTCACAGCTAGGGCATTGAGTAAGGTGCATAGTACAATGGATCCTCCCTTGCATTTCCCTTAAGCACTCTTTCACAACATATTTTACTTCACATACATGATTCGAGTTGCTCCTGAGGAGTTAGTAACTGTCACATACTTCTGTGCACTTCACTCTGTTTTCGAAGCGAGATCCTACACCATGCAGACAAGGTCACTCAACAACAAGCTTGCTGGCAGTGCAAGCGTTAGCAGGCAGAACATACGTCAATAAGCTACAGATTGCAACATTCCTAGTTAGAATATCAGACTGCAGCTCCCCGCCCCAGTACGCCCTGGGGGCTCTGGTTCACTAGTTTGTGCCAAGCACAGACGGGCACCCGAGCTATCGGTTACCTGCCCAGTTACCTCCTGGCTCACCTCGGTTGCCACGCATTATTTTGAGTTTTCAAAATTTCCACTCAACAGCGCTCGTACGCAAACCAGCTTCTTCTCTACACCTGTCGTTCCTTTTACTGTCCTTGCTTTCATCCTTCTTTTCTATCGTATCTACCCAACGCATCTGTCCCCTTCTACCTTTGCAACGTATCTTAAACATATGCATTCTCCCCTCCTTGTCTTTTAGCTGAAGCCATGTCGCAGCGAAGACCTCTTCACCTTTGCCCCGCCGTCACCCTCTGCGGGTTTAGGAAGCGGCATCCAATCTCCCAGAGCTTGGACCATTCCCAAACTCACAGGTATTTCCTACCCTGCCACAGCTAGGAAAGCCAAACTTTTTAGGCTGCTATTACCACTGCCAGTGGCAGCCCTACCAGGCACCCAGGCATCACTGCAGTCTATATCCTCGACTATCACTTAGCTCAAAAAAAAAAAAAAAGAATCGGGACTTGCAACTTCGCTCCTTCATGTTTGCCTCTCATGCCATAAAGCAGCATTAAGCAGCTAAATACATCATGACTAAGCCGCATTCATGTCGGGTGGCTCGGGTCCCACCTATCCTCCCACCTGACTCCCTCCCTGGCCACCTTCCTCATGCAGGGATGCACCTCTGGATTCCACACCAGCCTCATCACGCTGCCCCACATGACTGCAAGAACATACTGTCATCTGCCACCAAGGAGTCAGCCATCGGCATCTTGTTACAAACCAAACTGGACCAGGGGTACATGATCACCCCTTTTCCAAAGTCACCTTTCACCATCTGGAGACTCAGCCCTATTGGACTTGCCGAGGGCACGTATTCTAATAAAATGTGTTAGTGTATGATTTGTCCGCTCCTCATTGTTCTCACATCCCAAGTTTGAATTGCCTAATACCCTCAGAAGAATTTCCCCTTAAGCATTTGTCAGTCGATCTAGCTATTCAAGCCGTTCTTGGTATAGGAGTAGGCACTTGGCGGTCCAAAGCGGACATCTCAGACGCTTTCAAATTACTGCCGATCGAGCCATCCCTCTAGCGATGACATAGGGTTCAAGTGGAAAGGCTTATATTATTTTGCCACCAAATTGTCATTTGGTATTATAAAAAAATAAAAAAACACAGACTGTGGCTGTTCGATACTTTTGTCCAGTCCCTTTCCTGGACCCCGTTGCATCAGGCACGTTGCCAGAAAAGTCATCCACTATGTCGATGTCAGGGCTACGTCCAGCCCTTCCTTCTTTGAGCTGGCTGCTCAGCTGTTGGCTAATTGCCAACTCCTATCTCTCCACAGTGATCTTGAAGTCAGTTGACAGCTTAAGAAGGGTATTTGGTGATTTAATGTGCCCATAGCAGAAAATAAAGTGGAATGCCTGGCACAGGCCATCACCTTCTTGGGTGTCACGATCGACGCATGGTCCATCCAGGCCAGCCTGCCTCCCGACAAGTTGACCGCATCAGGTCAGTCGTTCACACCTTTACCCTTACTCGAGGGTGTACCCAGCAACAACTACAATCCTTGCTGGGCATGCTCGATTTCACTATGAGGATCATCCCTCGGGGGCGGTCCTTCATCTCACGCCTCTTAGTTTCCTCTCGCATTCGCAAGATCCCGACCAAATTCCTAGGTGAAACACAGCAGCAATAGCAGATTTGTCAATGTGGGACGAATTTCTCACGAACTAGAATGGCATATCAATGTTCATTTCATTGGCATCCTCGTCACCTCGGGTAGCCAAAGACGTCACAGTCTCTACAGGCTTCACGGCAATTTTTGGCCATCATGCTTACAGGGCCATGGCAACCAGAAATCCTCCTGATCTTCGGGTTCAGTCATTCCTTCTCACTATTTGAACTCTACCCCATTGTGGCTGCAGCTCAAGTCTGGGGCAGCACCCAGGCAGGGCAAACAGTGACGTTTGCAACAGACAATCAGGCCACAGCTAATATCATAAATATAGGCAGGTCCAAATAGCCATCATGTCCTTTAAGGTGCAGGCTGGTGCAACTATCCCTGCAGCATCAATTCAAAGTGCACTGCATCTATATCCCGGGTAAGTGCAAAGACTCGCCGATGCAGTATCCCGCTTCAACTTTGATTCATTCTTCTCGTAGGAACCAGGAACCGACCCAGCCACATCTCTTACCCCACCTTGGTCACAGCTGACACTGGATTAAAGCAATACCTACGTGATTGTAAATCAGTCGTTATCCCGCAACACCCTGTAGGCCTATCATACAGCCTAGAATTCCTACGGCAGGTTCCTAGCCCCAAACCCGAGGCAGTGTCAGGAGATCTTAAACACATCCTAGCTTTCATATCATACTGCCACACGCAGCTGGCTCTATCACATAATACCATCAGACTCTACTCAGCTGGCATCCAGCATTTCATTTGAAAGGAACCTACCAAGCCATCCTTGTTCTCTGCCCATGCAGTCAAAACCATCCTACTCAGTATCCACAGGCAGCAACCCCAAAACTAGTAGCAAGCACCTACTCGGCACTAACGCCATCTTCAGAGACATGTCTACGATCCTGTCACATTCCCCCTTCGGGTTACTGCCCAGCCTGGTCCTCCAAGCAGCCATCTACCTGGCCTTTTATGGCTTCTTACATCCGAGCAAGTTATTATTATTATTATACACAATTTATATAGAGCCAACAGTTTACGCAACGCTTTACAATGTATAGGGGGGACAACACAATTACAGTACAGTTCTATACAAAAGGTACAGGAGGGCCTTGCTCTTAGAGCTTACATTCTAAAGGGACGGGGTGGTGGTACAAAAGGTAATAGCTGCAGAGAATGATTTGATGGGGGTTCACCGTCACCAGCCCCGGCTGTCAGGTACTACGCAGATGCCATCAGACACGCTATCAGAATAACGTCATCCTGCACCTCGTAGTGTCCAAAAATGCAACAGTCCAGTTCCAGGCTAGATTTAAAGCTATTCCAGACTCACAACACCTGGTGCCCAGAGGCCATTCTAAACCAGTCGTTATCTCATCTGCCCGACCTGTCGGAGTCTAGCCTATTGCTACCTTTCCTTGCCAACCCTCTGAGTGGTAGCCAGTTCACCAGACACATGGAAAGGCCAGTATGGTGGCCTGAAATTATGGGAGGAGCCTGGGGGTATTTAAGCAGACCACCCAAACTGGTCTTTGTCGGTTCCAGTGCGCTGTATCTACCCACCCATTCCCCTTCTTAGGGCACTTCTCTTAAAACACTTTCTCTACAAAACCATCCACTCACTTATCTTGGGTATTCCCCCTTCTCTTGGCATACAGTCCAGCAGACCAGGGCACATTTCAGATCTATTTTATGTTGTTAGTCTTGTGACGTGTTTACGTGGTTCACATCTCTCCCGGACTTAGAGCTCCAACCATAAATATATATATATATATATATATATATATATATATATATATATATATATATATATAAAATTATCTATTTTTTTTTTATATTGCTGAAAGGCTTTCCTCTAAAAACAAAGCAGGCTTTTGGCTTTTATTTCAGGAGTGGTGTTTGGTGGCTTTCATTGTTTTTTTATTTTATAGGGCCTTTTTTAAGTTTGTGGTACATCTATTGTTACTAACCATCTGTTCATGGAGATGCTTTTGGTTTACAGCGCTCCACTGTAAAATTTGAAGAAAAAAATAACTAGGTGCAAAGACAGCGTGCACCTAAATCATCTAACATTTTATATAGCTTAACACACACCTCTTATCCTCATAGATAAAATAAGAGTTAATCATAAACCATTTATGATTATTATCCCTGATTAAACTGTCCAGTTTTATACTTCTGTGCCCTTATCATTATCTTAATTCTTGAGGTTGACCCCAGCCAGGGCTCTTTGTCTCTAGCAAGTTGGGTCTAGCCTTGCTGATTAAAATTGTCTTGTTGCTGGCCAGCTACTACTCAATACTGGGCACTTCCACCCCCTTCCTGATCATGCCAATTTCCAGCTTTCAGCATTGTCATACTTTGAATAACAATTGTGTGGTCATGCAACACAGTACCCATATGAACGTTTTATCTTTTTGTTCACAAAAATAGAGCTTTCTTTTGGTGGTATTTAATCACTGCTGATTTTTATTTATTTTTTTGCTAAATAAGTGCAAAAAAGCCTGAAACATTTTGAAAAAAAGCCATGCTCCTGTTATAAAATTTGCAAAAAAATGATCGTTCTTCATAAATTTAGGCCAAAATGTGTTCTGTTACATTTCTTTGGTGAAAATAACCCAAATCAGTGTATATAATTTAGTCTGTAAGAAAGTGCACAAACTATGGTATATACTGCATATCTGGAAATCAATCAACCCTTATGTACTGACTGCCAATCTCATTTCTTAAGGCTCCAAAATGACAGGACAGTATGAATATCCCCCAAATGACCCCTTTGTGGAAAGTAGATAGTCCAAGGTATTTAAGAGGCATGGCGGGTTTTGTAGTTGTAATTTTTTGTTGTTTTCAATTTAATGAGAGCATAGGCTGAGGGATTTGCCAAGCATAAAGTGTTACTGATCTCTTATTATTTTGAGATCATCTGAGTCTGCTAAGAGGCTGTGTCATTTGAAAAGCACCTTGAAACACTGCAGCACTTTGTGTGATTTGAGCATTCAACGCTTTCAGAAGAGCACCATTGATTGTTTTTTGGTAACTTAATTTTTTATGAACTTTATTTGATGAACTTTATGCACAGTTTGTTTAGTTTTTTTATGAATTTTTTATGTATTTGATGAATTCTTTAGATTTTGCTTAAAATATAAGTTCACCTTTACAGAAAATCTGGACCTCCTTCCCATTACACTCAGTCCCACTAACCTGGAGTCCAGCGATAGAATGCTCCTAAAAGTACCTCCTGATGAGGTATGTTTTGGAGATTAAGCTGCAGGGGATTTCTAAGCCCCGGACCGGTGAGGCAGCATCCCGATGTCTGCAGCAGGTGATCCCTGCGCTCCAGGTCAGCGGGACCAGGGGGGTGAGGAGGGGTCCTGTGTAAGTTCACCTTACAGATTTTTCTGTAAAGGTGAACTTACACTTTAAGTTGTACATTTATGTAAGATGAAACATATATGAACTTTTCTCACACTGTTTATTGTTGCTAGTATGCGCTATATGAGTATAGCATGTTCAATATGTTTTTATAATATTGCTTTATAATCACTTTTTCTTATGAGACAGCACTTTTTTTTTTGTTTGTTTTATACTACTTATGAGATCCAGTATTCAGGATTTATAAATGTGCAGCAGTCTGAACTTTTTCAGTTTTTTAATCGAGCGTGAGGTTTACACTATGTTTTTAGTTTTGTAGTAAAACACCTACCTGTACTCTTTTTGGTCTTTTGGAATTGAAAGGCTGGCTGTTAACCCTGCAGGCTCCACCCATGAAGTGTGTTTACTGCATGGGTAGAGAGGTAAGAGAGCTGTCTTCTGACAGTTCACATTCCATAATTCAGATGCGATGTTGGCCTATTATTCCTCTTTTCACAGTAAAGAGACTAGGAGCATTTAGCAGTAGAGCAGTAAACAGCTCACTAATGAATCTTTGTGATTGGAGGGGGGGTGGATAGTGTGAAAAGAGCAAGGAATATAAGGAGAGAGGAAGACATGGGTTGGGTAGGTGAAGTCTGTGGTGGCCAGCTCAGAAGAATATTCAGTGAACATAAGGCCTACTAAAGTTCCAGTCAGCAAGGTTCACAAATGAAATAGAGGAACATATGTGTTCCAGTGGGCTCATCAATGTTTTCCAAAGTGTTTTGTGTTGTTGTTTGGGACTTACAACACCAGCATAAGTTGCTTATACAAAGACAAATCTTGTGTAATACTAATGCATCAGAATTGTATATTCATTTTCTTGCAGGTGGTACATATGGAATTTTTTTCATCCTGCATTTAAAGGGCTTCCCATTGTTCTATTGGAAGCTCTCTTCCCAGTAATGCTTCTCAACTTTTCATATAAAAGTATTTCTGAAATGGGTTTTCTGAGTGTACTGTAGGCTCCCAAAATAAGACCTTTGCAAGAAGTACAGTTCACGAGGGCTCTCTAAAAAGGGGTAAAATCTAGGAATGTAAGATATTTGGAGTGGGATTCAGCTGTGAGAGGGATTTCAAATATTTCTTGTATGTTCGAAAAATAGAGCATTTGACAAGCTGACCAAATATGAAAAGAGTGTTAGACTCTCAGGCTAGGACCATCTAAATAGTGAGGCTGTTCAGAATTTGGGGATTTAATGCCAATTAGGTAATCAAAGAATTTGGAGTTGATAAGTGATATCTGTCTTGTGCTTGTAGCCAGAGATATTGAATTGGGTTTAGTAAGTCCAAATCAATGACTGCCATAGCATTAAATTTGAATGCACTGGGGCTACCACAATTTGTACAATTTATTTATAAGAAAACAGAGATTTATTCTAAAAAGGACATGTAGCCTAGGATGCTAAGTGGTGCAGTTGGGCTGCTAAAATAAGGTACATTATATAAGGTAAAATTTGTTCTGGTGCGGATGACATCTCCATTACATGTGAGTATAATGTCTTGGATTTTAATACAATTTTAAGAATTGTAACCGTTTTATGCTATGTGGATGTTTGCATTTTTTACTTTCTTGTATCGCTTGAGATATATGAGATAAGGATAGTGGAGGAGGAGTTTGGAAGAAATAAACAGGATTTCTGATGTAAAGCAGTTTTGAACTGAAAATTGAGTAGGTTCTAAAGCTCTGGGGAGTTTGATCTACCACACGTGTGGGGAGAGCACTCAATGTTGATGCATGGAGATGAAGGAAAAATAAATATTATGTTACATTTATTTCCTTATTTGAAGTCTGGTACACATCTGTTACTTATATAAGAGACACGGTAGAAAGTATTTGTTTAATTATTGACACTGTGGAAGTGAACTATAGATATTTATTAGCCGAGCACGAACAAAAACTTATTTTTTTTTCAGGATTTTTTAGGATTTCAAGGATTGTATACAAGATTGTTTTATACAAAGACATTTATAGAACACTAGTGGATTCACTTAATTATTTGAAATTCTGGTGTTTCACTTTTTAAAGCCAGAGGTGAAGGAAATAAAGGACAGTGCATATTATTGTGAAAATAGGCTCCAAAGTTTGAAAACAAGTTTAAAACAGCTGCTTTTTTTGTGGTGAAAAAACTACCATAATAAAGAGTCTATAATTTCGGATTTATTTCCAAAAGTGGCTAGATTGGGAAGTGAGAGGGAGAGAAGGAGTTGCAATATGTAGAATCAGAATCAAGAAATAAATGTATCATTCTACAATAAAATTCATAACCTTAAATAAAGTCGTACACCCTTCCAATGCTACACATAGAAAAACACGTATATAAAACAAATACATAGAAACATAAAAACACACCACAGTATGAATAAATCAAAATTCTCTTTTTTCCAACTGCTCTCTAAAAATTTCCCTATAATCCTTCATCAAAAAAATACATTCTGTGCTACCCCTCCCTCCTAATTTTTTGCTATAATTAACAGAACTTAGGAGTCAGACTGCCAGAGGGAAAACGCTATTTTATAGATTGGTGGTATGGGAGGCAATATTCCTATAGTGCTTACTAGATTGTACCTCCTTTCCCAAAACTTTTCAATACTGGACAGTTCTGCGTGTAATTTTCTGTGCAGTTTCCACCACCTTCTGTAAAGGTTTCATATCATGAGATCTACATGTATGCTGCGATAAATAAACATGGTAAATTAAAACACATTCCATGGCACCACTAGAAAAAACGAGTAGGTCCAGTTTAGATTTACCATTAAAGAGGATATATGCAGTGACTATGACAAATCCCTTGCAATCGTTGTTCCTAATCAACAAAACCCATGCACTGGCTCTTCCTCCACCCCATCTATAATAACAGTAGCAGTAACTATCACCCCCTCCTCTCCTAAAGTCTATTATCAAATCTTTAGTCTTTCTCAAATTGAGTTTTAAATAGTTTTCCCTGTACTAGCTTACCAGTCCCTTTAATTTCAGCTGATAGGCACCCTCATCATTATCCCGTATTCTACCAATGATAGTGGTATTGCCACTAGATTTTATAGCTGAGTTTCTCTCACATCAGGAAACATTCATAAAATTACAAGGTAAATAAAAAATAGTACTCAGTACACTCCTTTGTGAAACACCTGAATTGAGGGTCAACATTGATGAGCACGGACCTCTGATTTTCATTTTCTGGGGCCTTTTAGTGAGAAAATATCAAATCCAATTACAGAAAATTGGGCTTAGATTTTGAGCTTATCAATACGCTTCTTAGCTAAGTAGCATTGAATTCTGTACTAAAATCAATAAAAAAAGTAATAGAAATGTTTGTACACTATAAATTACTGTAATCAGAACTGAGTGCAACATGGTAGCAATAGCATCCTTAGTTGTTCTATTTAGCCTGGAATCAAACTGATATTTATCTAATGCATCAGGGACACATTTTTTTCTAAAAAAAAATGTTTTTATTTCTGAAAGCACTTTATGATTAGGGTAGCAATAAACTACAAGATATAGTAGATTTCTTCAGAATAGGGACAACCTTTAACATCCTCAGACATATGGGGATGACCTCCTGCCTGAGCATGATATTAAACATATGTGTAAAGGCGTTCACCAACTGAAGGGCACGGTTCTTTAAAATACCTAAATATTTTTAAACCCTGCAGCTTTTATCTTTTATATCTAATGCCGCATGACCGGACTTTCCGGCAAACTAGGTCCGAAGGGATTAGTCCGTCGGACAATCCGATCGTGTGTGGGCTAATCTGTTCGTTTTTCGGGGGAAAAATCCGGTGGACCTAGGAATAGAACATGTTTCAAATTTATCCGACGGACTCAATTCCGACAGACTCAAATCGGGAAAACCGTTTGTCTGTATGCTGGTCCGACGGACCAAATACGATGCAGGGGCAGCTATTGGCTGCTGGCTGTTCTTTAGTCCCGTTTTCGTCACCACGTCAAAAACGAACTGACTTTCGACTGTACTTAGTCCATTCTTATTCCGTTTGTTCGGAAAGTCCGTCAGAACTCCGCCGAAAGTCCGTCGGGAAGCCCATCGGACCTAGTTTCCCGGAAAGTCCGATCGTGTGTATGCGGTATAACACATCTAACCTTACATCCTAGAAAATACCTTAAAAAGCATGTCTCCCAAAGGTGGGCTTAAAACTTGTTTAGATTTTCAACCAGAGAGGCTTTACATTTCTTCATTGAAGCCTGTTTCTTTGTGTAGCCTGTGAATGACTAAATAACCTGCCACAAAGCCCCAGTATTCAATAATTAAACCCCCTCTCTAATCTCTGCTGCTACTTGCATTTTGCTTCCCTAATGCCTACCTTTAGCCTGACAACACTACAGTAAATACAACCTTATCCCCTGATCCAAAAGCTTCATTCTTACCCAAAAGTGGAACTTCTGCTTTAAAGACTCCTGACCCCCTGACATGGACAGCATCGCTGGACCATGGGACAGGTGAGTGTCTGTTTATTAAAAGTCAGCATCTCCACTTTTTGTAGAAATGGGTGGAACTCAGCTTTAACTAGAAACTTCACCTCCCCATTTACCCAAGGCTTTTGATAGGGAATGATGTAATAATTCTACTAGTCACTACATCTTTTGCACATTTGTTAACATACGCCGTAACCACCATATTCCTTCACTTTCATTAGATTTTTTGTGGTATCAGCTCCATTAGTACCTGCCGCTCAGTGCACTCAAAATTATTTTTTTGTAAGGAAGCCATCTTTACTGTTTTTTGGGCTGATATGGCCCTTTATATTACATGTGAATAATAAGTAGCTTTGTAACCATTAGTAACATTTGTATACAATTGATCCAGAGTATCCTCTCCCCTGGGAATGTTAACATACTGCACAAATCTAAGCAAGACAAATCTTAAGTCCACTCTATTAAAACCCCCAGACATGATGCAGACTCCATAAGAAAGTTTTTGTAAAAATTGTATTATATCTTTTCATGTGAAAACACTGAAGAAGTGACACTTTGCTACAATGCAAAGTAGTGAGTGTACAGCTTGTACAACAGTGTCAATTTGCTGTACCCTCAAAATAACTCAACACCCAGCCATTAATGTCTAAACCGCTGGCAACCAAAGTGAGTACATCCCTAAATGAAAATGTCCAAATTGGGCCCAATTAGCCATTTTCCCTCCCCGGTGTCATGTGACTTATTAGTGTTACTAGGTCTCAGGTGTGAATGGGGAGCAGGTGTGTTAAATTTGGTGTTATCACTCTTACGCTCTCATACTGGTCACTGGATGTTCAACAGGTGAGGAGTACAAAGACAAGTGTGTCTTGCCTACATTCAAGCATGGTGGTGGGAGTGTCATGGTTAGGGGCTGCATGAGTGCTGCCGGCACTGGGGAGCTATAGTTCATTGAGGGAACCATAAATGCCAACATGTACTGTGATATACTGAAGCAGAGCATGATCCCCTCCCTTCAGAGACAGGGCAGTATTCCAACATGATGATGACCACAAACAGACCTCCAAGATGACCACTGCCTTGCTAAAGATGCTGAGGGTAAAGGTGATGGACTGGCCAAGCATGTCTCCAGACCTAAACCCTATTGTGGGGCATCCTCAAATGGAAGGTGGAGGAACGTAAGGTCTCTAACATCACCAGCTCTTTGATGTTGTCATGGAGGAGTGGAATAGGACTCCGGTGGCAACCTGTGAAGCTCTGGTGAACTCCATGACCAAGAGGGTTAAGGCAGTGCTGGGAAATAATGGAGGCCACACAAAATATTGACACTTTGGACCCAATTTGGACATTTTCACTTAGGGGTGTACTCACTTTTGTTGCCAGCAGTTTAGACATTATTGGCTGTGTGTTGAATTTTGAGGGGACAGAAAATTTACACTGTTATACAAGCTGTACACTCACTACTTTACATTGTAGCAAACTGTAATTTCTTCAGTGTTGACAGATAAAAATATATAATGAAATATTTACAAAAATGTGAGGGGTGTACTCACTTTTGTGAGATACTGTAGGTGGTTGAGCTCAGAAGTATGAGGTAGATTAGACTCATCTGCCAACATAAGTATTGCTTGCTCCAGTTTGGAAAGGTGATAGAGGAATACTGCTTACAAAGATCAAATACAAACACAAACAGGAGTCACTGCACAATCACAAGCCAGGGGAGGAAAGATAACCCAACGTTATATCAACCCAAAGAGTGGGCAACAGGGGGCTCAGACCATGGAGCTATCACAGCTTGACACCCTATAGTCAGAAACATTAAAAGGCAAATGGACCAGAATAGACCTCATAGTGTAAAATAAATACAAATGCCCCATATATCCCTTATATAAGTATCACATGTCAATGGTTATCATATGTTAATTAAAAATGTGTATGCGGATAACTTTGCTTTTAAATTCACACATTTTTCTGACTGTTACTAGCACCTTAAAGATTCCTGAAGAAGCACAATGAACGAAACGTATTGAGACAAAGCATTTCTTTATCCCATATAAAGCATTTCTTTATCCCATTTCTTTAGCCCATATAATATGTTACATTATTACGTAATTGTAACATATAACCATAACATGATCAATTTACGTGGCTGTAATGCACATAGTGTTCTGACTATTTTTAATATGTATGATTTAATACATTTATGAACTTTTAACATATTAGTGTATTTTGATAAAAAAAGTGATTTTGCGCATAGTAAAAAAACATTCAAGTGTTGTCTAAAATTGTCATAAAGTGCTAATATAAACCACAGTGTTCTATGTGATAGCCATAAACATTAAAAATCATAATGCATATAAGTGAAACAATAAATATTATAATGGGTGTAAAAGGTGAATCAAAACCACTATATATGTGGTGGTATCTGTTTGCCAGTTCTAGCAATGATAAAGCAGTCCGTGCTAAAGATGAAGATGTTAATAAATAAATCAGAGCTCAAGTGTCTCTCTTCTAGTCTCTAGTAATGCTATCCAGGGATGAGTGATAATTCAACCAGGACAATCCTAGGCTATGCTCTCAGAACTCTCACCTCCAGGTTTCTTTATAACTGCAAAAAGATCGAATGGTCTCCTCCACTATTGGTCAGCCTTTGATGTACTCCTCCACGCGGTAGGGTATGATCCTTAGGTGCCCCAATCTACTGGTCTAGTGCGCTGTAAAGACTTATCTAAAAGAGAAAGGGATGGAGGGCAAAGGAGACTCCCATAGTGTAGTATTTAAAAGTAAATTATAAAAATTTATTAAATAGAAGAAATGCGCCCTTACACAATAAAAAACGATAATAAGCAAGGAAATCAAAAAGGCGCTGTGAAACGCCACTCTCACTGCACTTCCGGTTGCGTACTGACGTCCAAACCACTCCCTACGCGTTATGTCACACGTCCCAATATAAGGCCCCTTTCACACGGGCAGATAGAATTCAGTATTTAGCTAAATTGTGTTGCTTTTCTCAGTGCAGGTTATATAAAAAAGGAAGGAACCATAAACCACTCCATCCCGTCTCCGTCTACGTGTCATTGTGGCCTGTACTATGAGACCGGACACACCGAGTCACCGGGAGATCCCACACTCCTCCCCGCCCTGTGTGCACCGTACAACGAGCAGCCCCGCTGGACGGAGTGGTTTATGGTTCCTTCCTTTTTTATATAACCTGCACTGAGAAAAGCAACAGAATTTAGCTAAATACTGAATTCTATCTATCTATTAAGTTGTGGATTGTGCACCATTTTAGATTTTGCAGCAGGTATTTATTTAATATAAGATACACAGGGTTATCTATATTAATCTAAACATTTATATTTTGCCCATATATTTTATTTTATCACCTTTATATATGTGTATTTATTTGTTTTAGTAGATTACACACTACCTTCACCTTTGGTGGGGATATACACATTACACAGTTGATTAGTAGCGCGAAGGACACACCATATCTATATTAGTGTATTTTGTCCGCTTCTGAGGTTATCAGCACCTTAAAGTGGAGTTCCACCCGAAAGTGGAACTTCCGCTCATCTGTCCCCCCCCCCCCCTCTCCGGTGCCACACTGCCTGACAGCTGGTGGAAACATCAGCTGTGGTTCCGACATCACTCGACTTCAGGACAAGCAAGTGTCCTAATATTAAAAGTCAGCAGCTACAGTATGTGTAGCTGCTGTCTTTTAATTTTTGAAGGAGGGGGTGGAACTCCGCTTTAAAAGTCCCACAAATTCTCTACTGATGTTTATTTATTTACTATTAAAATGCAATCATCTTTTGGGAAAGTTATTGTTCAAAATATATATAAAAAAAAAAATATGAACGCTAAGAACAAAAACTATCATGTTAAATCCAAAGTAGACTGTTAACACCTGAAGTTAAAATGATATCTAATTCGAAAATTTCCCTTTGCTTCCTATACCACAGTCAATACAGAATGTAAGAGGCGATCTCTCAAAAGTGACATGAAATCCCCCTTAGGCAGTTGTCACTGTCCCCATTAAAAGTTTTTCCCTCGACTCCTGGTTTGTGATATTTGTAAAATGTTTGATTCCCCATCACTTTCAGCCTCAGTGGCAATCACTAGAACAAAAATGGTAAGTGACTCTCCCCAGCAGGAACACAGCAATAAAAACCAGACCTGAAAAGTTCTGACTTTAGATGCAATTTATCAAAGTGCATAGGAAGAAATGTAAATCTAGTGTCAAAATGATACTTTTTTTAATGGATACTTTCATATCACTCGGTATTACTGATGTTTATTAACAATAAAAAGGTATTTTTTCTTGGTTAAACATCACCTGGAAAGCAATCTTAAAAAAAATTCTTAAGAATTGTAAAGATCTGCAATATGCAAGTAGTAGCAAATTGACTTGTTTGTACCCCTGTCTCTTGTTTTTCCCTTCTATTTCAGGCCTCCTAAATGTGTTCACTAAAGAGAAAAGAGCACTTTGTCTGGATGTTTTGGTATGGAATACAACATTTAGGACAAAAATGTAAGATTTCATTGTAAATAAATGATCTTTACATGTAGTGATTGTCATTAACAAATTATGTTATTGATTTACCAAAGTGATGTTAAAGTATTTCCAAACCTGACATTTTTAATTTTGCAGTGGTTAAAACCCCAGTTATTTTTTTTTTCATGCTGTGTCCTTTTGGGGTTAGCTTCCTTTCTCATAGACATAAGAAAGAGTAAATGCAGCCTCTACAAAGAGAGGGACATTTTTCTCTTTGATAGTTGTCACCGGAACAAATAGCCCCATTTAAAAACTTTCCCAATCTGCAATCGTTTGGTAAAAGTAAAAAATTGGGGATTTTCCCTTATTTCAGTCCATGTGACAATGGACAGCACTATCAACAAAGAGCATTCATCAACTTAGAAGAAGACAGCAATAAACCATAACAAAGGTTCTAAACCCTGACAATTCTATCCATTTTTAAAATGTTGACTTTAGATACACTTTTATTTTGATATTATTATGCTGTCTTATAATGTTTAACAGCTTAAATATTGGTTCAAAAGGCAAAAAGGGTTTTAACATTAATGCATTCTCTACACTAAGGTAAAAAACCTTCATGTGTCTGTGCCTAACCCCCTTAGCCCCACCCCTAAAGACCAAACATCACTCTAGATTTAGGGTTGTCCCTGCCTGAAGACCCATTCTCCTCTCTTTCTGCATTATTGGGCCATTGGCTCCCACTACTGGCAGTTAAAGTGATTGTAAAGGCTTGTTTTTTAAAATAACAAACATGTCATACTTACTTCCTCTGTGCAGTTGGTTTGCACAGAACGGCCTGGATCCTCCTCTTCTCGGGTCCCCCTTCGCTGCTCCTAGCCCCTCCATCCTTTGAGTGCCCATCAGCCAGCAGCTTGCTACAGAGGGCCCCCAAGCCGAGTCAGAGCTCCGTATATCTATTCAGACATGGAGCCCCGACCTGGCCCGCCCCCTCTCCCCTGATTGGCTGAATTACTTTGATTAACAGCCACGGGAACCAATGGTCCAGCTGCTCTGTCCTGGATGGCTAAGGGGATGGTGGACAGAGAGAGAAGGGGCTTAGGTAGGTAATTGGGGGGTGCTGGGGAGGCTGCTACACATGGAAGCTTTTTTATCTTAATGCATATGCATTAAGATAAAAAAACCTGCCTTTGCAACCCCTTTTAATCCTGTGTGCGGAGGAGGCTGGAGGGGGTGAGGCGAGCCATGCTGTGTGTTTCAATGGACATACACAGTCCAGCTCAGGATCAAGCCTGCACGAGTGCCCCCAGAGAAAGCAGCTTGCTTTGGGGGCACTTAGAGAGGCACTCAGAGAAGAGGAGGAGCCAAGATCGCTGGTGAGGGACCCCAGAAGAGGAGGTTCAGGGTACCATTGCACAAAGCAGGTAAGTATAACATGTTTGTTATTTTAATTTAAAAAGAAGCTTTACAGTAACTTTAGGGACCACTCAGATCGTAAAAGAGTCAGCTCAGAACTGATCAACTGTGGCAACCCTCCAGCCATTATATCACCCTTATTGGGCGCTTCAGCACAAGCACCTACCAGAAGCAGGGTAACCTCTAATAGAGCATTTAGTTGTACACATTCCTTTTCAATTCAGGAAAATGCATGACTTGGTAATTCAGCAGAATGAGTTACTAGAGCATATTAACAGTTATATGTTTTATTTTACCAATATTCTGTATACTTTCTGCATTGGGAATTTGCCCATAAAAGGGTGGAAATTGGAGAATAAAGGTGCTAAAAATAGAAGGCACAGTGGTATTAGTAATGGGGATTTACAGAAGGAAGTCTCCGTTTAGCAAGTCTTCACCAAAGTGTCCAAATAATAGATACAAAAACAAAAAGCAAACACATAAAGGTTGATTCACTAAATTCATTTATAATCTTCACATAAATGTTGTGAATATACAGTCCAACTAGCCAATTATGAAAAGAAAATATTTATATATGTATTTTATCTGCACATGATTGGGTATTCAATGTAAACAGGAATTTACTTTTCACATGATTGGATAATTGAAGCAAATATTTACAAAATACATTTGGGGTTTATTTGCTAAAGAGGTTTTATATACAGGTACATCTATATACATAGTCTATGACCTTGGTGAAAAAAATGACATTGAAAATATAGAACACTCCAGGATCATAGGGTAATATTTATTCAAATACGGTAATACAAATTCTTCTTCATACAAGCCAGATTTTGTTCAAACTAGTGCTATAGTGAGAAATAAAGAGAATATAAGAACCTCTTCTCTCAGCATCAACATACCTAAAACTTGACAAGAACTTTGGAACTAAGTGTATTGAATCTCCATATCTAAAATACATTGGGGATGATTCCAGTCAAGTACTTTGCACCTCAAGCAACTTGCACCCTCCATACAGTAAAGACATTGTCTATATAGCAATTCTATGTAATATAAGTCATACAAAATAACTCATTAGGATAAATTAAATGTTCTTCCACCCATGCCATGAAAGCATTTGTACACAGGAGCTGCATGGGAACCCATTACAGCTCCCCATATTTGCAAATAGTATTCACCTGTAAACATAAACAGTTGTTTTTAAAAATAAGCTGTAATATTAATTGAACATCAGTAAATGTACCAAACCTCACAAGCAATTCCTCACTTCCTAATTGATGATCAATAGAAATGTATAGGCTCAAGATATCCTAGTTAGCCAATATGGCACCTTCAGGTATCTCAATTTTTCAAAAAATTATTGGTATCTTTCATTTAAGATTTAGTAGACTACATAATAGGAGTCAGAATTTTATCATAAAAGTGAGCCAAAGGAGAAACAAGTGGGTCTACACTAGTAGGGGATTTAGAGCATCTACTGTATATGAATCTTCAGGAACATATACAGTATGTAATGGGAAATGCTGTTTAACCTCCCTGGTAGACATGTGCGATTCGTTTCGTACGAATTCGTAATTCGTACGAATTTTTTCGAAATTCGTACGAATTTACGAATCTGTAGTACGAATTTTTTTTTTTACGAATTCCGTACGGAATACGAAATTCCGTTTACGAATTTCGTCGCCGAATGATTCGAATGAATTCGAATGAATTTGAATGAATTCGAATGGATTCGAATGAATTCGAATGACAAAGTGTAATTTTTGCAGGAAAAATTCCGTTTACGAATTTCAGCTCCAAATTATTTGAATTCAACTACCAATATCAAATTTCAACTGATTCAAACGAAATTATTATAGCAGATATAACGAATGAATTCGAATGCATTCGAATGAATTCGAATGCATTCGAATGCATTCGAATGAATTCGAATGACAAAGTGTCATTTTTGCAGAAAAAAAAGCTATTTAAAAAACAGTCATTCATTGATATATAAAAAAAAAAAGCGTAGGGGTCCCCCCAAATTCAATAACCAGGCCCTTCAGGTCTGGTATGGATATTAAGGGGGACCCCAGCCAAAAAAAAAAAAAAAATGGCGTAGGGTCCCCCCCAAATATCCATACCAGACCCTTCAGGTCTGGGATGGATTTTAAGGGGAACCCCGGCCAAAAAAAAAAAAAAAATGGCGTGGGGTCCCCCATAAAATCCATACCAGACCCTTTATCCGAGCACGCAACCTGGCAGGCCGCAGGAAAGGAGGGGGGGACGAGAGCGGCCCCCCCTCCCGCCTGAACCGTACCAGGCCACATACCCTCAACATTGGGAGGGTGCTTTGGGGTCCCCCCCAAAGCACCTTGTCCCCATGTTGATGAGGACAAGGGCCTCATCCCCACAACCCTGGCCGGTGGTTGTGGGGGTCTGCGGGCGGGGGGCTTATCGGAATCTGGAAGCCCCCTTTAACAAGGGGACCCCCGGATCCCGGCCCCCCCCTGTGTGAAATGGTAAGGGGGTACAAAAGTACCCCTACCATTTCACCAAAAAAGTGTCAAAAATTGTAAAAATGACAGGAGACGGTCTTTGACAATTCCTTTATTAAAATCTTCTTTCTTCTTTCTTCTGGTCTTCCTTTCTTCATCTTCTCCTTCCGGCATCTTCTTCCATCTTCTTCCATCGTCTTCTTCCTTCGATTCGCTTCTTCTTCCTCCGGTCTTCTCGTCCTTCTCATCCGGCGTCGTCCTTCTCGTCCGGCATCGGCGTCGTCGTCTCTTCTCGCAGGCCGCTCCTCGCAATGGGAGGCTCCCGCTCTGTGAGGCTCCGCTCCGGGTGACAGGTCTTTTATAACGAAGGCACCTGGTGACCCCGCCCCCTCTGACGCACGGGGACGTCATGTGGAATTCCCTATGGCTTTCCCCATGACGTCAGAGGGGGGGCGGGGTCACCAGGTGCCTTCGTTATACAAGACCTGTCACCCGGAGCGAAGCCTCACAGAGCGGGAGCCTCCCATTGCGAGGAGCGGCCTGCGAGAAGAGACGACGATGCCGGACGAGAAGGACGACGCCGGACGAGAAGGACGAGAAGACCGGAGGAAGAAGAAGCGAATCGAAGGAAGAAGAAGATGGAAGAAGATGCCGGAAGGAGAAGATGAAGAAGGAAGACCAGAAGAAAGAAGAAAGAAGATTTTAATAAAGGAATTGTCAAAGACCGTCTCCTGTCATTTTTACAATTTTTGACACTTTTTTGGTGAAATGGTAGGGGTACTTTTGTACCCCCTTACCATTTCACACAGGGGGGGGCCGGGATCTGGGGGTCCCCTTGTTAAAGGGGGCTTCTAGATTCCGATAAGCCCCCCGCCCGCAGACCCCCCACAACCACCGGCCAGGGTTGTGGGGATGAGGCCCTTGTCCTCATCAACATGGGGACAAGGTGCTTTGGGGGGGACCCCAAAGCACCCTCCCAATGTTGAGGGCATGTGGCCTGGTACGGTTCAGGCGGGAGGGGGGGCCGCTCTCGTCCCCCCCTCCTTTCCTGCGGCCTGCCAGGTTGCGTGCTCGGATAAGGGTCTGGTATGGATTTTATGGGGGACCCCACGCCATTTTTTTTGGCTAGGGTTCCCCTTAAAATCCATCCCAGACCTCAAGGGTCTGGTATGGATTTTGAGGGGGACCCTACGCCATTTTTTTTTTTTTTTTTGGCTGGGGGTCCCCCTTAATATCCATCCCAGACCTGAAGGGCCTGGTTATTGAATTTGGGGGGACCCCTACGCATTTTTTTATCCATGACTTCAATGAATGACTGTTCTCTGTATTACGGATCCGACAATTCATTTGCCGGCAATAGCCGCGACTCGATTTTAAATAGTTTTTTTTTCCTGCAAAAATGACACTGCAGGAACAGTTCTCTATATTAGATATACTGAATATCGAATCATTCGAAGCATTCGTTATATCCGCTATTATAATTTCTTTCATATTAGTTGAAATTAGATATTTGTTAGTTGTTGTATTCGAATTGTTCTCTGTATTACGGGAATCGGCAATTAGCCGCGAGTGATTTTAAATATTTTTTTTTTCCTGCAAAAATGACACATTGTACAGAGAGAGTTCTAAACACGGGAAACATGACCCCCTTCATAGGCATACTATAGAGTATATAGTATATAGAAGGGGGTCATGTTTCCCGTGTTTAGAACTCTCTCTGTACAATGTGTCATTTTTGCAGGAAAAAAAGACATTTAAAATCACTCGCGGCTAATTGCCGATTCCCGTAATACAGAGAACAATTCGAATGTTGTATTGTAACTAACAAATATCTAATTTCAACTAATATGAAAGAAATTATAATAGCGGATATAACGAATGCTTTGAATGATTCGAGATTCAGTATATCTAATATAGAGAACTGTCTCTGTACAATGTGTCATTTTTGCAGGAAAAAAAAACTATTTAAAATCACTCGCAGCTATTTGCCGGCAAATGAATTGTTGGATCCGTAACACAGAGAACAGTCATTCATTGAAGTCATTGATAAAAAAAAGCGTAGGGGTCCCCCCAAATTCAATAACCAGGCCCTTCAGGTCTGGGATGGATATTAAGGGGGACCCCAGCCAAAAAAAAAAAAAATGGCGTAGGGTCCCCCTCAAAATCCATACCAGACCCTTGAGGTCTGGGATGGATTTTAAGGGGAACCCTAGCCCAAAAAAATGGCGTGGGGTCCCCCATAAAATCCATACCAGACCCTTATCCGAGCACGCAACCTGGCAGGCCGCAGGAAAGGAGGGGGGACAAGAGCGGCCCCCCCTCCCGCATGAACCGTACCAGGCCACATGCCCTCAACATTGGGAGGGTGCTTTGGGGTCCCCCCCAAAGCACCTTGTCCCCATGTTGATGAGGACAAGGGCCTCATCCCCACAACCCTGGCCGGTGGTTGTGGGGGTCTGCGGGCGGGGGGCTTATCGGAATCTGGAAGCCCCCTTTAACAAGGGGACCCCCAGATCCCGGCCCCCCCCTGTGTGAAATGGTAAGGGGGTACAAAAGTACCCCTACCATTTCACCAAAAAAGTGTCAAAAATTGTAAAAAATGACAGGAGACGGTCTTTGACAATTCCTTTATTAAAATCTTCTTTCTTCTGGTCTTCCTTCTTCATCTTCTCCTTCCGGCATCTTCTTCCATCTTCTTCTTCCTTCGATTCGCTTCTTCTTCCTCCGGTCTTCTCGTCCTTCTCGTCCGGCGTCGTCCTTCTCGTCCGGCATCGTCGTCTCTTCTCGCAGGCCGCTCCTCGCAATGGGAGGCTCCCGCTCTGTGAGGCTTCGCTCCGGGTGACAGGTCTTGTATAACGAAGGCACCTGGTGACCCCGCCCCCCCTCTGACGTCATGGGGAAAGCCATAGGGAATTCCACATGACGTCCCCGTGCGTCAGAGGGGGCGGGGTCACCAGGTGCCTTCGTTATAAAAGACCTGTCACCCGGAGCGGAGCCTCACAGAGCGGGAGCCTCCCATTGCGAGGAGCGGCCTGCGAGAAGAGACGACGATGCCGGACGAGAAGGACGACGCCGGACGAGAAGGACGAGAAGACCGGAGGAAGAAGAAGCGAATCGAAGGAAGAAGACGATGGAAGAAGATGGAAGAAGATGCCGGAAGGAGAAGATGAAGAAGGAAGACCAGAAGAAAGAAGATTTTAATAAAGGAATTGTCAAAGACCGTCTCCTGTCATTTTTACAATTTTTGACACTTTTTTGGTGAAATGGTAGGGGTACTTTTGTACCCCCTTACCATTTCACACAGGGGGGGGGCCGGGATCTGGGGGTCCCCTTGTTAAAGGGGGCTTCCAGATTCCGATAAGCCCCCCGCCCGCAGACCCCCACAACCACCGGGCACGGTTGTGGGGATGAGGCCCTTGTCCTCATCAACATGGGGACAAGGTGCTTTGGGGGGGACCCCAAAGCACCCTCCCAATGTTGAGGGCATGTGGCCTGGTACGGTTCAGGCGGGAGGGGGGGCCGCTCTCGTCCCCCCCTCCTTTCCTGCGGCCTGCCAGGTTGCGTGCTCGGATAAAGGGTCTGGTATGGATTTTGAGGGGGACCCCACGCCATTTTTTTTTTTTTTTTTTGGGCCGGGTTCCCCTTAAAATCCATCCCAGACCTGAAGGGTCTGGTATGGATATTTGGGGGGGACCCCACGCCATTTTTTTTTGGCTGGGGTCCCCCTTAATATCCATACCAGACCTGAAGGGCCTGGTTATTGAATTTGGGGGGACCCCTACGCTTTTTTTTTTCTGCAAAAATGACACTTTGTCATTCGAATTCATTCGTTATATCTGCTATAATAATTTCGTTCAAATTAGTTGAAATTCGATATTGGTAGTTGGATTTACTAACGATTCGTAACTATTCATAACGATTCGTAACTATTCATAACGATTCGTAACGATTCGTAACTTGAAATTGAAATTCGATATTTGTAGTTGGATTCGAATTGTTCTCTGTGTTATGAGAACCAACAATTCATTAGCCGCGTTAACGATTCGTAACGATTCGTAACGATTCGTAACGATTCGTAACTTTACTAACGATTCGTAAAAAAAATTACGATTCGTCCGAATTTCGTATTTCGTACGAATTCGAACGGAATTTCGTACACGAATTACGAATTACGAATTTTTTTATATACGAAACGGGACGAAACGAAACGAAACGAATTTTTTGACAGTTCCCATGTCTACTCCCTGGCGGTATGATTCTGTCTGGAATTTGGTGCTGAAAGCGGTACAATTATTTTGCATGGAAATTTGGCGTTTTTATATTGTAGGCATGCAATTCTTATGAATAACTCACTTAAATCTGTCCGAACCAGAGTCTAGTAGACATCCCGGGTATGATAAAGTTTGAAACACAAAATAATAAATTATAATATAATAAAAATATATATAAAAAATGATTCAATAATGTAATCAAATCAAAAACACTGAAATTTGCTCAGTTGCAGAATAGTCGCTGTCATTAAATTTATTGTTTGATGATAAATTGTGATTAAAATTTTTTATCGGTGTTTTCTAGCTGGTCTAAAACCACTTTTGACATAAAGGGACACTTTTTGGTTGCTATGGACAATCTCCAGTTTCCAGGCAGAAAAAAAATCTTTTTATTATATAAAATGACATGCAGGGCACTGGGCAGACCACTAGGGACAAAGGGGGTGTGTATTTTTTGTATACAGTACTGTAATCTGTAAGATTACAGTACTGTATGTGTTGTGTGTTTTTAAACTTTTTTAAATTTGGCGCCGATCTCCGCTCCCGTGCGTCGGAACGTCGCAGGGAACGGAGACCGGCACTGTGTGAATCGAGCGAGCGGACGCCTCGCTCACACAGCGGGGAGACATCGCAGGATCTAGGGGAAAAGGTAAGTAACTTCCCCCCTGCATCCTGCACGCAAGCCCGAGCCTGGCTCGGGGTTACCGCTCCCAGCACAAAAAGCTGGACCCGAGCCAGGCTCGGGGTTACCGCTAGGGAGGTTAACCACTTAAAGACCAGCCGCTGCAGTTATACTGCGGCAGGTCGACTCTCCTGGGTGAATTGCCGTCATGGTACATCAGCCAATTTAAGACCACTAGAGGGCGCACGTGCCTGTGGCACGACGCCAGAACCAATGCGTGTGACTTGCGACCCGCGATCGCTTCTGAGAGAGACAAAACAGGGATCTGTCAATGTAAACAGACAGATCCCCATTCTGTCAGGGTAGGACAGACAGGTAGTCTGTTCCTAGTGAATAGGAACAGCAATATGTCTCCTCCTCTAGTCACTACACTGCCCCCACAGTTAGAAACACCTCCCTGGGGAACACTTAACCCCTTGATTGCCCCCTAGTGTTAAACCCTTCCCTGCCAGTGACATTTATACAGTAATCAGTGGCTATTTTTTAGCTCTGATCGCTGTATAAATGTCAATGGTCCCAAAAAAGTGTCAAAAGTGTCTGATCTGTCTGCCGCAATGCTGCAGTCCTGCTAAAAATCGCTGATCACCTCTATTACTAGTTAAAAAAAAATAATAAAAATGCCATAAATCTATCTCCTATTTTGTAGACGCTATAACTTTTGCGCAAACCAATCAATATACGCTTATTGCAATTTTTTTTATCAAAAATATGTAGAAGAATACATATTAGCCTAAACTGATGAAGCAATTCGTTTTTTTACCTTTTTTGGGGGATATTTATTATAGCAAAAAGTAAAAATATATATATATTTTTTCAAAATTGGCAGTCTTTTTTTTTTGTTTATAGCGCAAAAAAAAAGAAAACACAGAGGTGATCAAATACCACCAAAAGAAATCTCTATTTATGGGGGAAAAAAAGAACATGACTTTTGTTTGGGTACAACTTTGCACAACCGCGCAATTGTCAGTTAAAGGGAGGAAGTGCCATATCGCAAAAAATGGCCTGGTTATTAAGGGGGCAAATCCTTCCGGTCCTTGAGTGGTTAATAAAAGATAATTCTGTTTTTTTTATCTAACATCCACTCTATGCAATAGGATTATTCAAAAGTTTCTTATTCATGTGAGCATCCTCTAACTGCCTCATAATTTCAACTTCATATAGCGAAACATCCATAACCATAAATGACTCCACTTATTGGTGGGCTTGATAACAATATCTCATCATGCCAATACGTAGGATAGGGGCTGTTTTTTCTCCACGGGATACATTATTGGCAACATAATCAAGCCTATTCAAAATTAATATCCCTAGGGAAAAGGAAAATATTTATGCAGCTAGCAAGGAAGGTAGTCTCACATCCATGTACTAACCAGACCCGACCTGCTTAGCTTCCAAAATCAGACAAGTGCAATACATACGCAGTTAGCAAGTAAGGTAAGTATTCAAACAAAAAATAAGATGTAAAAATAAAAGTGCAGCACCTAGGTGATCAAGAATAAATATAACAATATTATAATGAAAAAGCAAAGCGTAAAACATATATGTTACTTATAACAAAAACAACCAAACCATAGCGTAATGTTAAAAAGTACATAAAAAGTCCCACAAACATGTGACTCTTCTTAGTGGTAAATAAATAACTCCAACCGTTATCTGTGTATAGTATTCATCCAACAGTTCGAATATATCACCATGTGTTGCTCCAAAACACTACCTTTAAACACTCACCGGCTATTAAGCTGCATCAGAAAGGCAGCAGACAGGGATCAAATCTGTTATTTGGACAAAGACCCAGTTCCCTATTGAGGATCTCATCATCTGATTGATGCACCAATGAAATATTATGCACATTTACAGAACCACTTGTTGTGCATTATCCACCTCAAAAAGAATATCCACCTCAAAAATCACCTCTCAGGCATAATACACATCATTCTGACCATTTATATACTTTGTTCGTAGCATAATCCTCCTAACCCTTTCATGCAATTACTTTCTCCTTTAATTGCTCAAAAAACATAGTAGACAAGTCCCATTCAATATTATGTATCAATTTGATGGTTTTCTCACATTTCTTCTGAGAAAACTCCACAGTAAGGGTTATAATATCAAAGGAACATTCATTTAATATCTGTGCAAATCTAATCTTAAAGTAATTTTGTAAAAAAAATTGTTGCCATGATTGTAACCCCCAGGCTCTTGAGATTCATTTATAGTTGATGATACTCAGCTTAGGTAATTTCTGGCAGTTCGTATGAAATTAAAATTTATTTTAAGTCTCTCATACTTATGCGATACTCATGGTGCCAGTGACAATGTAAGAAAATCATTTGAGCCACTTACTCCAGTAAAGATTTGTATTGGTTCTTCTTCTGTATAGGAATATACAGTGGTGTGAAAAAGTGTTTGCCCCCCTCATTTCCTGTTCCTTTGCATGTTTGTCACACTTAAGTGTTTCGGAACATCAAACCAATTTAAACAATAGTCAAGGACAACACAAGTAAACACAAAATGCAATTTGTAAATGAAGGTGTTTATTATTAAAGGTGAAAAAAAATCCAAACCATCATGGCCCTGTGTGAAAAAGTGATTGCCCCCTAAACCTAATAACTGGTTGGGCCACCCTTAGCAGCAACAACTGCAACCAAGCGTTTCCGATAACGTGCAATGAGGCTTTTACAGCGTCCTGGAGGAATTTTGGCCCACTCATCTTTGCAGAATTGTCCTAATTCAGTTAAATTAGAGGGTTTTCGAGCATGAACAGCCTTTTTAAGGTCATACCACAACATCTCAATAGGATTCAGGTCAGGACTTTGGCTAGGCCACTCCAAAGTCTTCATTTTGTTTTTCTTCAGCCATTCGGTGGTGGACTTGCTGGTGTGTTTAGGATCATTGTCCTGCTGCAGAACCCAAATTCGTTTCAGCTTGAGTACACAAACAGATGGTCGGACATTCTCCTTCAGGATCTCTTGGTAGACAGCAGAATTCATAGTTCCTTTTATCACGGCAAGTCTTCCAGGTCCTGAAGCAGCAAAACAGCTCCAGACCATCACACTACCACCACCATATTTTACTGTTGGTATAATGTTCTTTTTCTGAAATGCAGTGTTCCTTCTACGCCAGATATACTTGGACACACACCTTCCAAAGAGTTCCACTTTTGTCTCATCGGTCCACAGAATGTTGTCCCAAAAGTCTTGGGGATCATCAAGATGTGTTGTGGAGAAATTGAGACAAGCTTTGATGTTCTTTTTGCTCAGCAGTGGTTTTCTCCTTGGAACTCTGCCATGCAGGCCATTTTTGCCCAGTCTTTTCCTGATGGTGGAGGCATGAACGCTGACCTTAACTGAGGCAAGTGAGGCCTGCAGTTCCTTGGACGTTGTTGTGGGGTCTTTTGTGACCTCTTGGATGAGTCGTCGCTGCGCTCTTGGGGTAATTTTAGGCGGCCGGCCACTCCTGGGAAGGTTCACCACTGTTCCATGTCTTCGCCATTTGTGGATAATGGCTCTCACTGTGGTTCGCTGGATTCCCAAAGCTTTGGAAATGGCTTTATAACCCTTTCCAGACTGATAGATCTCAATTACTTTCTTTCTCAATTGTTCCTGAATTTCTTTGGGTCTCAGCATGATGTGTAGCTTTTAAGGATCTTCTGGTGGACCTTACTGTGTCAAGCAGCTCCTATTTAAGTGATGCCTTGATTGTGAACAGGTGTGGCAATAATCAGGCCTGGGTGTGGCTAGAGAAATTGAACTCAGGTGTGGACAACCACAGTTATAGTATGTTTTAACAAGGGGGGCAATCACTTTTTCACACAGGGCCATGATGGTTTGGATTTTTTTTCACCTTCATTTACAAATTGCATTTTGTGTTTACTTGTGTTGTCCTTGACTATTGTTTAAATTGGTTTGATGTTCCGAAACACTTAAGTGTGACAAACATGCAAAGGAACAGGAAATGAGGAAGGGGGCAAACACTTTTTCACACCACTGTATTACATCCACAGTAGCAACTCTTCCAATAGCCATGACCAGGCTGCTAATCCATAAGGTCTGACATAAAATAGCAGGAGATTTGGAAAACACATTTATTTAACTCGTAGTCCCCACAACAGGGATCAGTTCAACAGTCCCAAACTCCATAAAAGCAAAATAGATTGTAGCACAACCTTCTTCTTGAATGTAAAAAAAATAAATAATGAAAAGCGTGCAGGTGCAGATGGAGATCAGAAAAATAAAAATATTTTTTTTGAATTAAAGAAAATCTGCTGTAAATTTTTTTTATCATATATTAATTTCCAAGTTCAATTTCAATTACTTCTAGCCTACTCATATTAACCACTTGCCCACCGCAATACCAATATATACATTGGGGTTTGCAGTCCCCTCACCACTCACCAGTGTTTCTTGAGCTTACTGTTTCCGCTGACTGGCCCGAAAAAAATTATCCGATGGCGCAGCCGGCTGCTCCCATAGGCAATTAAAGAGAAGATACTTGGAGGACCGGCGCAACATGAAGAAATTTATAAAAAAAATGTAAAGCAAAAGATCCAATTTTTTTGTTTTTATCTTTTCCTTCTATAGGTAAAGAAGACATTTGGGGTCTTTTTGAACCCAGATCTTTTCATAAAGAGGACCTGTCATCCTTGTTTCTATTACAAGGGATGCTTACATTCCTTGTAATAGGAATACAAGCAATAAAAAAAAAAAATGTAAAAAAATTAAGGGACAGTCTAAAAATAAAAAAATAAAAAAGTAAAATAAATAAGAAAAAAAATGTAAACGCCCCCTATGCCTCTGTGCTCACACGCAAAAGCGAGTGGCGTACGCATATGTAAACGGTATTCGCACCACACATGTGAGATATCACCGCGAACGTTAGAGCAAGTGTAATAATTATACTGCTGGACATCCTCTGTAATTCTAAACAGGTAACCTGTAAAAACGTATTCATCACCTATGGAGATTTTTTATGTACCGTAGTTTGTCGCCATTCCACAAGTGTCGCAATTTTAAAACATGACATGTTAGGTATCTATTTACTCGGCATAACATCATCTTTCATATTATATAAAAAAATTGAGTAAATATTGTGTTGTTTTTTTAACCACTTCAGCCCCGAAAGGATTTGCCCCCTTAATAACCAGGCCCTTTTTTGCGATACGGCACTGCGTCACTTTAACTGACAATTGTGCTAGCAATTAAATCACTCTCAGATTATTATAATCTTTACATGTTGGCTGAAAATGTGATAGTTGTCTAAACCTGACAAAAAAAATGACAAGCAGGGTATGAGCTAAGTAGGTCCAAAAGATCCCACAGACAGTTAAAAACCTTAGGAAAATAAATCCAGGGTGGTTCAAGTGACACAACTCAATTAGCAAACAACATGAAAGTTATGGTGCTTTGTATATATTGTGCCTTATGATCCTAAATAGGGTCCCTTTATAAAAATAGATGACAGGGAAACTGTAGGTTTCGCCCTTAGGAACCAATTATGCATTTGTTTTTATCTTGAAAAAAGGATGGCTTACCATGTCGTTTACACTACATTTTAAATGCATAAAATCATATCACACTTATTCAGTAAGGCAAAGAGCAAGATGCAATAACTTACAGAATTCATAAGTTGGTTATCTGACATCAGTAAACTAAAATTGATTGACTGCTATGGATTACTGTCATTTTAATGTCTTTGCATCTTACTGAAAAACATTGACACGTACCTCCCAGATATCATCCATGGTGGGACTAATTATCAAGCATTCATCACCCAGCCAGTAGCAATAATTACAGCATGTCAAAGACAGAAATGATCTAATAGGAGTGGATACTAGAATAAGCTGCTGGTTCTGTCCAAACTTAGGTTCAGACAGAACATTGCTTTTCCAGAGGTTCGGCAAATGGCCAAACTAAATTGATGTTCAGCCAAGTCAAACCTCTGGTGGCAGCAGGAAGAGATACATTTAGCAGTGGTATTACTACTGCTGCTAAATATGCCAGCTTCACCTTAAGACCTGTTTTAAGGAAGCTGGCATATATCAGTAGAACTTAAAAGTGTGGCAATTTTGTAAAATAATGCCCCCCCCCCTCCCCAGTATTTATACTAGACCCTTAAGGTCAACAGGGACAGTGACGGGGGAAGGTACTACAGTGTCTTGAAAAAGTATTCACACCCCTTGAAATTTTCCACATTTTCTCATGTTGCAACCAAAAATGTAAATGTATTTTATTGGGATTTTATGTGATAGACCAACACACAGTGGCACATAATTGTGAAATGGTAGGAAAATGATAAATGGTTCAAGTTTTTTTATAAATAAATATGTGAAAAGTGTGGCATTCCCCCCTGATTCAAAACTGTGTAGAACCACTTTTGCTGCAATTACAGCTGCAAGTATTTTTGGGTATGGCTCTACCATCGTTGCACATCTAGGGAGTGAAAATTTTTGCACATTCTTCTTTGCAAAATAGCTCAAGCTCTGTCAGATTGGATGGAGAGCATCCGTGAACAGCAATTTTCAAGTTTTGCCACAGATTCCCAATTGGATTTAGGTCTGGACTTTGACTGGGCCTTTCTAACACATAAATATGCTTTGATCTAAACAATTCAATTGTAGCTCTGGCTGTATGTTAGGGTCATTGTCCTGCTGGAAGGTAAACCTCCGCCCCAGTCTCAAGATTGCCCAGTATTTGGCTCCATCCACCTTCCCCTCAACTCTGACCAGCTTCCCTGTCCCTGCTGAAGAAAAGCATTCCCACAACATGATGCTGCCACCACCATGTTTCAGGATGGGGATGATGTGCAGTGTTAATTTTCCATCACACATAGTGTTTTGCTTTTATGACAAAATGTTCTGACCAGAGCACCTTCTTCAACATGTTTGCTGTGTCCCCCACATGGCTCCCCGCAAACTGCAAACGGTACTTCTTATGGCTTTTTTTCTTCCATAAAGGCCAGACTTGTGGAGTGCACGACTAATAGTTGTCCTGTGGACAGATTGTCCCACCTGAGCTGTGGATCCCTGCAGCTCCTCCAGAGTTACCATGGGCCTCTTAACTGCTTCTCTGATTAATGCTCTCCTTGCCTGGCCTGTCAGTCTTGGTAAGTTTGCAGTTGTGCCATACTCTTTCCATTTTCAGATGATGGATTGAACAGTGCTCTATGAGATGTTCAAAGCTTGGGATATTTTGTATAACCTAACCCTGCTTTAAACTTCTCCACATCTTTATCCCTGACCTGTCTGGTGTGTTCCTTGGCCTTCATGATGCTGTTTGTTTACTAAGGTTCTCTAACAAACCTTTGAGGGCTTCACAGAACACCTGTATTTATACTGAGATTAAATTACACACGGGTGGACTCTATTTACTAATTAGGTACTAATTAGGACTTCTGAAGGCAATTGGTTCCACTAGATTTTAGTTAGGGGTATTAGAGTAACGGGGGCTGAATACAAATGCATGTCACACTTTTCAGATATTTCTTTGTAAAAAAAATTGAAAATCATTTATCAATTTCCTTCCACTTCACAATTATGTGCCACGTTGTGTGTCTATCACATAAAATCCCAATAAAATACATTTATGTTTTTCTTTGAAACATGACAAAATTTTGAAAATTTCAAGGGGTATGAATACTTTTTCAAGGGACTGTATATGTGGTGCTGAATGAACTGCAGTGAATGACTGAGCTGTTTTTTGTTAGGGCAATCATGTCACTAAAATTGCCAGTGTTATATTTAGTGAATAATCACTATATACTATACTATACTAATATAATACTTAATATACTCTATAATTCCCTATATGCAGGGCTTTTTTTCAGTAGGAATGTGGGGGAACGCAGTTCCGGCACCTCCAGCACTGACTGTATGTAATGGTAAGGGCTGCTGGGGTGTGCTGCATGGTCTATTGATGCTGGTTGCTGGGTTATCTATTCTAGATGGAGGGGATCTATTTTTGAAGGGGGGTCTATTGTTGCTGGTGGGGAACTATTGTTGCTGGGGCTGGGTCTTATATTCCTTGGGAGTCAGTTATTGCTGGGAGAGATCAACTGTTGAGAGATGGGTCTATTGTTGCTGGCTGCTGGAGAGTCTATTGATGCTGGCTGTGGAGAGATCTGTTGCTGCTTCTGGGCGGAGCTGTTTCTGGGTGTCCCATTGTTTTTTTGGGGGGGGGGGGTCTATTGTTGCTGGAGGGGGCTCTATTGTTACTGGCTACAGTGGACCTATTTTACAGTTTTTTCTGTTATAATTAACACATTCCATACAAATTACTGATCAGCACAAAATACTTGGTTCTGTATTATCTAAAGGGGCAGTATGGGAGGTGGGTAGGGGGTGGAACCAAGAAACTGTGCTAGGAGGTGAGTAGGGGTGGAGAAAAAGAGGAGTTCCTGCACCTTTCCTCTGAGAAAAAAAGCCCTGCCTATATGTAGCTATTGATTAATTGCAGGCAACAAATCACAGACAATCATAGGCATTTTTAGTAGACAAAATGCACTAGCATAAATCATCCAAGTGAGCAAGCCCAGAGGTGGACAGGGATTCTGAGGCCCACTACAGAAAGTTAGGTCTGGGGGCCCACTTTGCCATTGTTTTTTCAACACAACTTCATCCAACAACATTGCCTTTATTTCTGATATCACAACTTACACAAAAATGTATACTTTGCATTGCATTTCTAACACGATCATGCAGATAAATTCAGAAATACAGTATATGAACCACATGCAAGATGCTTATAAAAATTAAGAAACAGATGACTAGAAAACTATACCCATAACATAGTAATTGTTCAGTTGGGACTTTTTAGGCCTATACTTGTCAAAATACAGCAATCTGTTAAAAGTATTTAAATACAATAGTTAGAAGAAATCAGACTGATATCACGAGGCATGGACAGTAAACAATTTTATACATGAACCAATACTGTACACTGTCAATACAAGACAAGTTATGATCCAACAGTGGTCTGTACAGTGGCAGTCCCCTATACAACACTGATGTGTTTCAGGATCTTATCCTTTCATCATCAATATCACAAATTTAACCAAACAGATAACCGTACAATAAACTTCTCTCTTTTCTCACTTACATACTGTTCATTGTACAGATAATAACAGCCAAGAAATGTAAAAACTTTTAGCAGTATCCCTCCGAGTACTAGGGGAGTAGTAAGGCCCTACAACTGTAGTAGATGAGGCATATCAGTTTTATCCGGATTAATTTGTAGAGAAGTAAAAAAAAAAAAAAAACAGACCGACAACCCCATTAGGTTTGTCACACAATTCCATAGAGATTATAGGGTCATAGAAACATTTGGTGATTCTCCAGCAAGATCCTCTGCTAGGATTCCTTTTACCATCCAAGCCTAAATTTGTGTACCATAAGGCTCTTACCCAGGGTTAAAAAACCTCCCTTTCAGGGGCTGATTTTTTTGGGAACCTAGTAGGGATATTCAGATGCAAGAAAAAACTTGTTTGACATGCCAGTTTGTCCAACATGGTTGAAAAATCTTTGTAGGTAATGAAAAAATGTTCAACATAAAATAATTTTATAACTGTGGTATAGACTATATCATATATTGTATTAGTTGTATTATATACTAGAATATGATAAAGTTTGTTACTGTTTAAAAATTCAACCAGATATGAAATTTTATCAGAGCGGTGCTTCTGTCAAGCTAAACACATTGACTGGCTAACATATGTACTTAACCATATGCAATCAATAAATACAATATTTAATACACAGGCACAATGACCAAGGAATAAATAGTAGAATGATAATAGAGTGAATGATAGAGAGATAAAGTCCGTGATGAGTTAGATTGGTGGACCTAAAGAAATCTGCTGGCAAGTGCACCTTTCACCACAATCCTCCACATGTGCTCCACACACCCCATTGGGGTTCAAACTCACCAGACTGATGATAAAATGAGCCTCAAACAATCACGATATCCTGCCTCATACACCAATACAACCAGATGGGAAAGATCCAGTTGGAGATCTGCTCCCAGACGTCCACAAAATCCTACCGTATACACGGATTAGGTCCTACTGGAAAATTTTAGGGGGCCATAAATCTTGTGAGTGTAGCTTCACCTTAAAAAAGAATAAATGGGATACTGCATATGTGCTTTTTATGTTCTTCAAAGTGTCTCAGGCCTGTAATGAAACATTAGAATGATTGTTCATTTGTAAGTAGAACTGTCTATCGCAGCACCCGGCTTAGAATCCAAAGGCAACCACTTTGGCGTTCAGTGATTGTTCAGACTGCAACCTGCCAAGAGATCCAATAACTACTCATAGGTGATGACTCAATCTATAGTTGTATTATATGTTTGAAGGACAATTTGTGCTTTACATGCTAGATTTAGGGAACACAGGAGATTTATTGAGCTGGGGAGCATACACAGTATTCCTTGTAATTTTGCTGAAAAACTTGAAGAATGCATGAAAGGCTTGCATGTATGGGTGATTGAGGGAATACCCAATAATGTTTCAATAGCTGACGTTTTGCCAGACTTTGTGAACGAGAAACATTTTCAGTTTACAACCTCAATACTCTATCTCATTTGGCTTTAATGAAGAAATAGAAATTCATACTGTTAATTATCTTTATCATTCTTTCTTCTTTTGGTTTCTCTTTCCTCCTCACTTTTTCCCATCTATTCCCTCTGTTATTCAATTTGCGGTTATTTTATATCCCTATGATAAATTCTCTAATTATATTTTTATATATAAATATATTTATACTTACTATATAAATATATATGTATATACTTTTTTTGACATATAATATTTTTACATAATAGCCCCTCTCTTAATATGCCTCTGTAGCATGGCCGGCCCTTTGTGTTATGGAGCCCATTGCACTTTTTTTTTTGGTTGTATATGGAATTGTAACCTTTTCTATATCTTATCTTCTTTAAATTGGTGCCTGGCTGTTGGTCTACATAAAATGGTACCCATATTTCCTCCAGCTCTATATGTGTTTAACCCCTGAGTCTCCTGGTGGATTCCTGAGCCATTATGGACTTTGCCTATGGACTCTAATTTATTATACTTCTTAAAAGGTTGGCATATTTTTTGTGCAATTGAGAGATTTGGGTGCATACTTTTAATCCACTCCCATATACTGTATGTAGCACTTACCCCCGAAGGAGTGGCTGAATTTTTATGGGCTTACCGATTACCTCCACCAGCTCGTAACTCATTGTCATTGTCTAGGGGTTCCCAGGGTTGATGACACCTTGTTTTTTATTTTGCTTAAAACAGTTTAACAAACTCAGTCTCTAAGTTGGGAATAGAGGGTATAAGGATAAAGTTTAGCTCAGGTGCTTGGAACTGCTGACTTCAATAAAAGTCTCTATCTGTACATAATCCAGGGAATAGTCACTCACAACTGGATTCTTTAACTGCTGGATAAATTCTTGAGCTTGGATCTAGCAGCCAACAAGTAATTCTAGCTTTGTAAAGTCTCTCACGCAGACTTGGTTGAAAAACTTATTTGTAACCGGAAGGTCAAGGTAGGAACTTTTCTTACTGTAGCAGAATCTTTCAGCCGTACCTGCGTAACCGTAAGAAATTGTGGATTCAATCAATGTCCATGGCAGCTCAACTTCCATGCTCTTACCGAGCAGCCAGCCTCGTGCGTGGCTCTCTTACTGAAGAGTCCTCCCCTGGTTGCATGTAGAGTTGCTGGTCCTCTCCAAACCCGAGACGGCACCAGAACACCTTAGAATCCTCCTTCCAGTTACTGCGCCTCGAACTAGCCAGTTTCGAGGCTCTGAAATGGATGGATCCGCACCCCAGGCCATGAGGGCCTCTGGGGGCTGGTCAGGAGGACCAGCACCACAGAGTCAGCAGCAACTTCTGGACCACGTGACTTCAGAACCTTAAGTACCCTCTCCCGGAAAACACAGCAAGACAAACGTGCCCACTGATTGGCTCCGAAAAGAGATTGGTACCCAATGCGTCCAACCAGACTGTGTTCTAGGGCCTCTCACAGGTGCAAACCCCACCTCTGACCAGGCAGAACCTCAATACAGCCCAGCCAAACTGATGCCAAAGCATAATTTAGAACAATTAACCCCAAAATTCAACTACAGTTTTGGGCAAAAACTAAATTTAAAGCCATAGCGCATACTCATTAGGAGTACCGGCGCTACATGTATATATGTGACATTCTTTATTCTGACTAAACTGTTTGGGGCATAAATAGAATATATCATGAATAAAAGTAGGATTTTTGGAGAAATGTATTCCAGGGCTGTTTGTCGCCTTATCAAAGGTTACGTAGAAAACCTAAAGTTGAAAGCATTCAAGGGGGTTTCAAAGGGGTTCATCCTGTGGTAATTCTCCAGGCAGTCCTTTATTCTTAGAAAGCTTTTTCTGAAGTAAATGCTTTCTAGTGCAGCATTAAAATAAAGCTCCAGAAAGGTACTAGTTGCTGTGGTGACAAATGATTCCGCCATTGTGTTTAGGTTTAAAATGAAAGTATTAAAATTTGGTGTTTGCCAATTTTCACCATTTGCCATGCCTGTAAAATGTTTAATCCATTTGTATTCAGAGTAAAATGAGATATGCAGGTCTTTTTTTCCTCAGAGAATGGGTGCAGTCAACTCCCCACCCCAACCCCACACCCTAGAGAACTTTTTGTTCTTTCCCCCCTAGAGAACTATTAATAGCAATGACCATGAGAGCAAACCTGTTCAGCTCAAATAAAAGAATGTTTCTACGACTGAAAAAAAGAGTTGTTCTTTCAAAGAGTCCAGGGGATATTCACTGGAGTAGTGTGACATAACAAATCACCAGAACTTGAACATAGCACCAAAAGCACCAAAACAAGCTCCATTTCATTCGTAATCAAGGCCTATTTTGGCTATGCACAGAATAATACTAATTTGCCTCATAATAATCTCATGGTTTTGACATACTTGTTGCTTTTTCTCAGGTAATAATAATTAGAGTTTTATTATTTACACTATTATCTGCAGACATATACCAGTAATTGTGCAAATCTTCTATGATCTCTGACATGTGCATATACATGTACTTTTTCAGTTTTCCAACCAGAAATGAATGGACTTCATCTGTTAGAATTGAAAGCCTCAAAAGTTGAGCAAAAAAAGTATTATGTTTCTACAGATAAAAAAAATAACTACATTAAATGATACTAAACACACACTGTTTAATTTACATTGTTCCTTCTATGTCTGTATGTGTAAGATGGCACTCTAATTATTTTAATAAAAAACCAAACATCTAAGTACCTTTTTTTCCTATATGATATACAGCTGTCACATGACCCAGATCTTTCCCAACCTGTCTGCAGGGAAACATACGCAGGAGGAGCTTTTAGTCCTCTGCTGCTGGTCACAAGTTCAAACAAAAAAAAAACAGCTTTTGGAATACAGAGTAAATATGAATAAATAATATAAATAAACTGTTTTAAATTGGCATACAAATATTTGTTTGAAATAAAATCTTTATTATTTTTAGGCAAATAACATGGTGTGGGTGGATTTATGCCAGTCACCGGCTGTTTCACGCCCCTCCAGCCTGTGTCTTAGAATAAGAAGGAATTGAAGCCTCCATTAATCTACATGTCATATCCCACACCTATTGTGTTTAGCTGGTTAGTGGGCATGAAGGAAAAGGTAGGGAGTGGACTGTCATTTACCACTGTGTATGCGCCCACATCTGTGAATTTATAGTCACATGGGGTGCTCAGATATCATAGGGAGGAGATTCTCAGTATAGAAACTCATTCATAATGTAGTATGTGCAGAGTTGCAACCACAGCTGCAAAATCCCCAGCTGGATTAGGAACCTGAAGAGAAATTAATAAATGGAATATGAAGGTAAGGTGCTAGGTTGGTGCGCCCTCTGTTTATTGTTTTTTTAGTGCTGCACATGATGAAATACCCTCAGTCCTAGGAGAGCAGCAAAGTGTGGTGGTGAGATTCAGTCACAACTGGAAGAGTGGAAAAATATTATTTTTTGAACAGTGCATTTGAACACAGGATGTTGTTTCTATGGATATTCTAGAAAGTCAAAAACAAAGCTACAATTTAGCTTTAAGAAGTTTAAAGTTGGAGAACCTAAGCATTAGACTAATAGATATGTTGATATATAGGTACAGAGAAATAGTAAATAATAGGTAACTTAAATGCCACAAAAATCATGAACATATACTTGGACTTAAGCTCTGACTTTGAGTTCCCCCATCTCTCATCATTCCACCAACCAGTTATGGCACCTCAGACACTAGTAATGGCGACATGATTTTGAGATAGTTGGAGGTATTGCAGAGCTCCAAGTCTTCGCTGTGTAGGCATATCTGGACATTGGGGTTGATTTACTAAAACTGAATTAAGCTTTGGCAATAAAACCTGGAAGCTGATTGGTTACTATGCAGAGCTGCACCAGGTTTTGCACTCTCCAGTTTTAGTACATAACCCCCAGTGTGTCTAATATCACTGAGACCAATTCACAGAATATAAAAGGTACTTGAAGACACCTTGTGAACTTTATATTCAGCACTGGTGTTACTTTGTAAACATTATTTCTGTGAAGGATCCTTTTAAAATTATTGAGAAAATATTGATGTTCACAATAATTTTAGTCCTGTGCTCTTGCAGAATTATCATTGTAATCCTTTGATAAGTGTGTTAAAAGCACATTATAATTTGTCAAGGATTTTAAGGATAGAAAAATGTAAGTAGACATGTTTGATAATTCCTTTATGCAAATTTCAGCTGAGAGGTCACAGTGTCAACTAAACCACATTCAGGAACATTTCAATTTAGCGTTTTATTTTATAGCTGTCTCACAACACTGTTGCTTATTCAGTTGAAGCCACTAATTAATGTAAACCTATCCTTGAACCATGGAATTCATTGCGCGCCTGATATTCTTGAATTTATCAAAGATCTTCTACTCATTCTCATTATGACAATAATCAGTTATGCGTAAAGGTTTAGTTACAAATGAAAATTCATAAGACTGACTTTTTTTCCATGTATTTTAATCTTTTTCTGGAGGGATTTCTGCCACCATTTAATCTAATTCCTTTTGACACTTCATCCATTTGAACACTGAGCAGTTTGAGAACAAAGAGAGGAAGCTGCCGGAATCTTTGAAAGCTGAGAACAAATTGCAATACGTATTCAAACAGCTTTCTGGGGGTGAGTCAAATATATATTATCTACTGAAAACACAAAGAATGTCTTAAGCATAATTAGAAATAAAGTGTCTGGAGAAACCTTACAGAAGGATTGTTAAGATTACTTCTTGTCTTTTTGCAGACACATTTTCCTTTATGTGGCTTTATGTTTGACAGACTCATTTAGAAGTATATATTTCACTAATTTTCTTTCTAAAGAATGAAAGCTAAGTTAAGTGATAACATTTTTGAAACTAGGCATGTATTCCATATAAGTGTGCTGATTATTGAGTCAGAGATGTTCACACTTTTATGGTATTATGGAAGATCACAATACTTATTATGGCTCTCAAGGTCAATACTCCAAAATACCAACATATGTATATAAATCAACACGCTTAGTTTCATGGTTTCACATACTTAGAATCCCATAAATTTATATGGGTTTTTAAAGGAGGGAATCATCGATATGCTAACATTGAACGATGCAACTGTAAAAACCCGGTTAAGGCCAGGTTCACACTGGTACGGCAAACGCTCTGACATTGGGAGCACATGTCGCATGACATGTGAAAATCAATGTTTATCTTTGAGAGCCACCTTAACTGGTCCGACACAAGTCGGTCCGACTTTGATAATGCTGCCTGCACTACTTTGGTCCGACTTTGGTCCTACTTCAGCCCATTGAATATCACTGAAGTCGAAACAAAGTAGGATAATTGTCCTAACCATCCAACTTGTGACACCCGACATGGTGATTACAGCAGCAGTAAAAGGAATTTATGTCACACTGGTATTGTTTTGATTGGTCAAAGGACAAGTTGTTCTATCACAAAGTTGGATCAAAGTAGTATCCTGTTCATTCAAGTCGGATGGATGACTGTCGTGTAGTATCAGTGTGAACCCAGCCTTAGGCCAGGTTCACACTGGTACGACAAACGCTCCGATTTTGGGAGCTCATGTCGCATTACATGTGTAAATCAATGTGAGCTGTCTTATCTGGACTTGGTTTTCTCCGCTCCTCATATTGCCCTTTTTTCTTTTAATTGTGATCACATTTTTTATCTGTTAACCGTGTTTTATGGAGATAAAAAAACTATTGTTTTTTACCTGCACCATTGGAAGTGCTTTCCTTTTTTTTTCATATATATGTTCCATCTTCCTGTTTGACTATTCCATCCCGTCATCCATGGTCCATGTGTCGTCTCTGCCAACGTGATTCCATTAAGAGGTTTCTTGGTTTCTGAGGGCTTCTGAGGACCCCCTGGATCATCTTTGCTGAGCCGTGGATATCATTGTTCTACGGATGTTACATTCTTTCAGCCGTAACCCCATTTCCAGTTTGGGTGGAACTTCCACTGGATTGGTCTGACCTATTTGGAACTTATTCATTGTCCTCACAATTATTTAGTTGGGACTTATTTACACAATTTTTCACATTTAACAAAATTTGTACTCTTACTTTATTGTTAGATTGTATCAGCGCTACATTTTCACCTATTATCTGGTCCGACACAAGTCGGTCCGATTTTGAAAAAGGTTCTTGCACTACTTTGGTCGGACTTTGGTCCTACTTCAGCCCATTAACTATCATTGAGGTCGGATCAAAGTAGGATCCTTGTCCTAACCATCTGACATGTGACATCCAAAATGGTGATTGCAGCAGCACTAAGGCCGGGTTTACACTGGTACGACAAACGCTCCAACATTGGAAGCTCATGTCGCATGACGTGTGAAAATCAATGTTTCCCTATGGGAGCCATCTTAACTGGTCTGACACAAGTCCGTCCGACTTTGAAAATGCTCCCTGCACTACTTTGGTCTGACTTTGATCCTACTTCAGCCCATTGAATATCATTGAAGTCGGATCAAAGTCGGATCGCCGTATTGCCTGAATCGACTTTCTCATGCGACTTGTGCTCTGGTGATCTTGAGGGGGAACTCCACGCCAAATTTTTAATAAAAAAAAAACAGCATGGGTTCCCCCTCCAAGAGCATACCAGACCCTTTGGTCTGATATGGATTTTAAGGGGAGTGGGGGTCCCCCAAAATCCATACCAGACCCTTATCCGTACACGCAGCCCAGCCGGTCATGAAAGGGGGTGGGGACGAGCGAGCGCCCCCGCTCCTGAACCGTACCAGGCCACATGCCCTCAACATAGGGGGTGGGTGCTTTGGGGCAGGGGGCGCAATGTGGCCCTCCACCCTAATGCACCTTGTCCCCATCTTGATGAGGACAAGGGCCTCTTCCCAACAACCCTGGCCGCTGGTTGTCGGGGTCTGCGGGCAGGGACTTATCGGAATCAGGGAGCCCCTTTAATAAGGGGGCCCCAGATCCCAGGCCCCCACCAAATAGGCATGGGGCGTGATGGGGCGGTGATGTCATAAGGGGCGTGGTCACCGGATGACATCACCCAATGACCACGCCCCATGCCTATACACAGCATTACAACGGGAGAGAGCATCATGTCAACATCGGAAAAAGAGAAGAGGGAAGACGATGGAGAAGACCGGGCCATTTCTAGCAAAAGGGCGGGCAAAAGAGCACAAGATAGCGAAGGAGCCCGGCAGAAGATACCGGAGAGCGGGAGAAGAGGCCGAAGAGAGCGGAGAAGTCAGAAGAGACCCCCAGAGCCTAATAAATTACTTTAAAAGCCTGTCTAGTATGTTTTTTTATTGACACTTTTTTCCCCCCAGGTGAATGGGTAGGGGTACAATGTACCCCATACTCATTCACATAGGGTGGGGGGCCAGGATCTAGAGGCAAGACGGCGATCCGACTTTGATCCGACTTCAATGATATTTAATGGGCTGAAGTAGGATTAAAGTCGGACCAAAGTAGTACAGGGAACATTTTCAAAGTCGGACCAACTTGTGTCGGACCAGTTAAGACGGCTCCCATAGGGAAACATTGATTTTCACATGTCATGCCACATGAGCTCTCAATGTCGGAGCGTTTGTCATACCAGTGTGAACCCGTCCTTAGACTCAACCACTCTTTCCCTACCCATAAGCATAATACTTATATAATTTTATTACGCAAATACCCAATCCAATATCTCACCGGGCTTACATAAAACATATTACTTTATTATTGCACAACTAAAAATACACCCAAAAACAAAAAATACACATAAACACAGATTCTGAAAGTATATATATATATAATATATATATATATATATATATATATTCTATATATATATATATATATATATATATATATATATATATATATATATATATATATATATATATATATATATATATATACAGTATCTGACAAAAGTGAGTACACCCCTCACATTTTGTAAATATTTTATTATATCTTTTCATGTGACAACACTGAAGAAAGGACACTTTGCTTCAATGTAAAGTAGTGAATGTACAGCTCGTATAACAGTGTAAATTTGCTGTCCCCCCAAAATAACTCAACACACAGCCATTAATGTCTAAACTGCTGGCAACAAAAGTGAGTACACTTCTAATTGAAAATGTCCAAATCGGGCCGAATTAGCCATTTTCCCTCCATGGTGTCATGTGACTCATTAGTGTCACAAGGTCTCAAGTGTGAATGGGGAGCAGGTGTGTTAAATTTGGTGTTATCTCTCTCACTTTCTCATACTGGTCACTGGAAGTTCAATATGGCACCTCATGGCAAAGAACTCTCTGAGGATCTGAAAAAAAGAATTGTTGTTCTACATAAAGATGGCATAGGCTATAAGAAGATTGTCAAGACCCTGAAACTAAGCTTCAGCATGGTGGCCAAGATCATACAGCTGTTTAACAGGACAGGTTCCACTCAGAACAGACCTCACCATGGTCGACCTAAGAAGCTGAGTGCACGTGATCAGCGTCATATCCAGAGGTTGTCTTTGGGAAATAAACATATGAGTGCTGCCAGCATTGCTGCAGATGTTGAAGGGGTGTGGGGTCATCCTGTCCGTGCTCAGACCATACGCCGCACACTGCATCAAATTGGTCTGCATTGCTGTTGTCCCAGAAAGAAGCCTCTTCTAAAGATGATGCCCAAGAAAGCCCACAGTTTGCTGTAGACAAGCCGACTAAGGACATGGATTACTAGAACCATGTCCTGTGGTCTGATAAAACCAAGATAAACTTATTTGGTTCAGATGGTGTCAAGCGTGTGTGGCAGCAACCAGGTGAAGAGTATAAAGACAAGTCTATCTTGCCTACAGTCAAGCATGTTGGTGGGAGTCTCATGGTCTGGGGCTGCATAAGTGCTCCCGACACTGGGGAGCTACAGTTCATTGAGGGAACCATGAATGCCAACATGTACTGTGACATACTGAAGCAGAGCATGATCCCCTCCCTTCGTAGACTGGGCCGCAAGGCAGTAATCCAACATGATAACGACCCCAAACACACCTCAAAGACAACCACTGCTTTGCGGAAGAAGGTGAGGGTAAAGGTGATGGACTGGCCAAGCATATCTCCAGACCTAAACCCTATTGAGCATCTGTGGAACATCCTCAAACAGAAGGCGGAGGAGAGGTTTAAGGCAGTGCTGGAAAATAATGGTGGCCACACAAAATATTGACACTTTGGGCCAAATTTGGATAATTTCACTAAGAGGTGTACTCACTTTTGTTGCCAGCAGTTTAGATATTTTAAAAGAAAAGCAAATTTACACTGTTATACAAGCTGTACACTCACTACTTTACATTGTAGCAAAGTGTCATTTCTTCAGTGTTGTCACATAAAAAGATATAATAAAATACATAGGGTTGTACTCACTTTTGTGAGATACTGTATATATATATAAATTATACACTCGCACACACACGAGATTCCTAAAGCTTGAGATAACTGTAACAGATACATGTTGATATTTTGTGGCACCAGTGATAGCAATAGATTCCTCCAATTTCTGGCGTCTAACAAATACAGCATCATCTCCAATAATTTGTGCAGGTAAGGTGTTGTTTCAGAATGGGCAAGACAAAACAGCAGAGTGCATAGCGATGTCAGTATAAAATTCCACTTTATTGAAGATAAAACACCATCCACTTACATGTCAAAATAGGAACATCTAGCCTGGTAGCAGAGCATCACACCAGCTTATAGAAAAACACAGCACCACCAGTGGGGTGAAGGGAAAAACAGCTGGAACCAGAGGATGACAGGCAGCTGGCGGGAACAGAGAGCGCTGGCCAGAGCAGCTACACAGGATAGGCAAGCAGCACTTTTCCAGACACAACCAGTACAATCCCTTGTGATGAGGGGGAACACTAGGGGGGTCAGGCAATGTGCTTCTGGGCTAATATGCCCCTTTCTCAAGCTTGAAGAGCACCAGGGAAGAGTATAAGATAAAGTATCATTTTTAATACATGACAATACGTTTTTGGCCCCACATACTTTTGTAACTGTTTTTTATTTTGTACAAACATGTTTCCTGTCTCCCCAGTGTTCCCGCTCATCACAGGGGATCGTTCTGGTTATGTCTGTAAAAGCACTGCCTGTCTGTGCCTCTCCTGTGCAGCTGCTCTGGCTAGGGCTCTCTGCTCCTGCCAGCTGCCTGTTATCCTCTGGTACCAACTGTTTACATACCATTGGGCAGTGTGTGGATTCTGGCTCTTTGCCCTTCACTCCACTGGTGTTACTGTGATATTCTGTTAGCTGGTGTGATGCTACGCTACCAGGTTGGATATTCCTAGTTTGACATGTAAATTGATGCTGTTCTATCTTCAATAAAATTGATTTTCATACTAACATTGCTATGTACTCTGCTGTTTTGTCTTTCCCATTCGAAGGCTGGCTTCCCAAGATGGCTGTGCAGATGCTGCGTTTGATGTATGGTTGATCCTAGTTTCAAACATCACTACCTATCTTCTCCATCTGTCCCCATCCCTGAGACAAAATCTCCATTACTGTGAGACTAACTATGATTGAATTCCAGTCCACCAGTTTCAGGATTTTATTCCATACTCTATCATACTCTATCACCACTACACTGCAGTTTACTAGGACCTAATAATCAGGAGAGAACATAGATGCAAACAGGCAAAAGTCAAGACAAGCAATTGTAAATCATTGTCATAACACAAGGAAAAGGTCAAGGCAGAGGAAATAAAGATGAAGTCATATCACATGCTAGTAGATAGTAAGCCAAACAGAAAAAAGGACAGGCTAGAATAGTAACCAGACCACAAGAGAAGACTGAGAAGCATACCTGAACCTGAAATGCAAACATTCCACTGTGCATAAGAACTTCCTGATGTGATGAAAGGATGAAGAATATTCCTAGTTTTATGTCTGTGCTTTGTTGAATGGGTTGCCAATGTACCATAATGCAGAGGCAATGTGTTACTGTGCTTTGTAACGTAGGTGCATTAGGGTCATTGGATTAGAGTATTGGGGTAATGCAATCCACTTCAATATGTAGTAACTGCCCTCCCAAATTAACCCCCTGTTAGCCCTGCCCTTAGGCTGAGTCTCCTCCACATCCGCCCCCCCCCCCCCCCATTCCAAGCCAGGTGTCTGGGCACCTTGGACAAAATGCCAATAGAAGCAAGAAAGGGCATCTGCATTCTGGTGCTTCTATGCACCACTTTCAGTTTTAAATCTTGGAGAGCAAGACACCATCTGGTGATCCTGGATTTCCTGTCGTTATTCTATGTACTTCAAGTAAGGGGCATGGTTTGACTGGAGCTTAAAGAGTCAGCCTGACAAATATCTTCAAACATTCTGGGGTGGATTTACTTAAGGCAAGGAGACCTTGCACTTTGTAAGTGCAGTTGAACTAATTTTCCCAAGAGCTTAGGTAATGTGATGAAGCTTTACTTTGTAAAGAATACCCAATCAAACAACATTTTTGCTGGCACATGATTGCATAATGGAAATCAGCACAGCTTTACCATATTCACTAAGCGCTGAGGAAAATGAGAGCAACTCCACTTGCAAAGTGCACAGTATATTTGCCTTTACTAAATCCACCCCTGGTCTCACTCTTTACCTCTGCATTCAGGCTTAATACTGTAAATGTTTTTTTTAAATATTTGCAGATGATTCCTAAAAACATTTTTCTCCTTTGTCTCAGGGATCATAAAATGTAATTTTTGCTTTTACAGATGAATCTTGGCTCTTTTCTCCATCTCGAATAGACTCTGATGAGAACTATTTATATTCTAGTGCAGAAAATTGGTATGATTTTTAGATAAAGTGTCACAGGAATAATAGTCTGATTTAAATTTTTTGGGCTGAAAACTACTAAACCATGAAAGTGGCCGGCCACAGATTTGACTACACCACATGCCCATAATTACATCCAATACCAAAAAGAAACAAAAAGACAAAATACCCACAAATTTTAATTTCCATAAGTTTATTCTTAAATATTTCAGAGAAAGACATGTACATATTACAGAGCACATACTCGTAATCAAAATATAGGTAACAGGTATATATTGTATTGCTGCATCTTTATCACATACAGTATACTGTAAATTTGAGTGTCCCTCTGGGAAGAAGATATATCAAGTCCTGTGAATCATGTCATGTGGATTGATGGCAGGTCTCAATGCATCTGTAATCATCAGTGAAAACCCAAATGCTTGTTTTTTGCAATAAAGGGTAATATGTTTGGATGTGTCTCTTGTTTGTTAAAGAAATTTGTGTGGAGTGGGAGTGATGAACAGCAGTATAACAAGTAATGTTGGAGTGGGGATGGAGGAGGTATTTTACGGGCTAGTTCACACTAGACTTGTGCGCTTAGTTTCATTCTGAATTAAAATTTTTCATTATTCGGAAATTCGTATGTATCCAAATTTCCGAATTAGAATAGTACCGAATTTAGACGAATCCGAAATAACAAAAAAAAAATTCGGACGATATTCAAATTTGAATCGTTTTCGAATACATTTCGAATTCGAATAGTTTTCAAATTCTAATTTTCAAATAGTTTTCAAATTTGAATTTGAAAATGTTTCGAATTTGAATAGTTTTCAAATTTGAAAATTTTGAATTTGAAAATAGTTTTCCAATTTCCAATAACAGAATAAAATAGAATAGAAAATATAGTATACTTTATTTTCTATTCTATTTTATTCTTTTTGGAAATTGGAAAACTATTCGAATTCGAAAACTATTCAAAAACTTTTCGAATCAATTTGAAAATGAACAAAACAAATTCCGAAAATGAATTAAATGAATTAAACAAATTTAACTAAATAAATTCATGTCATTTTTTTGTTATGCGCATGTGCACATTGTGGGAATACAATCTTTCATAGAAAAATTGCATATTAATCAGATCAACAGCTTTAGAGGGACTGGGTGCCATATTCTTAGTCCAGTGCCTGGCTATAACTGTTTTGGCTGCAACTAGGATGTGTAAGGCGACTGTTCTGGTATTGTGATGAAAGTTGTCTATACCCAAATGTAGGATGGCAAGAGCAGGGTCACGTTTGGTCAATACGCTGTGGACTCTGAAAGGATAGTGAAATTTTTTCTACAAAAGCTGGTCAGACTCTTACAGGTACAGAATACATGGATACGGTTACCAACTTGTCCATACCCCTTCCAGCAAAGGGGATAGTGGGACTTGACATTTTTTTGTGTAGCTCTGACATTTATGCCAGGCAATGTTATGGACAATGCTCTAAATTGATACTTGGCACCATCTAGTGGCCAAAATGCAGAAGGTACTTTATCTATTCTTTGTTCAAGAACATAGAGAAATGTCACAGGAAGTGACCTTTGTTTACAAAGACTTACCTACCCAGAATGCCGAGTGACCTACCCATGAACACTGAGTACTGAACTGCATGCTGGGTAGGTTATAAATAAGCCTGCACGGCCATTTTCTTTCTCTTCTGGACGGGTGGCCTGCCTACAAGGATCTGTGAGGAGGTGTTCCAGAGAGCAAAGCCTACACCAACTGCGGAGTGGAACAACCAGCGACTCTGTCTTACACCTGTGTGCTGGAAAGACAGTGTGACCGGATCCGGAAGGATCCAGAGACACTTGACGGAGCCATCCGAGGGTCCCGGTCATATTGCAAGTGGAGCGGTGTGACGGTGTCGGCAGACGTGAAGCAAGACTGAGACAACCGGAGCGGAGGTTTCCTACTTTACCAGGCCTGGATGTGTGAGTGGGCTGCTGCCCATAGTCCTTAAAGCACTTTTACACACTTAGACTCTTAACCCAGTGTTTGCTGGGACCTGTAGTCCCACAAAGGAGATCTTATCTTATTGACTGAGTTTAAGAAGGTCTCAAGCCTATACTTCACTGATTACTGATACTGTGTGGTTCAGAGCCAAAGTACACTGGAGACAGTTACAAGTGTGTTGCACTACAAGAACAGTTTCAACCTTCACCTTACTATATTCCTTGTTGTTAAGCCTTTTGGATTACAATTTCTACAACATAAATAGCTAGCAGAAGACAGAAGACTAAAGACTACATCTTTTATTGCAGGGCCTTGCACTTAATCAATCTTAGGAGGAGCTGCATCATAAAGTAGGGGGAGCTCCTTAGCAATTGTGTGGTACTGTTAATCTCGCATTTTTGTGTTTACTACAGGGTGCTGGAAGTGGGAAGGTGCCCAGAGTCAAGGCATTGTCACTCTGAGCATTGGTCCAACTTGGAGATGCGCTGACAGGTGTTAGCCAAACAAACCTTTCATACTGTAAAAGTTGTGAATATTCTTTGCATTGCTGCTTTACGTTTGTGTAGCGGTACAGTTATAGCAATCACTGTTATATTTGTTCTAGTGAAATCTTTGTGTTTATTCTTAATTTTCTTTAGTAAACTTAATACAGTGAGTGAGTTTGTGTTATTGCAAGGATGGAACCCGAAGTGTCAGAGGTAAGGGTAGCCCCGAGTGTCTGGGATGGCCAGCGGGAAAATGAACAACTCTGCAGCTCCCAAGGGAGTAGTGCGCTAGATTTATAATTGATAGTGTCAGGTACCAACTGGTGAGCAGCTTTTGTGTTTGTTCCAAATGAGCTTCACAATGAGACATTGAGTAATTACAGAGAGTTGCTATTGTCCATTGTGTCTTAGGGAAGGATAGGCAGAGATCCTCTTCCCATTTCATCATAGGGGGTGTCTTATAGAATGTCATCTTATCTTGTAAAGCATTGTAGAATAGGGTGATACTTTTGTCAGTGGATGTTGGGGAGCATAGGAAATGCCAGATGTTCTCAGATAATCATGCAAGGAGGGGGGTGTTTGGTTAAGAAGCTAAATACTTATTTATGTATGTGTAGGAGGCAGATTGGGGAAGATTGGACTTTGCCAATAAGAATTCAATGGGTTTTAGTAGATTAACCTCCCTCGAATGTTCAAAGAAGATTTGACGGAGTAGCTAAACTGTACAACGCCGTATAGTTTAGCTGCTCCGTCGAATCTTCTTAGAACTTTCGACAGACACCATAAGCCAAAGATTTGATGTTTGTATGTTTTTCGCTGCTTTGTCAAATCTTTGTCGTTCATGTTGAATGTATATAGTTCAAACAGAAAATGGACTAGTGATAGTGATCACTGATCAGACAGGTAACAAATTAAGGTATATACAGAATCTATACAGAACCTCAATCTATAACATAGAATCTATAATAATAAATCTCCCCCCCACAACACGGGCAGCCTCTGAGGCTATCACAACACTAGCAACACTAGTATCACTATCAAGTTCACAACACTAACACAATAGCAGCAGAATTTTATGAAAAAGTTAAGTTGAACTGTAGCTTGCTTCACTATTGTTCTGCTGCTGTGCTTATGCTTAATTGCTAAATAATTCAGGTTCTCTGACAAATGAACCAGCTAAGATTGACTGTCTTCTGAAATGATTCAGTCGGTGTATCTCTATCTGCTTGCAATCGTAAGTGAAAGTAAGTTGGCTGTACGCATGTACTTAGTTCTAGCTATTTTACTGCTTCTCTTTGGTTACAATCAGCCAATAAATGAATCATCATCATTATTTTTATTTTACTTCCCCTACCCAATTCCAGCAGAGATCTTTATCTCTATGTCAAATCTTTTCTCTCTATGTTGAATCTTTTCTATGTCAAATCTTTTCTCTCTATGTAGAATAATCTTGGACTAATAGAGTTAAGGTTAGGCACATTCGATCACAGATTTGATAGACACAGATTGTTATTGTCAGCATCATGTCGAATCTCCTATCTATATCGAACTGTTGTAGCAACGAAAATAAAGCATTTGTTTTTGTCGGATCTTTCGTTTTTCGGATTCTGCACTTTCGTTATCGTTTGTAAAAACAATATTGAAAATACCTGAAATTCGGACGAAAATGCATTCGGACGAAAACGAATGAACATGTCTAATAATTGCCTCACATTCATCCCTAATACTTGTCTAACACATCAAAGGGTTGAGCCTTCTGTCGCACTCACTCTTTGATAAAGAATTCACTTTTGGGTAGAATTTAGTATAATACGTACCCATGCTTTGTCTAGTACTACAGTATTTAGTACAGACACAATTACTGGGTTTGAGAATAAGAACACTCTCTGCAGAGGCAGAATGATCACTGGAATAAAAATGAAAGTCTGTAATTTCATTTAAAGTAAAGGTTAAAATCGATCTTTAACAACTTGATAAACTACCGAGAACTCAACAGCACCACTGACTGTGCCCTAAAGGCATTTATTCTAACCTAACCTTTCTTATACATGTTTCTTAAATGAACAGTGATGTTACATCCCAACTATTCTATCAAATACTTTTAGGCCAAACTTTTTCTTTCTAATCTAGATCCATGTTGTGTCAAGCTACTATAAATTTTAATTATGTGTTACCTTATTTCCACCAATTTTATGTTTTGTTGTACTAGGCTTTTATACCTTCCATGTAAAAATGCTTCAATACTTATAAGATCACTGTAGTGAAAAATATAGTATTCACAAACTCTATGCAGTTAGTGGTTGTAATGGTAGTATATTCATTTTATTTTATCATGCTTTTGTTTATTTTTTGGTCTACACTTACATGCAGACTAGTGATTAATGGGTTCAGCAAATCCAGTTTCAAATTCTTCAAACCAGAGTTCAGCAGTGAATCCCACTGAAGTCTATTGGGACTGAATCCTGTTATTAAATTCTGGCAATTTGTAGGGCTAGCAGACTACTATAAAGAAAAAACATGGGAAGCTGGGCACTGCCATGGGGAACATGTACCAATACAAAATAAAAAGACTTTCATGCTGCTTCAAGAGCAATACACATTTTTTTTTTAATAACATGCATGGGAATGACTGAAAGCTGTATGTTGTATTATTTACAGAACAGTTCAACTCTCACAGAGAGTCTCAGCGACAGCGTACACTGGCAGCACATATTTGGCTATGGCATTATTATTTACCGTTTAGGCTACATGCCCATGTATGTTTTAAAAAACGGGCTGTAAAGCCAGTACAGACGCCAGGAAAAAAGCGGCATTAAAAACACCATTTTATCCGCGTTTTGCATTAAATTCAATGCATGTTACTCCACACTGGCTTTCAGCCGCATTTCTCTGTTTCTATCCAAAATCAATGGTTCCCTATGACTAGGGAATTACCATAAGTATTAAAGTGGTATTTAACCCAAAACCAAAAAAAAAAAAATGTATTATATTGTAGCTTACCAATCATTAAATGTAATGGCTGCATCGGTTTCCTTTTCTCTGGCTTTTTTCCCCCTCTGTTTTCACTTAATGATCTAGCCAGTAGCACACCTCCTGTATTAGCGAGACACAACTTTCAAAAAATGAGCAAAGGAACCAAAGCAGCATTTTTTTAAGCCAAACTCCAACTCACACTTTATAATCAGTTACAACAAACAGTTTTTTTTTCTTTTGGGATAAAGGTTTTGCATGAATAAATAAAAGGTGATCATTTTAATGAACCCTGCCAGTGGTAAGTGGTTTGTCTCATCCATGTAACCTGATACATTCTGCTGGAGAGTTTGAGCTTGTGAAATACAACTGACTTGATCACCAGATGACAATAGAAGAAGGAAAGCCTAAAAAAAAAGAAACAAATACAGCCATAACTTCTAAGAATTTGTAAGCTGCAATATAATAAAAATTAGCTTTAGGGTTTAATACTGTTTTAAGAAACTGCAGAGGACACAGCAGTTTAAAATTAGTCAACAACAGGATAGTTTTATTCAGGGATAATAGGCGTTACCAGTGTATGCCTAACTGTTATTTTATCTATGGATGTAAAGAGTGTGAGTGATATATTGTAAGGAGGTTTGGGTGCACACAGTTCTTTCACTTTTATTTTTTGAATGATGCAAAAAAAGACTTTAAAAAGACCTTACAATCAAACAAAAAAAAAAAAAAATAAATAAATGAAAATCTACCAATGAAACAAATGCCAATTTTTTTAAAGTGAAGCATTCCAGTAAAAAAAAATTGTTTAATATGAAAAGAGTCCCGCTGATATACAATGAAAAATATACAACCAAAATAAATGAACACCCCACCAAATAATACCAAAATCCAACTTTTTTTTTTAAGGGAGACCTTGCAGAAACCATGCTAACTTCAAATAAAGGCCCTATAAACATAAAAAAGATATCCTCCTAAATAAATGAAAACCTCAAAATACCATCCCCTAAAACTAAAACCTATTTTTTTTTTTTTTTAAAGGAAGAATTGCAGAAAAAAAAAATTTCTATAGAGGGGACAGCAGCTATAAGTAACCACTGACCTTAGATCAATCATAAAATGTAATTAAAAACAAAAAATCCCTCATAATAGGAACAAAAAGGCTTAGAAAATGGGTTGATTATCCATTATCTGCACCCCTGTTCATTGGAAGGGGACTGTCTTATTCAAAAGACCTCATATTAACCATTTTAATCCTGCTGGCCCCAGTTCAAGGGGCATGCAGTGCATTTTGGTTAAAATAATATTTTTTTTTCTGCACATACTGTAATTTCACCAGGACCAGGAATCCAAAACCCGCAGAACTCACCTTGAACCCATAGTAGCGGTAAGCTCAAACATCATCATGCAGACTAGTCTGCCCACCAAAAAAAGTAACATTTCATGAAGTTTATTAGTTCTAAATAAAGAAAGGACTTTACCTACAGACAATGTACATCTGTATTCATCAATTATTGGCTGCAGAAACATTGGAACTACTAGCTACCACCAAATTAAAGCTTGCAGTAATTTAAGAAAGGAACATTTTCACTTGTTGATTTTGTGTGTCTTTCCAGCAGCTAAGTAAAAATAAATGTTTATAGTGTGTATCTGGGTAAAAGCAAATTCTCCAGGATTTGTCTCTTTACAAACACTGGGTGTACAAAAAAAACTACCCATTGGCCTGCCAGAAATTAAGTGTGCTTCTAGTTTCTTGTTTGATACAATGCTTCTGCTGCACCGAATTTCCAAGCAGCGTTGTCAGTACTCTACTGCTGGATTACAGAATAGCTCCCTCTCCCCTCTACAACATAAGGATAAGGCATTCTGTGAACTTGTTGGGTCAAACGTTTTAAAAATGTACTAACCAACCAGAATCCCCTAAAATGTACAAAGCAGAAGTGATGCAACATTGTTCAGAGTATTTTGAAAAGCTCCTGGAAGCTGATTGATAAGGTGATGTATCGAAAAACTACCCAAGCTATTTATTTAAAAAATGTTACCAGGGATATTAACATAGAAGCATAAGAACTAGTGGCATTTGGCAGTCAAACTAAGGGTGCACAGGTAACATCAGACACAGATATAAGGTTGAAATAGCCTTTAAAACAGACATTAGTACCCTTCGTCCCAGAAACCTTTTGGGATTCCAAACTTATAACAATGAAACTTAGATTCATCTTCAGGCATCAAATAATTCAGTTAGGATCTGGCATGAAAGAAAAAAGAAAAGAAGGAGGGTGCACCAACCTAATGCATTACCAATATAAAAGTTGTATTAAAAATATATAAAAGCAATGGTACTATTCACAAACGAGCATATATAAAGGCTTTTCTGATCAGCCGAACTGCATCCCTTAGCACCTGCAGACAGGACCTGGATATAGGAGGATCAGATGGTACTCCAGATGACCCACACATCAGACAATTTTGACACATTTTTGGGACCATTGTCATTTTTACAGCGATCAGTGCTATAAAATTGCACTGATTACTGTACAAATGACACTGGCAGTGACGGGGTTAATCATTAGCTGGCTAGGAATGTGTGTCCTAGGGAGTGATTCTAACTGTTAGGTGGCATGGCTACGAGTGAAAAGCCACTGAACATATCTCCCGATCACAGGGAGCTATGATCAGTGACAGTGTCACTAGGCAGAATGGGGAGATGCTTGTTTAAATTAGCATATCCCCGTTCTTCCTCTCCATGAGACGATCGCGGGCATCCCCCACGGGACCCGTGATCCTACTCACGGAGCTTGCGGCAGCACGCGCAGCACGACACTGCGGCAAATTCAAAGGGATGTACAGGTACGCCCATTTGCCCAGCCGTGCCATTCTGCCGACGTACATGTACATGCAGAGCTCGGCAAGTGGTTAAGATGCCTACCAAACACACAAAATCTCCTGTGCTTGAGAGTGGGCCCAAAGATATTAATAAACTATATTTTCACCCTGGCTTTCATGGATAAGTCTCACCTTGCTGCCCTCATTAGACTGGGAGAGTTTGGAGCTAAGCACAGAGGAGGAAGTTAAATCCTCCTCCGCTCTGAATGCTGGGGCCTCTGCCTCTCTCTTCCTTGTGACATCACTGGTTGCTAGATGCCAGGCGGGCCACGGCTAGTAACCAGTTTGGGCAGTGAGCCAGCATCGGGTGGTGAACGACGCAATGTGGGTCTCCACCAGCCAGGAGCCCAGGCTGACAGTGAGTGACAGGCAGCAGCGATACCAGGGCCATTTTAAGGGGCATTAGATCCCGGGACATGTGGTCACCCTAGATGCGCCCCCCCAGGTGTTGAGCCCGTGGCCACCACCCCATCTGCCCCCTTCACGCTACACCACTGCTGAGGACTGTATAGTGCTGTTCTTTGTGATGAGCTTTAATGCAATTTTCATTTTGTGAATATAATACTTACCACCTTTTACAATAATAAAATATGCCTACCAGCTGGCCTACTTAATAAATGGTATAGGTGATACTAAGAGGCTAACTTTGAGATTATCACAAGTATAGTTACATTTCCATTTTTGTATTTAGTATGTTTTTATATTTACTTTAATATTATACTTCATAACTGTGGAGTGAAAGCAATTTGAAAGGTTCAAGTTTTAGATAGCGTATAAATACAGGATATATTTATAGGTTTTAATACATTTTTCTTTTAATTAGCAGATGTCCTTTTTGTTCACTGGGCACCAAGGCTGATGCCCATACATATTTAGTTAAAATGGTTTTCCAGTTAATGCCAATGCAAAACCAATCAAAAGATGTATCAGCATGATTCTCCTAATAACACATAAAACAAAATCACTGTTCAATTTGTGGAGACTGTTAATGAATATTCATTCTGAGAAACTGCTCCTGTGAGGACCTCTGTTGTGATAATTTTCCGAGATCTTCTAAGACCTGCTTCACAGCTGATATATTATTAACTCTAAAATGCATTTCAACATTTTCATGACATTAATAAACTCCCCATGTTCCTTCCTAAAACACAATAAATCAGAGTTTATTATTTTGCAATTAATTTACACTGTAGAGAATTTTTAATTGCCAAGAACATTGGACATTGTTTACAAATACCTGTTTGAAATGTATCAACAAGGAAACTTTTGCTTAAAGATAAACTATAGGCCAACAGCTAAATACGCAGATGAAACACAGGGAAGCTGTGTTACCTGAAAAAAATATTTTTACAAAGAACAACCAGGAAGATCATTAAGGTCTCATGCACACGGGACATCTGTGTAACCCTTCTGATCACCTTTTCTCCATCCAGGAAAAAAGCTGCTTTAAAAACGCACCATAAATCGCACATTACATACACATTTAGGACTGTCAAGTCTTTGAGTGTTAATGGATTCCAAAGGCCAGAATAAATTAATATTCTGGCTGTTTGGGATGCATTAATGCTAAAATTTGCTTAACCTCCCTGGCGGTATGATTCTGTCTGGAATTTTGTGCTGAAAGCGGTACAATTATTTTGCATGGAAATTTGATGCTATGTATTATAGGCCTGCAATTCTTAGTAATTACTTACTTAAACCTGACCAAACAAGACTCTAGTAGACATCCCAGATGTGATAAAGTTTAAAATACAAAATCATGATTTTTAATTTTTAAATAATATAATTTTATTCATTAATATAATACAAAATAAAGAAATTTGTCAGACAAAGAAAATTTAATAAACATCCTGAGTGTGATAAATTTTAAAACAGGGTACAGCACACAGTCCGACGTCACAATCCGGACAATAGAACCGGCTTTCTTTTCTGATTTTTTTTCCCTTGCCATCTTTTTTGGAACAGCAAACCACGCACATCCTGGTAGGTGCTGCCTTTCTTGCGGTTGGTGGTATATAGTCCATAAAGTGACGACCTGTTAGGCGTTCTGGGTTGGCAACACCAACAGCACGTCGTCCAGGTCTGTTCGCATCTACTGATGGCATCTGGTGTTTGAGGAAAATTTGCTCAGCCACCTTCCAGATAAAGTCCGAATGAACAAGAGGCCTGTCACTCCCTGCTCGGTACAAGATGTAGGCGTTCCAAAGGCATTGTTCCCGAAGATGCCTGAAAATCTTTTTGTAGTATTTCTTCTGCTGTTTCCGCATAGTGGGATAAAAGGTCATTGCCTGATCAGCTCGGTCGACACCTCCCATGGTGCAATTATAGTCGATCACGACTTGCGGCTTCAGCACATCTTTACCATCTTTTGTGTGGACCATGGCAGTGGAGGTACTGTGCACAGTGCTCAACGTATTGCCATCATCTTGCCCTTCTGCCAGGCAACACTTTCACCGGTTTTTAGTTTTTTTTTGGCAAACATAGATGGCATGTCACGTCGGTTAGGCCTAACCATACCATAAGCATCAGTTTTGTTTTGGATCAAAATCTCAAACAATACCGGCGACGTATAAAAATTGTCCATGGTGACACAATATCCCTGGTTCAGTAATGGCTCCAGTAGTGTTAGGACAGATGACGTGGCCATCCCATAGCCGCTGTACCTTGTGTTGAATTGCGTGCCTTTACCGGTGTAAATGACCGAGTTCCATATGTACCCAGTGGATGACTCGCAGAGCATGTATGTTTTGATGCCAAACCGCGCTCTTTTGGATGCAATATACCGGATCCAGCTTAGGCGTCCCTTATAGGCCATCAAACTCTCATCCACGCTGACGTCCCTTTCTGGCACGTAGGTCCGCTGGAAATTGTTCCCAATCATTTGGCATACCTCCCAGATTTTTTTTAGCTTGGGCGCAGGATGCGTGGCCTCATCAAACTCGTCATTGTTAGTGAAGTGAAAATATTTCATGATGAGGGAAAAACGGTATTCCGACATCACAGTACCAAAAAACGGAGTGGCCAGTAGCTTGTTGGTGGTCCAGTACCATTTCTGGCGCGGTTTCCCCACCACCCCCTGAAGAATAATGAGTCAGAGAAACAGCCAGATGTCCTCTTTAGTTACTGGTTCCCACCTTCTGCTTCGGGAAAGCCTGGCATGCAGCGTAGCGGATTGCTGCTCTTGGTAGCGATTTGTCTCTGTCACAATTTTTTGAATTACCTCCTCTGTGAGAAATAATTGCAGGTATGCCAGAGGGTTGCCACGCTCAACTTCGACCTTCATCCCAGGTGATCCAGTGAAGGGAAATCTTGGGGGCGCTACCTGGTCCGTATCGCACTCAATAGGGCACCAAGTGCGCACATCGCTGATGTCAGGTGCAGGATCATCACCGCTGTCACCGCTGTCACTTGTCAGATCCGTGTCAGACGACAAATCTCCCCACGACTCGCTATCGCTCAGTTCTGGGAGGAACTCAGTGTCGCTGCCGCTGTCGCTGTCATTCAACTCCTCCAAAGGCGATTTTGTAGCGAGATGGCGCTTTTTGGATTCCATTTTTTCAAAGTTTTATTGGAGGCAAGGGGCACTGGGGCAAGGGGCACTGTATCAGTAAGATCTGAGATGATACAGTATAATCCTCAAAGATTACACTGTATCACCTCTATTTATATGTGTGTGTGTTGTGCTGAACATTTGAAATTTTAAATCTCCCGCCCAGTTCCGCTCCCGTGCGCCGCTGCTGCTCGCAGGGAACGGAAATAGGAAGTGAGACGCCGTGATTGCGCTGCCGAACACAGCCGAGGACAGCCGAGGACAGCGGAGAGCATCGCTGGAACCCAGGACAAGGTAAGGGCTCCGCTGTATGCTCTGCACCGCTACCCCGAGCGTGAATCGGGGTTACCGCTCCTGACAGAAAAAGTCAGACCCGAGTCACGCTCGGGATTACCGCCAAGGAGGTTAAACGTGTCTAGCATTTAGACACGTATACCCATGTTTAAGTGTGTCTAGCATTTTTCTGCTCTTCAGCTCTTCTCCTGAATGCGCTTGTAATGTTTTTTTTTTTGTTTTTTTTTTTTTATGCCTGTGAATGTTCCTCTTCTAATATCCCTTTAAAAGCCTATGTGTGCATGGACACATAGGGGGAGATTTACTAAAACTGGTGCACTCAGAATCTGGTGCAGCTGTGCATAGTAACCAATCAGCTTCTATCTTCAGCTTGTTCAATTAAGCTTTGACAATAAAACCTGGAAGCTGGTTTCTATGCAGAGCTGCACCAGATTTTGCACTCCCCAGCTTTATTAAATACCCCTATAGGCTATAATATTATAGAAAATTGGCTTAAATATTGATACCTCATCCAGAATACAGTAGATATAGTAAAAAACAAACAGCCAGAGCTTACAGACTTTAACGGTACCAGAGAAGGGCTAACCCACATTAAGTTCACATAAAAAGTATTTTATTACAAAAACAATTACATATAAAAGAGAATATAGAGCTCATGCTCTTACAAACATCATATGATTGTTGGATAGGCTAGTACATATATACTCCACATATTGCTTCTTTGTAAAGCTGGCCAGGAGGTTGACGCGTTTCACAAACAGCTTCCTCAGGACCTCAATTCTTTGACCACAAAGAACTAGACCTATCTATGAAAGAAAATTCACAGTAATTAATTATATAATATACAAAATATACATCATGCAACATGGTATATATCAATTATACCCTATCTCCCAAGGTAGAACAGGGGGGTCACTTACATGCATCTCCCAGAGCAGAGCAGGAGCCGGCAGCACACCATGCAGCAAAATATGCCTTAAAACAATGGTTTGTTCCTAGGGGTACACTAGAGTGTATCTAGTATTGGAGGAGTTATCAATTACTGCAGGTGTTCTGTTTTAGCTACAGGTAATGTACAATAGAACAAAAAGATTGTGTGGCTACATATATAGGATGTATTATGTTTCAACTTACCAATTTAAGATATTATTTTCCTGAAAAGCAAATGGTGGTCCTGAAGATTAGTATCCCCAAAATTGGGTAATTATACTGAAGAACCTGTAACACCCATCAAGGCACAATTAACAAACCAATCACCATAGCTCTAACAACTTTATATATGCACCCAACAGCCAGCTGAGAGATCTCCATTCTCCTTACCTACAATACGATAGCAGTATTCCACAACCCCCATAGTCTAACATAGAAGTGCTTTTACTGGCCAAAAACAAAAATGCCAAGCACCTGCAAAAGAGGAGTTCTTTAAGCCCTGTGTGCATGAGCCCTTTTAGGAAAACAGTGGTGTCGTCTCTTGATTCCCAACTTGCTATCTACTGTATATAGCGAACGATCAGCAGCAGATGGATGAGATCACCCTTTTTTCACTCTGCAGCTCACTTGACTGGTTCCCAGTCATGCCCCTCGCTCCCTCGCTTTCTGTTCTAATGAGGATTGCAAGAGCTTGATGCCAAATCTGATTCAGGTTCTTACACTAGGTGCAGGAAAAAAATAATTTAAGGTGGTTGTAAAGCCTCACATAGGCCCGGTTCACACTGCCGTGACATCAAAGTCGCACAACTTCCACGCGACTTTGAAGCCAACATCCCAGCATGACTTCGGCACAACTTGCATACGACTTCTTTAACAGAAGTCAATACAAGTCATGGCGAAGTTGTACCAAAAGCAGTGCAGGATCCTTTTACTAAGTCGGAGCGACTATGTTCCATTGCACTTAATGGGGTGCGACTTGTGATGCGACATGTGCTCTCAAAGTCGGAGCGCATGTCGCACCAATGGGAACCAGGCCATAAACCTAAAGAAGTGACTAGCCTCAGGTGATACACAGAGGTGTCAAAAATCCTACTACATAGATTGTACCTGTTTATCTGCAGGCCTCTCATATCCAGAGCTGTTAAAAGTCCAAAATGTATACACTTTGCCTTATCAATGAGGATAGCTGATTGGAGGGAAGGAAAACACTCCCCTTCACACAGCATACAGAAACAAAGCTGTGTGCTGGAGGTCTCTCCCAGTCACCTTTTTACCTCCTGGTGTCAGGAAAACTTGTCAGTCTCTTTCCCACAGTTCTAGTCCGATGGTTGTGGGGGTCTGCAGGCGGGGGGACACAACCATTGGACCAGGACTGTGGGGAAGAGACTCTTGCCCTCATCAACATGTTGATGCAGTGTAATCTAGTATGGTTCAGGGGGAGTGAACCCCCCCCCCCTTTTCTGGCTGCATGCTTAGATTAAAAATATGATATGGATTTTTAGAGAGTATTTATTTTATTTTTTTTGAGTGAATATGCCCCTTAACCTCCCTGCCGGTTTTCCCGAGTGTGGCTCGGGGTTAAATTTCAGTACCATTAGCAGTAACCCCGAGCCAAACTTGGGATTGCATTGCAGGATCCTGGTGCAGGTTACTTCATAACACATACACATACGGTCACATCGTATTTATTAAATACTCACTATTTTTATTTGATCACATCACAGCTATATCACCTAAAATTCCTCAGGTGATTTGGTGAACGCAGAATTTTTACCTTTAAACAATCTTACAGATTACATTACTATATGAAATCATTTCACATTCCTTTTGTCCCTAGTGCTTTTCCCAATGCCCTGCATGCAGTTTTATATTATATAAACTGTTTTTTTCTGCCTGGAAACTTGAGATTTTCCATAGCTAAAAAGTGTCCCTTTACGTCAAAAGTGGTTTTAGACAAGAAGGAAACAGCAATAGTAAATTAGAACACTTGCAGAATTGAGCGATAGTGAATTGTGGGGAAATTCATTTTATTATTATTTATTTTTTATAATTATTTATAGTTATTTATTATATTATAATTTATGATTTTGTGTTTCACAAATTATCATACCCAGAATATATACTAGACTCTTGTTTGGACAGATTGAAGTGTGCTATTGCTAAGAATTACAGGCCTACAATATAAAGCGCCAAATTTCTTTGCAAAACACTGCTTTGAGACGCAAAAATCTGACATAATCATACCACCAGGGAGGCTACAATTTCTCTTTCCTAGGGGACCTCACACAATTTTACTCTTTGTTTCTTTTTGCATGGGGTACCCCTTAAAATAATTACTAGGTTCTGGTATGCATACTACTTTTTTCATTCTTGCTGTAGGATGTTCTACAGCAAAAGTTTGTCTTATCCCTAATTACTAATCATGGATCTTCTTCCGTGTAGTCAGAAGCATTTATCTGCCTTAGCAGTGCAGATGTATTTCCCTCTTCTGCTTTTGCTACAGACTCAAATTAAGCGCTCAGTCCTAATGCATTAAAAAATTCTAGAGTTTATCCTTTTCTAAAACTTTACAGAACATTGGGGATTTGTAGGTCTACACAATTTTTTGAAGAAGCTAGAGTTTATAGACATTTGTATTAGGGTTATAGAGTATATGTTTGCAAGAGCATTAAAGTGGTTCTAAAGTCTAAAGTGCTAAAAATAACGCCTGCAAAACGCCCTCACAGAGCCGCTCAATGCACTCTAATGTGAAAGCCCTGAGGGCTTTGAGGGCTTTCACACTGGAGTGGTGCGCTTGCAGGACGGTCAAAAAAGTCCTGCAGACACCTTAAATGCCACTAACTATCCCCCTCTGATTGCCGCGGTTAAAAGAGACCTCTCACAGTGGACACAGACGGCCTTTACGGGGCTAGGAAGGGTGATCATAATAAAGATGAACGTCCTATCGCGCATACTCTTCTACCTACAGATGCTACCAATCCCACTGCCTAGACTCTTCTTCGACCGACTATCCAGTCTACTGTCTGAATTTATTTGGAACGCACGTAAACCTCGGATAGCCTTGCGGGTACTACAGCGCTCAAAACGTAGGAGTGGTTTGGGGGTCCCAGACATTAGACAGTACTACCGAGCCATAACCTTGCAGAAGATATTCGACTGGCGTTTCCATACTCACACGAAACACTGGGTTCCGCTAGAGAAATGTCTGGCGGGCAGGAACTTGTCATATGCACCCTGGTTACACCGGGAACATAGGGAGCTGTCAGACACGACTTCCCGGCTGACGGCTCATGTGCTGTCAATATGGGACAGGATAAACCCGCAGCTGAAACTAGCTCCCCCTATGTCCCCGCTGGCTCCATTGGGGGGTTTTCTATGGTTCCCCCCAGGCGAGCAAATTACTTTCTTTGAACCGTGGGTAGAGGATGGGAACGCCAGTTGTGGTACACTCATGAAGAACGGAAGGCTCCTGTGTTATGAAGTATTACCAGCAGGACGACAGGGCCCACGCATGAATTTCTGGAAATGCAAGCAACTACATCATTTCTTCCAGATGCATGAACTTATTTTTAATGCGGAGGAACCAATGCCACACCTGGTCTCAGAGCTATACCAACTCTTGAGCTTAGCCAGCCCCCAAACTACACCCGACTATATCCGACACTGGGAGAATGATTTAGGACTAACTTTAACAGAGACGCAGTTATCCCACTTATACTACCTCACCAACGCATCTTCCATAGACTCAAAAACCCAAGAGACAAATTTTAAACTAATGTCTCGCTGGTATAGGGTACCTGCAGATTTAGCTCGTATCTACCCTTCCACATCCGAGTTGTGCTGGAGGGGTTGCGGACACCGGGGAACGTTAACTCACATATGGTGGGAATGCCCCCTGATTAAGCCCTTCTGGGAAGACCTGCAAGAGCAGATAAAAACAGTAACAGGGATAGAGGTCCCGTTGTCCCCGCTAAATTTTCTTCTGAACATACCCCCGATCCCGCTTAGTCGTTACAAAAAGAATGTGCTACCACACCTGCTGAACGCAGCAAGACGCCTAGTCCCAATATATTGTAAGACTTCCAGAATCCCCACTCGAGAAGAGTGGCACAGTAAAGTAAGTGAGATCCGAGAGGCTGAGAACTGGGTGGCCACCTGTAAAGGCCTAGAGGATAGATTTCATAGCACCTGGGCACCCTGGGCTGAATACATCTCAGACCCCAACCAAATTCCCTCTAGCCTAGATATCGCCTTGCTGGAACTAGCAGATTCCTCACTTAAGGCGCACACCCCCAAGGGACCGCAGTGACTAGTTCATATCTTTAGACTTAACGTTTTGGCATGGTGCGCCCGGAGCGGACGAAGAGGACATCCCATCCTAAGAAGCAGGTAATCTGACCTAACCCCCCCAGTCTCCTTCCCCCTACCCCTCCCTGCTTCTCGCTCCCTGCTACCCACTCCCCCTTCAGTTGCTAAGCAACTACGACTTACCTATCTTAACTCTGTTTCTCCTCTTTTTACTTATTATTTTTCTCTGCTGTATTTTGTGGATGATATATGAACTCACGTTGGACTGTTGGCTGATAGGGGTCTTATAGCCTTATAACCACGAAAGTTGACATCAGAGTTATCTGGGGTGATGGCGGTCCCAGCTAGACACTTATTAATGCTGTGGGGTTCCCCGGGCAGGTGGGGGGTCGGGGGTGGTATGTTGGAGGCCATTGAGCCCCCCCCCCTGGCCCCGGCTGCAGGTCTCGGGACCACGTGCTTTACGCATTTTAGGAGGCGTCCCAGCCCCGGGTTCACCCCCGGAGATGGGACGCCCTTAGATGGGACCTCACGCCTCACCTGCCCTTCTCACCCACATAGTCCTCTAGCTAATACATGGTTGCCCTTATATTCAAGACCCACAACAACTTCCTTAACCACTTCAGCCCCGGACCATTTGGCAGCCAAAGGACCAGAGGTCTTTTTTCAATTTCGCACTGCACTACTTTAACTGGTAATTGCGCGGTCATGCAATTTTGTAACCAAACGAAATTTGCGTCCTTTTCTTCCCACAAATAGAGCTTTCTTTTGATGGTATTTGATTGCCTCTGTGATTTTTATTTTTTGCGATATAAACGGAAAAAGAGCGAAAATTTTGAAAAAAAAAGAGATTTTCTACTTTTTGTTATAAAAAAAAATCGAATAAACTCAATTTTAGTCAAACATTTGGGCCAAATGTATTCAGCCACATGTCTTTAGTAAAAAAAAATGCCAATAAGCGTATATTTATTGGTTTGCGCAAAAGTTATAGCGTCTACAAACTAGAGTACATTTTCTGGAATTTACACCGCTTTTAATTTATGACTGCCTATTTCATTTCTTGAGGTGCTAAAATGGCAGGGAAGTACAAAACCCCCCCAAATGACCCCATTTTGGAAAGTAGACACCCCAAGCTATTTGCTGAGAGGCATGTTGAGCCCATTGAATTTTTTTTTTTAGTCCCAAGTGATTGAATAAAGACAAAAATAAAAAAGATTTTTTTTTTTTTTCAAAAAGTTGTCACTAAATGATATATTGCTCACACATGCCATAGTTATATGTGGAATTGCACCCCAAAATACATTTTGCTGCTTCTCCTGAGTATGGGGATACCACATGTGTGGGACTTTTTGGGAGCCTAGCCGCGTACGGGGCCCCGAAACCCAAGCACCGCCTTCAGGATTTCTAAGGGTGCAAATTTTTGATTTCACTCCTCACTACCTATCACCGTTTCGAAGGCCATAAAATGCCAAAATAGCACAAAACCCCCCCAAATGACCCCATTTTGGAAAGTAGACACCCCAAGCTATTTGTTGAGAGGCATGGTGAGTATTTTACAGCTCTCATTTGTTTTTGAAAATGAAGAAAGTAAAGAAAAAAAAAAAATTTTTTTTTCTTTTTTTCAATTTTCAAAACTTTGTGACAAAAAGCGAGATCTGCAAAATACTCACAATACCTCTCAGCAAATAGCTTGGGGTGTCTACTTTCCAAAATGGGGTCATTTTGGGGGGTTTTATGCCATCTGGGCATTCCATGGCCTCCGAAACTGTGATTGGCAGTGAGAAGTGAAATAAAAAAATTACACCCTTAGAAAGCCTGAAGGCGGTGATTGGTTTTTGGGGTTCCGTACGCAGCTAGGCTCCCAAAAAGTCCCACACATGTGGTATCCCCGTACTCAGGAGAAGCAACAGAATGTATTTTGGGGTGTATTTCCACATATGCCCATGACATGTTTGAGCAATATATCATTTAGTGACAACTTTTTGTAAAAAAAAATATATATATATTTTTTTTTTCATTATTCAATCTCTTGGGACAAAAAAAAAAAATATTTAATGGGCTCAACATTGCTCTCATCAAATAGCTTGGGGTGTCTACTTTCCAAAATGGGGTCATTTGGGGGGGGGTTGAACTGTCCTGGCATTTTATGCACAACATTTAGAAGCCTATGTCACACATCACCCACTCTTCTAACCACTTGAAGATAAAGCCCTTTCTGACACTTTTTGTTTACATGAAAACATATTTTTTTTTTTGCAAGAAAATTACGTTGAACCCCCAAACACTATATATAATGTTAAAGCAAAGGCCCTACAGATTAAAATGGTGGGTGTTGCATTTTTTTTTTTCCACACAGTATTTGCGCAGCGATTTTTCAAACGCATTTTTTGTGGAAAAAATACACTTTTTTTTATTTTAATGCACTAAAACACACTATATTGCTCAAATTTTTGATGAAATAAAAAATATGATCTTAGGCCGAGTACATGGATACCAAACACGACATGCTTTAAAATTGCGCACAAACACGCAGTGGCGACAAACTACATACATTTTTAAAAGCCTTTAAAAGCCTTTACACGATACCACATTAGATTCACGGAGGAGGTCTACTGCTAAAATTACTGCCCTCGATCTGACCTTCGCGGTGATACCTCACATGCATGGTGCAATTGCTGTTTACATATGACGCCAGACCAACGCTTGTGTACGCCTTTGCGCAAGAGAAGGGGGGGCAGGGGTGCTTTTTTTTTTTTTTTTGTTTTTTTTTTTATTTATTTAGCTTTTTTATTTTATTTTTAAACTGTTCCTTCCATTTTTTTTCTTTGTTATGATTTTTATTGTTATCTCAGGGAATGTAAATATCCCCTATGATAGCAATAGTCAGTGACAGGTACTCTTTTTTTGAAAAAATTGGGGTCTATTAGACCCTAGATCTTTCCTCTGCCCTCAAAGCATCTGACCACACCAAGATTGGTGTGATAAAATGCTTTCCCAATTTCCCAATGGCGCGGTTTATATCCGGGAGGGGGGACATTCCCTCCCACTGCTTGTAAAAGCAGTCTAGAGGCTAATTACCCGCTAGAATTGCTTTTACATGAAAGCCGATCACTGGCTGAAAAGAATGATACCAAGATGATACCTAAACCTGCAGGCATCATTCTGGTATAACCATTCAAAGTCCAGCAACATACTGGACATATATTTGTAATCTTTTTTTTTTCATGCAGCCTCTTGGCTGAACGAAAAAAAGAGATTGATTGGTGGGTGTGCCCACCATTAGAATACCTCCCTTCATCCACCCACTTCTAATGATGGGCATACATGCACCATTTATATATGCCGATGCATGGGGGCATCCTCCCGCAAAAGTTATGCCGTGTACACACGGTCGGAATTTCGACCGTATGTACGTGGCATTAGGAGCCAATCGCTCCTCCCCCCCCCTGCTGCCCCCATGCTTCGGCATATATGCTCTTTTTTTTAACTGTGGTGGTGAAATCACCTCCTACAGCGTTGGAGTCGCGGCTTTATGTATCGTGGGAGCAAACGCTGTTGCTGTCAAGATAAATAAATCCGCGTTGCAACTGAATGGCGCACCTGAAAACAAAAAAAAAATGCTTAACACTAAAACACAGTAAACAAAATTACATACCTGAAAAGCAAGCATGATAAAACATAATAAAACATTGCAGAATAGAATGGAGTAAAAAAAGAGCAACAATAGAGAGAGAGAGAGAGAACAATAAAACGACAACTATTTTATTTTTTTTATTTTTTTGAGATTCACAGGTAAAAAAGCTCCTGACTGAAGCGACTGAATCAAAACGCTACCACAAAAAAAATGTTAGCGATCGCAGGGATCAGGCCTGACTGCGAACGCTGCAGTTATGTGTGCTTAGTGTTTTGTAAGTGACAGTGATCGATCGATACTGCACTTGGGTGGGCTGGGCTGGGCGGAGGGGGAAAACGCAGGTGCTAGCAGGTATCTGGGCTGATCCCGCTAACAATGCGTTTTTTTTGGAACCCTAAACTGCTGGGACGCTAGTATAGATCTGATCAGATCAGATATTGATCTGTTCAGATACTGTGCCACTAAGGGAGGTGTATGCTTTGTGCGTGGGTGTTTGCGGTACTGGCACTAACCTGGGGCGACGCAGACCTTATTAGACCCTAAAACCTAATTGATATCACCCGCCGGGCGATCAGGGGGTAAACCGTTATTGGGTAATAAATGGCGGGTGCCCTGACAGTATAAAAAACAAGCTAACTAACCAGCGTCACCCGTAACAGTAATACAAAAAAAAACTGGTTACCTAGCGACACTAATGCAGCGATCAGAAAAACGATCGCTTAGTGACACTGGCAAAAGGGGGTGAAAGGGTTAACTAGGGGCAATCAGGGGTTAAAACCTTTATTAGGTAATATATGGGGGTACCTGACGCTATATAAAAACCTGACGGGGAACCTAAATAACTAACTGGCTGACCAGCGTCACCAGTGACATTTATACAGTGATCACTGGTGAAAGGGTTAACTCTAGGGGCAATCAGGGGGTTAAAACCTTTATTTAGGTTGTAATATGGGGGTACCTGACCTATAAACCTATTTATGAACCTATATAAACATGGCGGTAAAAAAAAAAAAAAAAAACTGGTTACCTAGCGACACTAATGCAGCGATCAGAAAAACGATCGCTTAGTGACACTGGCAAAAGGGGGTGAAAGGGTTAACTAGGGGCAATCAGGGGTTTAAAACCTTTATTAGGTAATATATGGGGGTACCTGACGCTATATAAAAACCTGACGGGGAACCTAAATAACGAAATAACTAACTGGCTAACCAGCGTCACCAGTGACATGTATACAGTGATCACTGGTGAAAGGGTTAACTCTAGGGGCATTCAGGGGGTTAAAACCTTTATGTAGGTTGTAATATGGGGGTACCTGAGCTATAAACCTATTTATGAACCTATATAAACATGGCGGTTAAAAAAAAAAAAAACTGGTTACCTAGCGACACTAATGCAGCGATCAGAAAACCGATCACTTAGTGACACTGGCAAAAGGGGTGAAGGGGTTAACTAGGGGCAATCAGGGGTTTTAAACCTTTATTAGGGGGGGTAGGGGGCTACCTTGGACCTAAAACTAACTGCCCTGACAGTTATTACAGTCACACTGACACTAAATGCAGTGATCAGTAAATAAATGATCACTGCAATTAGTGACACTGTGACTGGGGGGGGAGGGGGTGATCTGGGGGGTGATCAGGGGGTGACAGGGGGGTGGAATATGTGCCTAACTGTACTGGTGTCAGTGTACTGTTGTGCACTAACCTTTACATGTTCACCGCTCGGCGTTCCGGTCACATAGACCGGCGCACCGAGCGTGACATCACTTCCGCCTTCCTGTCTATACAATAGACAGGAAGGGGAAGCTTTTCATTGGCCAGGAGCGATCGCGAGGGGGTGGCCAGAAACCACTGGCCGTCCCCTCGTCCCGGATCGCTCCTGACACGATCCCGACCGTCCCCGCCGGCGGAGGGGGGTCCGATCGGACCACCCAACCGCCGGAAGAATGTCACGTACAGGTACGTGATTCTGCCTGTACGTGCCATTCTGTTGACGTATATATACATGGGGCGGTCGGGAAGTGGTTAACCCCCGATTTTCCTCTATCTTTATGTATGTCTGTTCACCCAAGCACTTCTTATTGTTGACACCATGACTCTGTGTGGTCGACGGTTTATTATCTTCACAAATGGTGACCATGTTTTGTTTATATGTTATTTTTCCAATAAAAATTGATTATACAAAAAAAAAAGTCCTGCAAGCCCCATCTTTGGAGCACTGTAGGAGCGGTGTATTTACCGCTCCTAAAGCGCCCCTTCCCATAGAAAACAATGGGGCAGCACTGCAAACCCGCCTGCAAAGCGCAGCGGCAGCCGCGTCGCTTTGCGGGTGGTTCTAACCCTTTTTTTTAAAACGTCAGTTACCGCCAGCGCGCTCAGCGCCCCAGTGTGAAAGTAGCCTTATGAATTCCCAGGAATCAAGTAAAAAAAACTCCCCACTAACTGTGCAAAATGCTATTTTGGCTATACTTCTCCTATGGATCACAGGAGTGCAGTTCATTCTGCACTCCTGTAATCTGTTTTCAGCCGACAGCTGGCTCAGCCTCTCAACAATCTGCTGAGAGCCTTAGCCAGCCGTTGCCACCCCCTACACAGAATGAAGAGAACTGAGCAATCAGCAGTGTTTGATCACTCATTTCTCAATGCAGAGTCGGTGGAGCCAGATGTAGCATCAGATCGATGCTGCATCCACCAAGGTGAGTATGATTTTTTTTCCCTACAGCGCATAGATCTCTTTTAACCTCCCTAGCGGTAACCCCGAGTCTGGCTCGGGGTCAGTTTTTTATGCTGAGAGCGGTAACCCCGAGCCAGACTCGGGCTTGCATTGCAGGATACCAGGGGGAAGTTACTTACCTTTTCCCCTGGATCCTGCGATGTCTCCCCGCTGTGTGAGCGAGCCATCCACTCGCTCGATTCACACAGTACCGGGTGCCGCCGATCTCCTTTCCCTGCGACGTTCCGACGCACGGGAGCGGAGATCGGCGCCAAATTTAAAAAAGTTTAAAAACACAACACACATACAGTACTGTAATCTTACAGATTACAGTACTGTATACAAAAAATACACATCCCCTTTGTATGGTCTGCCCAGTGCCCTGCATGTCATTTTATATAATAAAATTATTTTTTTTCTGCCTGGAAACTGGAGATTGTCCATAGCAACCAAAAAGTGTCCCTTTATGTCAAAACACAGGTTGATCTAATATAGGCAAATAGTAAAATATATAATAGCCACTTTGGAGTAGTCTCTACCTTTTTGGATCAGTAGTCTTTCAACAGTATTGTATAGAGACCTAAATATAGATAAAAACACAGGTTGATCTAATATAGGCAAATAGTAGACTGTGCGCTTTGCATGTATAGTTGCTCCAGAGCTTTGTAAATAAGGTAAAGCTTCACTTTACAAAGAATACCCAATCATATGCAATTTTTGCTTGAACATGTTTGGATGATGGAAGTTAGCAGAGCTCCCCCTCATTTACTAAGCTCTGGAGCAACTGCACTTGCGAAGTGCACAGTCAATTTTGCCTTTAGTAAATCAACCCTATTACATGTAGTGAAATAAATATATTTATTTTCTCCTGTCATTTCACCAGATTTTCAGAGACTTTTTGTGTATATACAAGCATATAACGTATATAATTTGTTCCATAAACCTTCCAATCACTCCAAACATAATACAATGTACATGCATATGACAATGGTCCAATACCTTGTTAGAACATATGTCATATGTAGTGGGAATTCTTTAATTTCTCACAAATATCTTTGGCAAAAATTTTCACAAGACAAGACACAAGTATTCTTTTGTTTCAAACATTTTATTGAAAATATAGTATTGCAATACATCAGTAATATTGCCAATAAATAATTTGTTTACAATACAATTGAAGTAGTAACAGGTTTAATACACGTTTAGGCACAATTTTGTAGTCTAAGTAAAGATCTTCTTTTTTCCACAGAAATTACTGTCATACAGCAGTTTTGGCTTTCATTCCACCTGAATTCTGTTAGTTTCTTAGCTTAGTCTGTGAAATAAGAGCGGCTTTCCGCAGTATGGCTTAATATAGGGGGCTGTGTCTTGATGGCCCGTGAGTGTTACCCTATTCTCCAGACACCCCTATTGGGTTCATACTGTGTCTGGAAAAGGCAGCACCAGGCCATATACAGTAGGATTAGTGGGATGTGTTGCATTTTTAAGGAGTGTTCAGTGAGTTGGTATTCTGTATGGATGTTACTTTAGATGAGGCTGTTCCATATAGGGGGCAATCCTTGTCCTATGCAGGTCAAAGTAAAAGTGTCTGGATTGAGCCAAGTTAATTTTCACTAATGCTACTACATTGTCTGGTAATATTATTCAGTTAATAGCAGAGGATTATTCTGAAATTATTCACAGGGCGAAGACACAAGTATTCTAACAAAAGTGTGGAACTTGAGCTGTTAGAAGAGGGGTGTTATCAATTTAAAGGTTTGGTAGATGGATACCAGGGTGAGACTTTCAAGAACACCACCAGAGAATGATGACAAAACCCACCCGTCTAAATATAGCATAGATACCAATGACTTTGGCAAATATCACAGAATTTTTTTTTTTTAAATGCAAATAGACAAAAACTTATTTTACATTTTCCTTTTTACCATCTGTGTTACATTGGGAAGATTTCCCACTATTAGTGTTCAATGTCAACCCAAAATGTGGGAACTTCTTTTCCTTTCACTTTCAGTGATAAGGAGAACAGTAAAAATTGAGAGAGTGAATTTCCCTAATGGGGGCACAGGGGGGCATGGGGTACATGGGGTACCCCTTAAAAACTGACAGGTGCTCTAATTCCTCTCCACTGTATCCACTCCACTGGATATGACATTGCATGAGACAAAATACAGAACAAATTCATAAGATAAATACCACACATTTTGTGAAATAATGCATGCTTTATTTTGGTAGCGTTTTTTAATTGAATTGCAAACAACTTTTAAAAACCCTAAGAGGTATATTACCCCAGATCATAAAGCAGTGGATATTGTTTTGTGAATGGAGCCCATTAACCCTTTATTACCACAGCTGACACTTCAAGGAAGATATTAGAGGTCAATGTATTTAGAAATAAAACCAAATACTGCCAGTGTTAAGGGAGTAGAGACTAGCATCAGCACATTGAGCTAACATCTAGAGCTTACAATAGATAAAGGTTGTGCCATTCAATCATGTATATACAAATGTAAAAATTGGATGATTAGAACAATCCACAAGTGATGTGATAATAAATCCTGATGTCAATCTCCACCATCCACCACCGTAGTGATCTTAAATATCAGTGCCTCCACCAACAGCTGAAAGGCTGACTTACCATCTCCTATTGATCCCTCATTAGAAGGGATTGTTAGCGTTTGTGGCTTTAGCCCAGCCAAGGCCTTTCTCCAGGTTCAGATGGTCTCCCAACAAGATCACCTCTTGGCACCATATAAAATGTGAATATTTCTGTGTCCTGCTGGTGTCAAGGGTGTCTGTATCCACCTGAGCTGTAGTCTGCATTGAGCCCAAAATGCAGTATTAGCGCCTCCACCTGTAGCTATAACATTGTATAAGTAAAATCTGATCTGGTCCAAACTAATTTGGCTGGTTCAGCATTCTCTGATAAAATTGTTGTTGTAAATCTCTGAATGAAATATCATGTTACCATGAGACATCTAGTTGTGGGAAAGTGTACAGGAAAAATGTGTTTCTCTAAAGCAGAACTAAACTTAAGAAAAGGTATATTACTAGCAATTGGAGTTTTTTTTTATGGTAGCACAGATTTTGCTGACATTTGTAAGAGGCTAAGAAAAGAGCTAGGTGTTAAGATTATGTACCTCAATTACACAAGCGTAGGAGTTATATCATTAATGGCTGCCCAATGACCAAGAAAGAAGACAATGGGCTAGAAGATGATTAGGAGAAGTTGGCAGTGGTGTCAGACAAAGTGACAGAGTGAGGGTGGACGTGCATTGCTAGAGGATGCCAAACTAAAGCGTAAGTCTGCCATAATGTGCATACCCCTTTCTGCTTTAACCAAAAGTTTATGCACAGCGAAAATTAGATCAAATGGCCCAACTGGAGAAATGTTCATCCAAATAAAAAAATAAAAATAAAAAAAAAAAGATGTTAATGCCACTGTTAGCGTTATAGAATTCAGTGTTATGAGACATCATTTTCATCATTTATCAAAAGTCAAGGCAAGGATAATGGGTAGCAAACTTGTAAGAGTTTACAACAAAAAAAAAGGAGTACTTACATAAATTTCTAAATATGATGCAATACTTGACATTGTTCAGAATACTGTATACTTGAAAAAAAGACAATGTTCACAAAATGTATCTCCATGTACAGCTAATAGAAAGGAAAAAGGAAATATGTGGATGCAGCAATTATCTTCCAGACCTATAAAAAAATATATAATAAATCGCTGAATTGGCTTTAACAAGCGCAGCTGAAAATAAGAAAAAAAAAAAAACAAGTAAGTATAGAATTTCACATAATACATGAAATAACAATCATAAGAAATTACCCTCCTGTCAGTTCTTTTTCCAGTATAACCTTCACAATTACTGTATAAGTTGGGTATCTTACACAAGGCTAACAGCTATTATAAAGCAAATAAATTATGTTGCTTTGAAATGACATGAACAGTATAGTAATAGTAAACACCGCTTGTTAAAGAAATTCTAGGTCTACAAACTCACACAAAAGCAAAAAATAAATGCACGTTTGCAGTTTAGTATGACGTAATGTCTCAATGTTGATGGGGTGGATTGTGTGTGTGTGAATTTACTTATCAAGATTGTAATTACAGGAAAGAGGCAAGTTGGCCTTAAGACACCAGATGGATGTTATAAAGAGATCTAACACTCACATAACTAAATGTTCTGAGTAAGGATGAGTGAAATTAAGGGCGTTAGCGTCCCCAAAATTTGGCAACAATAGTGAGATTTCAGCAATTATTTTCCATTTTGGTAAAAAAGCATTAGAAGTAGTAAAGTGATTGGAAACACAATTTTTATAATTTTTTCTCCAAATAACAAACATGTTAAACTAACCTGCTTTGTGCAATGGTTTTGCAGAGAGCAGCCCTGATCTTCCTTTTCAGGGTCCCCTTCCCAAAAGAAGGGGGATTTTTACCTTAATGCAGAAAATGCATTAAGGTAAAAAAAAGTCTGCATTTACAACCACTTTAAACCGGAGCGCCACCCATTTTTAAGACCTATATCTAAAAAATAATACTCACCTTCCTCGATCCGAAACGGTAGTTTTTTTTTTTTTTACTTACCTTTGGTTGTTTTCTTCTTGCCATCCATCGCTTCCGGTTCTCCTTCCCTCGGATATGGGCGGGGATATTACAGCTATTTCATAATATCCCCTAGCCCGCACTGTCTCCTGGGAGCTTGTGTCGTAGCTCCCAGGAGTCTTCAAACCAATAAAACAGCGCTGGCAAACAAAAATTGTGACAAAATAATAAATGATCCCACAAAATTGACAAACATCAATAATGTGTGTGAAGTGGTTACATGTCTGACACAAACCAATCCCATAAAAAATAAACTAGCATCAAATAATATGTGTGATAAATTATTACATAAGTGACATGATTGAATAATAACCATAAAATTATTTCATAGATACCAAAATTGAATAAGTGATAAACCACAACCTAAATGTGGTAAGAAAATATATAAATAAAAATGAATGTGAGTAAGTCCAGTTATTGTCCCAAAAAACCAAGAACCAAAATAAATGTACATATGAGCTCCTTCTTGGAATAGACTCACCGGGCTAGCAGACAGACAGAGCAGCAAAGCAGAGGGCAGATATGCAGACAAACTGTGGTTCGGCAAGTAGGCACAAAAGCAGAGCTGAACAAACAAGCCAGTGGGATGAGAGGATCCAGGGAGCGATGCATGCACACAAGGCACAGTGATGTTCTTGGAGATATTGTACCGATAATAGAAGAGAGCAAATTTTAAAGTGTTGTAGAAGGATTTTTAAAATGCGCGCTCTGCGCTACTTACAGGATGCATAAAGGAAGGCAAACTTCTCAGATACTTCCGCGGTTGCAGCTGGTTTAGCGTGCGCTCCACGGGAACAGGAAGTGGTGTCAGTGGTTAGATACTTGGCCGGAAATTACGTTGACGCGTTTCGCCCCTCCTCCAGGGCATCATCAAAAGACAACAGGAGTCAGTGGGGCGGCCGATTCTCTGTTCTCTGCTCTCACAACGGGTCGGGACTTTCGACGCCGCCGTCATTGTGATAGCAACAGGAGCTGCTGACGGCGCTCCTATCCTGTACTGCACATGCACAAGATTAAAATGAATGGCCGTCAATGGAATCCAGGAAGAGAATGCCTTGAGGTTTCAAATGCCCACAGGCAAGATGGAGAACGAACCGAGGATTTTTTATAAAGTCTTTTTAGAAGATAAAAAAAGAAAGGCACAAGTGATAGAAACAGGACAGGTGAGTTACTCAATTACAAATGAATTTCTTTATTAATGACGATTGAAAAAAAAAACTTCAGGGGCAGTGGAGCCCCGCTTTAAAGTGATTTTGGTGGTTTCTAAAGCTGTAATTGTTTTAAATGGTTCCAAAACCCAATTCCATTCAGCTATTCTGCATCTGTTCTTGCACAAAAAGGGCCTCTCATTAGCCACATTGTTATATTGAAGATAAAATGCAAAAAAAAAAACAACAGTACACAAAAAAATGATAAAAAAAAACTAAAAATAATAACAGAGATACAAATAACATTAAATTAAATAAACAAAACTAATATAAATACTAACAAAATGCAGTTTCTAAAGAAAAAATTTTTTTCTGAATTTCACCTAAGTAGCTCAGTAAGAAAAATCCATAATGCTAAATGGATCAGGAAATTTAACCTGTAATACAAACTATATGCAGACACGCGTACAGTCAAAATCCACAAATATTTACTAATGAGCCAAACGTACCTAGGTTCAGTTTGAGCAGGGTTCGACAAACATTACTAAAGTTTGGAGGCTGAATCCTATCTCCATTGAAGTCATTGATAACTGAATGTTAAAAAACAATCCTGGCCATTTTCTGGTAGTCTAGAGATTGTCAGATTGTCAAGCAAATACCATGGGGGGGGGGGGGGGCAGAGCCCTGCCCTGGGAAACATGTACCAAAGCAAAAAAAAGTAACAGTTTCACTGGAGGGAAGCAAGGTGAGGTGGTGCATATCTGCAGTGTATTCAACTTACCACAGCAAAATGCTCATTTACCAAAAAAAATGTGTTGAAATTGTCAGCAAAATGATAGCTCCTGCGTAGAGATGAGCTCAAAGTTTGGGCCAAACTTTGGCTGTTCAGGCATTTAGAGAAATGGCCAAACATTTACCTACAGTCATAATACTACCACTATAATACATGATAGCTTCCTGCTGTCAATGGTTGTTAAAGAAGTGGAGCCCACCACCAAGCCCTTGACAACTGCCTCAAGCCTAATTCATTTACATTGCGCGTGATCCAAGTGGTGTCATTGACCATATGGTCAATTCCATATATGGTCAAAGATGTCACCAGGAAAGCCTGCCCACCTGTATATAACAGCTGTCATCCACCAGACTTTCTATTCAGTGGTGACAAGCGAACCAGTGGAATGTGTCTCTGTATTTGTTTTTATTTTTATCAGGCATCATGATTGACATGGCTCTGCATCACTGGTTCTAGGTTACAACTTTTTTACTATGTACCCCCTACTCATTCACATAGGTATCTGGAAGTATCATTATTGTTAAAGGGGGCTTATCAATTCCAATAAGCCTCCAGCCCACTCGCAAACTCCCACAGCCAATAGGCATGGGATGGAGAAAGGTCTTCAACATGGGGAAAGGTGCAAAACCATTGCACAGAGTGAGTAAGTATATTTGGTATTTAAAAAAAATTAACTTTTACAATCCCTTTATTATTATACAGGATTTATATAGCGCCAACAGTTTACGCAGCGCTTTACAACATTAGGGCAGACAGTACAATTACAATTCAATACAGGGGGAATCAGAGAGCCCTGCTCATTAGAGCTTACATACTAGGAGATGTACATGTAGCCAGGTGCCAGCTATGATATAGTGAACTTCAGTGACACTTGCAAGCAGGACTGTGAATTAAGCCTTTCCCTCTAATGCCCAGTATTAGGATAACTACATAACTTCTTGTTTGCAGAGTCAAACCAAATTCTCCTGGTTAGCAAAGGATCTTGGGACCTGTAGTCCCTCTGTCAATACATACTGTGTTCCTTAATGCTGACCGGACTGCACATACTAGAAGGCTGTTGATGTAAAGAAGATTCTGGGAGAGCAGATATAGTTAATTGTGAGTGATGGGCTGGCCCTCTTGGAGTGTGGGACTTTCTGCAGGGCATTTGGGGCTGTACTCTTCAAGTGGACACAGTGGGTCTCTGCAGCCTAGCCGACCACCGCGACATTCAGCTCAGCAGATCTGCATTGCTGTGACACAGATCACTGGATTGGGACCGCACCTGTGCAACCTCACCCTGAGACTTCAATTGTCCATCGGATTGCATCGGTCGCCGTTCGAGTCCCACTGTCAGCCTATTGGGTGGCTATCCTTCAACTCCTTACTGACACTCAAGAGCCTGCACAGTGCACCCTGTCTCCTTGGAGGGGGTGTTATCCTCATGAATGTTGAATGGGTGGATGCCCAACCTCTTTCTGTCATCCATCATTCTACAGATACTGCATGCATCCACCTTTACACCCCAGTTACTGAGAACCCACTATTGCCAGCAGCATCTGTTTAACCTCATTGACCTATGAGTACTCAATACTACTCACGGGCTCCATTATTGCTAGAAGAAGACAACTGATACCACCTCACCAGGATGTCTCATCAATCCAGGATTCCTGATGGATTTACCATTTTTTTCCTCAGTTTAGGCCGATACGTATTCTTCTACATACCGTATATACTCGAGTATAAGCCGAGTTTTTCAGCACATTTTTTTGTGCTGAAAGTGCCCCCCTCGGCTTATACTTGAGTCAAGCACTTTTCTGCAGCAAAAAAAAAAATTTCCGACCCGAATTTGGGGCCCCGTATCTCGGGGCCACTTGGGTCTAGGAGTCCCAAATTTGGTATGCCAACCCAGTGGACCTATCACTATAATATGTCCAAATATGGGGTTCCTAGCCCTAAGTGGCCCCGAGATACGGGGCCCCAAAATCGGTTCGGAAAATGTCATTCTCTGCTGCAGAAAAGTGCTTGACATTTTCTGACCCGAATTTGGGGCCCCATATCTCGGGGACACTTGGAGCTAGGAACCCCAAATGTGCCATTCAAACCCAGTTGAACTAGCACTACAACATATCCAAAGATGGGGTTCCTAGCACTAAGTGGCCCCGAGATACAGGGCCCCAAAGTCGGTTCAGAAAATGTCATTCTCTGCTGCAGAAAAGTGCTTGAGATTTTCTGACCCGAATTTGGGGCCCCATATCTCGGGGACACTTGGTGCTAGGAACCCCAAATGTTGTATTCCAACCCAGTGGAATTAGCACTACAACATATCTAAAGATGGGGTTCCTAGCACTAAGTGACCCTGAGATACAGGGCCCCAAATCGGTCAACTGTGTCCATCTGCATGGGCACAGTGAGGCTGCAAATGGGCATCGTTGACCCTCTTTTCCACTTACAGTAGCTGCGCAGTTCTCACCCTAGGCTTATACTCGAGTCAATAAGTTTTCCCAGTTGTTTGTGGTAAAATTAGGTGCCTCGGCTTATATTCGGGTCGGCCTATACTCGAGTATATATGGTATTTTTGGTAAAAAAAAATGCAATTAGCGATTTTTGATTAGTTTGCACAAAAGTTATCGCGTTTACAAAATAGGGGATAGTTTTATAGCATTTTTATTAATATTTTTTTTTTTTTTTTACTAGTAATTGCGGCGATCAGCGATTTTTATTGTGACTGCGACATTATGGCGGACACATCGGACATTTTTGGGACCATTGTCATTTATACAGCAATCAGTGCTATTTAAATGCATTGATTCCTGTGTAAATGACACTGGAAGTAAAGGGGTTAACCACTAGGGGGCGGGGAGGGGTTAAGTGTATCCTATGTGTTTTTTTTTTTACTATACCCCCTATAGTAAAAAAAAACACATAGGATACACTTAACCCCTCCCCGCCCCCTAGTGGTTAACCCCTTTACTTCCAGTGTCATTTACACAGGAATCAATGCATTTAAATAGCACTGATTGCTGGCTTGGCGTGTGACATCACTGATCGTCTTTCCCTATGACAGGGAACAGACGATCAGTATCAGCCTCACTAGGAAGCATGGGGAGAGGTTTGTTTACACTTACCTCTCCCCATTCTTCAGCTCTGTGATCCGATCGTGGGACACCAGCGGCGATCAGGTCCACGGGTCCCGCCGCCACGGTCACGGAGCTCAGGACCGGGTCGCGAGCGCACCGCCGGCGGCGCGCGCGCGACCCACGGCTGGGCTCTTAAAGAGCAATGTACCTGTACGTTGATGTGCCCTTCTGCCAACGTAAATGTGCAGGAGGCGGTCCTTAAGTGGTTAATGAAGGTACAACATTTAGCAACTCACATGGTTGATGATTAAAAGAGGCACATCTAAGTATGCAGGCATCTGGATTAAAGCTGTCCACATAGACCACCCCCCACACTGTTGGCTCTCCCCGCTGTCAGTCTGCAATCGTGACCGGAAAGACTACCCTGCAGTAGAGGGATCTGAAAGCGTGGCTTGAACCGCTAGTGGAGCGCAGAGTGGAAGGGATGACGTCAATGGCGTTGAGGAGGACAGTCTATGTGAACAGCTTTACCCCAGATGCCTGCATACTTTGATGTGCCAGTTTTAATCATCACCTCTCTTCTCTTTTATACTCAGTTGTGACATGACGCTACTTGTATATCAAGACATCGCTTGTATATCAAGTCAAAATGTATTAAAAAATTATATATTAAAAAATTATATATTAAAAAATGTAGCTTGTCTTGCAAAATGCTCTCAAACCAAGTTACTCTCAAACCAAGGTTTTACTGTGTATATATATGTATATATACACACACACACATTTTGTTATACTCTTTGGTGCACCAATGGCCCAGAGGGAGCTAGTAAGTCTCTCTCCCCCTCTTTAATGCCAGTGTTGCATTCAAAAGGTTGTATCTGGTTATATTTTGCTATTTAAGCCTGCTGACAATTGCTAATTGATTGCTGCTGTAATTGGTGTGTACTGTTTCTATGCTCTAACAGAGACTGTATTGGCTACCCGAATACTTTTTTTGCTATGATTGTTGATCATACTTCAATATAGAGGTGTCACTAAAGAATTGTGTTCCATTATTCTCTACTGCTGGAATGTGACTGAACCTAGAGTGTGGCCAGGAGGCTTGCAAGGTCAGGGCAATAACTGGGGACAAGCATCGTTGAGGGGCCCCTATGGGAGTACTGCTACATACACAATGTGTTTTGAGAAAATGGAAGTATTGAATTGTAGTGAGATGAGTCTTAAAGCGGAGGTTCACACAAAAATGGAACCTCCACTTTTCGGAACCCTCCATCCCTCCGGTGTCACATTTGGCACCTTTCAGGGGGGAGGGGGTGCAGATACCTGTCTAATGTCGGCATCGGGGGCCGACATTGCTGGACCCTGGGACAGGTAAGTGTCCTTATTATGCAGTATTTGTAGCTGCTGACTTTAAAAAAAAAAAATTTGCGGGACTTCCGCTTTAAGCTGAGTTTGGTTGGCTTCCTTTGAATTTAAACCCTTTCCCAGGAGCATACTTGGGCACTGGTAACATGGCCTCTGTGACATGCTTCTAAGCTCACAGACATTACCAAATCCTATGTGAAGCTCATGAAGTTATAAAAATAGACATTCAGTCAAATGGGCATTGTACCGAAAACCTGAATTTTCATTTTCTGACCTCCACTTTCCTGTTACAGCAGTTGTGCAAGGTTTCTAAATATGACTGTGCAGTGTAATAGTTACCTAAGGTAGGTCCAGTGCTTTTAGACTTGGTCAGATACTGCCCTTCTCTTCCTCTCTACAATACAAATCTGTGTTAGGACAGTTGTGAGGGATGTGCCTGTTATTATTCTCTGTCAGCATAGAACACTGGAGGGACAGGACAGGAAGCTGAGAGTACGGTATTTTAAGCAAGCAAAAATCTGTCACATATCATAACATACAGGGTAGGGGACTTAAAAAAAACTTTTGTTGAGATCTGGATGATCTATGTACATTGCAAGGATTTTAACAAACATTGTTGCAGATTCCTACCTTTGAATAGCTGTTTGTCTCTGTCCATGTGCAAAATTAATGTGCAGACTTCTGAGAAAACCAGTAAGCCAATCTCACAAGAAGAAAATTAAATTTCTGGGGGGCGTTCTGCCCATCATCTGTATACAGAACACCTCCAGACTGCCCTATTACATTTTACTGAAAATCAAAGTGCTTCAGATTGAAAAGGAAAAGTCATTTTTAATAACCATCATTTACAATATGACTTCTTTAGCAATTGCACTTGCTATATATATATATTTTATATATATTATATATTTTTTTTTTTCTAGGAATGTGGAGTTGCCCTCTAAAAGATCTAAAAGATTTAAAAAGTTGTAAGACTAAAGCCCCATACACACGCGCGGATTATCCGAGGACCAGGTCCGTCGGACCATGTCCGTCACACTTTGTCTGATGTTGGTTTTGCGTACACACGGTCAGACAAAGTTGTCGGAAAATCCGATCATTCTGAACGTGGTGACGTTTGTTGCCTACGACGGGACTACGTAGAGGCTAGTAGCCAATAGCTTTGGTCTTGTAATGTGATCTGAGCATGCGTAGCACTTTGTCTGGTCGGACAACCGTACACACGATCGGATTTGGTGTGATCGGACCGTGTTGTTGGCAAATCTTTCCAGCAGGAGATAAGACTTTGTCCGTCGGACAATCCGACGTACACTGTCCGATGGTGCATACACACGGTCTGATTTTTCAACAACATTGTCCGATCGGACAGAATCCATGAAAAAGTCCGACCGTGTGTATGGGGCTTTAATTTGGGTCTAAATGAACATGCCTGTTCATTTCTTACACTTTCTTGTTGGACATTGATATTTTAGATCACATAGAAGAACAAACACTGTAAATAGTGGGAAAGGGTGAGCTAACTTTAAATAGCCTCTGTTTTTTTTATGTGAAGTGGAGTAATTTCACTTATTTGCAACATATCTTTTCATGATATACTGAGGTTGATTTACTAAGACTGAAGTTAGAAACGAATTGGCTAGCTGCACCAGATTTTGCACTCTCCAGTTTTAGTAAATCAACCCCACTGTATCCATGTTCATACAAAAGCAGCCTGTGAATTTACTTCCAACCCCGATACATTCCATTGTACCGCTCTAAACCAGTGTTGTCAACCGACCAGATTGAAATTTACTGACATGACACCCACAGTTTACCTGCACAGCCAATTTTTCTCTGCCATTTTCAAAAGTGACAAAATTGCAGTTTTAAGTACACATTTCAGTATTTAGGCTACAAACACGTACAATGTGAAATTAGCAATGTGATTTAGGGTACATATTAAGGCAAAAAAACATAATTCTTATATTATTTTTGATATAGTAAGTAAGTAGCTCAGGAACAGGACTCAGGAGGGCAAGAAATTAGAATGAGCAGACACACACATGAAACTGACTCTCACAATGACACTGACAGCAGTGTGAAGCAGCACAGATAATGATGACACCTCACCGACACGACAGGTCCCCTCCTGAGTCACAGTGACAGTCTCTCTCCACTCCAGTCAAAACAACATTGACAGTCCCGCTCCCAGTTTGCCTTGCTCCCGTCCCGCATACCTGCACACAAAGCTTCAGCTGCCCCGCTTGGCTCCCTTGCACCATGAAATCACATGACATGCTTGGCACTGCCTCCACCAGACTCACCCCTCCGCCGTAGTCACCCAAACACACGGTAGAAGGCACTCGGATTGTCTCGGCCGACTCCTGACCAGAACTGCGCCTGCATAGTTCTAAGCTAAGCGTCACAGACAAATTTTTAAGTGGCAACTTTTACTTTTCTAAGTGGCCACTGGCATTTACTGGCAGGAGAAAAATGCCTGTGTTTTACTGACTGTCAGTAAAAATACTGAAGGTTGGCAACACTGCTTCAAACACCTTATCCCCTTATGGAAAACACATGCTCTGGAAATCATGAAGACCGGTGCAGACAGATTTTGCTAAAGTGTCTCTCATGCATTCTGAAAGTGGTGCAGCATGCACAAAGTTCATGTACCTCTCTAGAACTTGTACTTTGGTGTATGCTGTACCATTTTTGGAATGCATGTGAAACTCTTTTTCAAAGTCTGTCTGAGCCAGTTTCTCTCTCTGTACACTAAAAGGGAGGTAGCCTTACTTAGCTCCACTTATGTAAGATACAATGAAGCCAAGTGAAGCCTCTGATGAAGTCATGTGGGGCGCAACGCAATGCATTAGAGCGGAGTTTGTGGTGACATCACTGGGAACTGGATGCCAGTAGTAGATCGCAATACCAGCTTGTCAGCTGTTGACAACCTGTTTTATGCTTACTTTTAATTAGATGGATGTAAGTGCATATAGCTTTTAATTAATAAATATCTATCCTGATCTTACTACACTATGGTTGGCATTATCTGATTCTGAGTACCTAGTTTTTATATATCGCAGAAACGTGAGCCTTAAAGAGACAGTACCAGATTGATGAGTGGTAAAGTTGTGCCCGGCAGCCCTGTTTAAGACCCCCATATGTGAAATGCATGATATGACTTATTAGGGTCTTCTCCAAAGGTGAGAGCCCACTTGGAACACCTGGTGTTGGTGTATTCACAGAGTTTTGCAGTTATTCTTGCAACACTGGTTCTGTGGAAAACGTTGTGTGGACTTTCCTTTGCAAGACTGCACATATAGAAAGGTTTTTATTATGATGATCACTCTATCACATATACTGCATGAAGGATTGTGAATGTTTTGGTCACATTTAATATACTTTTTTTGTTTTTATTTTTCACTTATTGTATGCTTTATTATTGAATGCTTCATAATAAACAAATGTTGTAAGAATTGTGAACTTTGCACCACTGAGATTCTGATTGCACATATTTTATTACACTTAGTATACATATATATATATATATATATATATTATTACATATATTTTTTTTTTTGGGCGGAGGGTTGAGATTTAGTTTTTAGTGACAGCGCTACATTAAAAAAAGGGATTAACACCAGAAAAGTAGTGTAGCTTTATTGAATTCCCCTCATTGTTTTTACCATTCATTTGGTGATGGTGGTGTGTTTCAAATGTTAAGCTGGGCATACACTAAGGATTACATTTAATCTTTCAGCCAATGGGCTGAACAAAAAAAACCCTCCCATCAGGAAATTGTATTCTGACAGTGGTCCCACTGCTGTCAGAATGCTCTGATTAATGGTTGCAGCTGCTTATTGATAGAGAATTCTCCAAAATGTCCCTTCAGCAGAAGTCAATTAAACAATCGATTTCTGTTGAGCAGAGTGCCCACGCAAAATTTGGCCAGTCCCTGCTGGTCAGTGTATGACCAACTTTAGTCTCAAAGCTTATGAACATCAGGCACACCAGAAAAAAAACACCTTCCCCAAATGCCATTTTTAACCACTTGCTGCCCGCCCACCGTCAAATGACGGGTGGGCGGTGCGGCTCTCGTTCTGGGTGGACGTCATATAGCTCTTTAACCATGTGATCAGCTGTGTTCAATCACAGCCGGTCACATGTAAACACGGAGATGTAAACACTGGCAGTGTGTGAGGAAAGGAGAGCCAATCAGCGGCATCTCCTCACAGGGGACAGCGAGGTATGTAATCAGGGCACTGATCATCAGTGCCCTGATTACAATTAAGTGCCCACCAGTGCCAGCAATGATTGCCCACCACTGCCAGCAATCAGTGACAATCAGTGCCCACAATTGCCACCAATCTGTGCCCAAAAGGGCCAGCAATCAGTGCCCAAAAGTGCCAGCAATCAGTGGCCATTAGTGATGCCAGTCAGTGTTGGCTATCAGTGCTGCCAATCAATGCCCATCACTGCTGCCCATCAATGCTCTTCACTGCATCCCATCAATACCACCCATCAATGCCCATCAGTGCCCAACAGTCCAGCCCATCAGTGCCACCTATCCGTGCTGCCTATCTTTGCCCACCAATGCCGCCTATATGTGCCCACCAGTGCTGCCTATCTGTGCTCAGTGCCCACCAGTGCCACCCATCAGTGCTGCCTATCAGTGCTCACCAGTGCCACATATCAGTGCCACCTATCAGTGCCCATAGGTGCGGCATATTCGTGCCTCCTCATCAGTGCCACCTAATGAGTGCCCATAAGTGGCGCCTCATCAGTGCCTATAAGTGGCACCTCATCAGTGCCGCCTCATCAGCGCCCATCAGTGAAGGAGAAAAATTACTTATTTACAAAATGTACTGACAGAAACGAAGAAAAACTTTTTTCTTCTACATTTTTGGTCTTTTATTTTTTTAGGAAAAAATAAAAAACACAGGAGTGATTAAATACCACCAAAAGAAAGCTCTATTTGTGTGAAGAAAATGATAACAATTTCACATGGTTACAGTGTAGCATGACCGCGCAATTGTCATTAAAAATTTGAAAAAAGGCCTAGGCAGGAAGGGGGTATAAGTGCCCTGTATTGAGGTGGTTAAGGAAGAAGTATAGCCAAAGCTATTTTAGCTGTACTTCTTTTTTAGATCACAGGAGTGCGCTTCATTCTACACTCCTGTGACACGTTTTCAGCCAACAGCGGGCTGAAGCCCGTTGTCGCTGACATCACAAAGCCAGTCCAGGCTCTGAAAAGATCCTGATCCTATGGGCAGTATCATACAAAAGCCTGGACAGGCAGCTGACCCAGTCGCTCCACTCCACAGCTAAGCGCTCCAGTGAACGTGGGGGGAAGGAAGGGCAGGGAGCGGGTAACTGGCAGTCTCCCGCTCTCTGCTCACTGGACCACAGAGAACTGAGCAATCAGTGGTCTTTGATTGCTCAGTTCTCTGTCTTAGAACCAGCAGGAGACTGATGCAGCATTAGATCAATGCTATAGCCACCTAGGTGAGTATATTTTTTCTCTTTCTCTTTTAAAATCCATGTACACCCCAGCAATGATGTTTCCTTAATTGGTTCCTTTTTTTCTCTGTTAATCATAACATTGAAAGTGTTCTTATAAATGTTTGATAAGTTCAAAAAATATTTGTTTATCTCGTCAGAAATCTTGTGAACTGATAACTTCCTTATTTTTTGGAGTTAGATACGCTTTAAAAAAAAAAAAAAAATATGCAATGACACAAAACCTAATTTAACTTTGAAAAATAATGTGATCAAATAATGCAATATAAACTGTTAATGACCTACAACAAACCGGCGGTGACACTAATGAGGAGCCAATTTGTGTAACCTTGCAGTTAGGCAGACAGTTACTACATATCTATACACACATTTTTCTCTCCTAGGAATACAAATGTTTCCGAACACCTTCCAGGAGTCTATCGCTGTTAAAGTTCAAGCATAGTTCCATGGATCATGCTGTACAGGAAATTCTCCTGAAGTATCATAAATATGACATTAGCTGAAAAAATCGCACCAAAAAATATTTCCATACAAAATGTAAACATCATGTGCTACCCAGAATAAAGGTGAAACATTAGTATTTTGTATCACATTATTTTATCTGCCCAGAACATTGTTTTATTATTTTCTTTCAGAAGAATAGTTTTTTTTCTTTTACAACTGTTATGGAGCTTTGGTAAAGAAAACTCTCTAAAACAGTTTCTGAAACTTTTCAACAAGTCCCACTAAAGTTTACACAGGAGGTAAACCATTTAAGGCAGACTTGGCGGACTTCTGCAGTCATAAACTGCACCGGAACGCGCCTGTCTGCATGCTGATTACTGCTGCAAGGCTAAGCTGCTGTGTGTGTGAATGAGAAGGCATTCATTATAGACATGAACGGAGGTCATCAACACAATAGGCAACATGTAAAAAATGCTAGTCAATGAGCTGTATCTGTCTGATGTAGTTAGTTGCCTATTAATGCTTACCAGACATTTTTTCTCACAATTCCAGGTAGTTACATAAGTGTTAATCAAATAAATATGAGTGAGAATGTACCGACTGTTGAATGATTCCTATAGCTATACATATAAAAGAGTTCAGCTTAATGATCATGTAAAAGAGATCAATTAATGCAAATATCAATGTGTATTTATCTTTACAAAAAAGCCATATTTGCTTATTACATGCAGGCACAGCGTCCTGCTTTTCAATTCCACACTATGGTTCTGCCATTTCTTCTAATAATGTGGTTGATTTAATAAAACTGGAGAGTGCAAAATCTGGTGCAGCTCTGCATAGAAACCAATCAGATTCCAGTTTTTGTTTTGTCAAAGCTTAATTGAACAATCTGAAGTTAAAAATTGATTGGTGACTATGCACATCTGCACCAGATTTGCCTCTCCAGTTTTAGTTAATCAAACCCTGTAAGTCTATGAGTCAGCCGACTATCTAAAAATAGTGAATTGCCTCCGTAGAAGATATCTTATTTCAGCAATTGTTAAAGTGGACCTTTCTGAAACTTTCTAAGTCTGCATGAATAAATTCCTGACACACAAATGTACAGTATACTGTATATAGTAGCACTGCACTATGTAAGTGTTTAGTGGTCATAAACACTTTAAATATGTGCTTCACACCTTAACCCCCTGGCGGTAATCCAGAGTCTGGCTCGGGGCAGAAACTTCAGTACCAAAAGCGGTAACCCCGAGCCAGACTCGGGCTTGCGTTGCAGGATACAGGGGGAAGTTACTTATCTTATCCCCTGGATCCTGCGATGTCTCCCCGCTGTGTGAGCGAGCCGTCTGCTCGCTCGATTTACACAGTGCCCGAGTGCCGCTGATCTCCGTTCCCTGCGACGTTCCGACGCACGGGAGCGGAGATCGGCGCCAAATTCAAAAAAGTTTAAAAACACAGTACACATACAGTACTGTAATCTTACAGATTACAGTACTGTATACAAAAAATACACATCCCCTTTGTCCCTAGTGGTCTGCCCAGTGCCCTGCATGTCATTTTATATAATAAAAATATTTTTTTCTGCCTGGAAACTGGAGATTGTCCATAGCAACCAAAAAGTGTCCCTTTATGTCAAAAGTGGTTTTAGACCAGCTAGAAAACACAGATAAAAAATTAGAATCACAATTTATCATCAAACACTAAATTTAATGACAGCGACTATTCTGCAACTGAGCAAATTTCAGTGTTTTTGATTTGATTACATTATTGAATCATTTTTATATATATTTTTATTATATTAGAATTTATGAGTTTGTGTTTCAAACTTTATCATACCCGGGATGTCTACTAGACTCTGGTTCGGACAGATTTAAGTGAGTTATTCATAAGAATTGCATGCATACAATATAAAAACGCCAAATTTCCATGCAAAATAATTGTACTGCTTTCAGCACAAAATTCCAGACAGAATCATACCGCCAGGGAGGTTAAAGAAGAAGTCCAGCCTGAGCTTGTTTGGCTGGGCTTCTCCTATGGGTCACAGGAGTGAAATTCGTTTTGCACTCCTGTGACCCATTTTCAGCAGAGAGAGATCAGAAGTCCGCTCTCTGCTGAAGTCACAGATATCAGTCCAGGCACCGCATCATCACGACAATAAAGTCTGGATCCACCAGGTGCCTGGACTGATGCCTGTCTCAGTCTCCCAGCGAGCCGCTGACAGACTGAGACAGCCGCTCCCCTCCCCTCCACAGCTCAGTGCTCCAATGAGCGTGGAGGAGCAGAGAGGGGAGCTGCTGACTGACTGGCAGCAGCTCTCTGCTCTGGGAGGTGAGAGAACCGAGCCATCGGTGGTGTTCCATGGCTCGGTTTTCAGTGCAGAGGTGGCGGGGGACAGATATTAACGAATTTGTGAATTCGTACATTCATAAATTCGGACATTCGTAAATTCGCTAATTCGCTAATTTGTAATAAAAAAAATTTGGAAATCTGAAATAATAATTAACTAATAATAACTTAACTATTACTAACTATTAAATTATAGGTCTGAAACAACAAATGCTGTATCTAAACTAATGGAACGTAAAGAATAATTAATAATCAATAACAACAATAATAATAAAAAACTTTTTATTATTATTATTTATTATTAATTTGTTCCGTTTCATTTGTTTAGATGCGGCATTCAGATAATTTGTAACTTCGGATAAATTTGTATTCGTTACATTCACTAACAGCCAAATTTGAAAGGAAAGTCCAATACAGTACCTATAATTTAATAATTAGTTATTATTTCAGATTTTTGAATCTTAGGATTTTCAGATTTTCGAATTTCGAACTTCCAAATTTACGAATTTTCTAATTTACGAAAGTACGAATGTACGAATTTTCGAATTTAGGAATGTACAAATTTACGAATTTACAAATGTACGAATTTACGAATGTACGAATGCACGAATGTACGAATTTACGAATGTACGAATTTTCGCATTTACGAATGTACGAATGTATTAATTTACAAATGTGCGAATTTACAAATGTACTAATTTACGAACTGCGATCATAACGAATGACCCGAAAAATGAAGAAATAAACCACGAATGAAACGAAAACAAAATATTTTTTTGGCAGTGCACATGTCTACCTAGGTAAGTATGATGGTAAAAAGAAAAACCCCATACTTCTCTTTTAATAAAACAAATAATAATAATAAGCTACACACATACTATAATATGTAAAAACAAATAAAATATGTAAATTGAACAAAATAAAACATGAAACAATAGTCAGAATGTGCGATTTTGAGTAATTAATAAATCAACAGATGTATATCATTCCAGATGCAATCCCACCAACTACTGGACTGGAACTCAACTGGGTTGATTTACTTAAAGGATAAGTTCACCTTTTAACTAAAAATAATAAATGCACATTTGCACGGCCAAGCAGATACAATCTGACAGGAAGACTCAATGAACTACCACGGCGCTCCACAGTGCCGTGGTAGTTCCTTGAAAACTACAAGCCGACAGCACTTTCCACCTGATTGGGTATTTTTTTACAAAGTGAATGCTTATCATATTACATTTGCTAAGGAAAATGAGTGCAGTGTCTGTTTGCAGTGCAGTGTCTATTTGCCTTTAGTAAATCGTCCCCATTGCATCATTAACCACTTGACATCTGCGCTATGGCCAAATGACGACCACAGCGCGGATCTGACTTCCCGGGAGGCCGTCATATGATGGCCTCCCCTGTGCACGCTCCCTGCATGCACCCTACAGGGTGCACGCGGAGCGTGCTGTGATCACCAAGTCACTGAGACTCGGGTGAGAAGTAAATAAAAAGAAGTAAGAAGTACTGAGACTCGGGTGATCACCAATCCGAGTAAGGGGCCTTACCTTACCATGTGATCAGCTGTCAGACAATGACAGCTGATCATATGATCAAAACAAAAGCTCGTGATCTTTTTTTTTTCTCCTCACGCTGACAGCAGAGGAGAAAAAAAAAGACGATCACCGTCTTATCTTAAAGGGACATCGGTCCCGAAGAGGAAGAGGCAATTATGCCTCATTTATGCCATCTGACAGTTCCCACAAGTGCCACCTATCAATGCCCACAGGTGCCACCTATCAATGCCCACCAGTGGTGCCAATCAGTGCCACCTAATAGTGCTGCCTATCAGTGTAATCGATCTGTGCCCATCACTGCCACCTATCGGTGCCCATCAGTGCCGCCTCATCAGGGTACATCAATGACGGACAAAAATTACCCGTTTTAAAATTTTTATAACAAAATAAAAAATCGCACATGTAATCAAATACCACCAAAATAAAGCTCTATTTGGGGGAAAAAAATTATAAAAATTTCATTTGGGTACAGTGTTGTATGACCGCGCAATTGTCATTCAAAGTGCATCGGCGCTAAAAATTGGTCTGGATAGGAGGGGGATTTAAGTGCCCAGAAAGCAAGTGGTTAAGCACCTGTTTATGGGCTCACGTACACAGGCACATTTTGCAATAAATAAAAAGTAAGTAAGAATCATGCTAAACCTTAAATGTTTACCCCCATCAAATCATTCTCTGCAGCTATTACCTTTTGTACCACCACCCGTCCCTTTAGAATGTAAGTTCTACGAGCAGGGCCCTCCTGTACCTTTTGTATTGAACTGTGCTGTAATTGTGTTGTCCCCCCTATACATTGTAAAGCGCTGCGTAAACTGTTGGCGCTATATAAATCATGTATAATAAAAAATGTGAAGTCCATAGGTGAATCCATATGGATTATAATCATCTGTGCAAATATGTCCACAAGCAATGTGATAATAAATAGGTCAATCTCCTTAATGGCAGTGTCCATCATCCATCACCAAAAACCTCTGTGAATCCACCACCAGCTGTAGAAACTGCTTACCAGCTCCTGTAGACCCCTTATTACAGGGGGGCAGTGTGCGCCTGTGGCTTAACACCCAGCCGATGTCACTCAATGAGTAGGAAATGGATTGGGCACCAAAAAGAGACCAAAGGCACCACATAGCATAAAATCCTTGGTGGGTTTTTTATGTAATTAAAAATACACAACCTCATTTGTTGGGACACGAGAGAGAGATGGTAAAGTCAGCACGTCGCTCCTCCCTACGTGTTTCATCACAAATGATGTCGACCTGGGGCATGGGCAGCGCACTGCGTCACCATCTTAAATACATTACGAAATTAACCAAGCCTCTTTCTGAGTCTCAACCAGCCAAACTACTAGCACATAATCAAGTGCCATGTCTCTATGCGATCCTTATGAATAACAAAACGTTAGTCCAAAGACCACAAAGGTATCACTCCTGTGTGACCAGTAGAAAAGAGGTTTATAATAGACATGGGAACTGTCAAAAAATGTGTTTTGTTTCGTTCCGTTTCGTATATAAAAAAAATCGTAATTCGTGTACGAAATTCCGTTCGAATTCGTACGAAAATACGAATTTCGTACAAATCGTAAAAAATTTTTTCGAATCGTTACGAATCGTTAGTAAAGTTACGAATCATTACGAATCGTTAACGCGGCTAATGAATTGTCGGTTCCCTTAACACAGAGAACAATTCGAATCCAACTACAAATATCGAATTTCAACTAATACGAAAGAAATTATTATAGCGGATATAACGAATGCTTCGAATGATTCAAATGAATTTGAGATTCAGTATATGTAATATCGAGAACTGTTCCTGCACAAAGTGTCATTTTTGCAGGAAAAAAAGCTATTTAAAATCACTCGCGGCTAATGAATTGTCGGCTCTGTAACACAGAGAACAGTCATTCATTGATAAAAAAAAAAACGTGGGGGTCCCCCCAAATTCAATAACCAGGCCCTTCAGGTCTGGTATGGATATTAAGGGGAACCCCAGCCAAAAAATAAAATGGCGTGGGGTCCCCCCTAAATATCCATACCAGACCCTTCAGGTCTGGGATGGATTTTAAGGGGAACCCCGGCCAAAAAAAAATAAAAAATGGCGTGGGGCCCCCCTCAAAATCCATACCAGACCCTTTATCCGAGCACGCAACCTGGCAGGCCACAGGAAGAGAGGGGGGACAAGAGCGGACCCCCCTCCTGAACCGTACCAGGCCACATATCCCCCCCAAAGCACCTTGTCCCCATTTTGATGAGGACAAGGGCCTCATTCCCACAACCCTGGCCATTGGTTGTGGGGGTCTGTGGGCGGGGGGGTTATCGGAATCTGAAAGCCCCCTTTAACAAGGGGACCCCCAGATCCCGGCCCCCCCCCTGTGTGAAATGGTAAGGGGATACTTACCCCTACCATTTCACCAAAAAAGTGACAAAAACGATAAAAATGACAGGAGACGGTCTTTGACAATTCCTTTATTAAAATCTTCTTTCTTCTTCTTTCTTCTGGTCTTCCTTTCTTCATCCTTCGGTTTCTTCATCTTCTCCTTCCGGCATCTTCTTCCATCTTCTTCCATCTTCTTCTTCCTCCGATCCGCTTCTTCTTCCTCCGGTCTTCTCGTTCTTCTCGTCCGGCATCTTCTTCCATGGCGTCGGCGTCTGTTCTTCTGTCGGGCCGCTCCTCGCAATGGGAGGCTCCCGCTGTGTGAGGCTTCGCTCCGGCTGACAGGTCTTTTATAATGGAGGGCACCTGGTGACCCCACCCCCCTCTGACGCACAGGGACGTCTATGGCTTTCCCCATGACGTCAGAGGGGGGTGGGGTCACCAGGTGCCCTCCGTTATAAAAGACATGTCAGCCGGAGCGAAGCCTCACACAGCGTGAGCCTCCCATTGCGAGGAGCGGCCCGACAGAGGAACAGACACCGACGCCATGGAAGAAGATGCCGCACGAGAAGGACGAGAAGACCGGAGGAAGAAGAAGCGGATCGGAGGAAGAAGAAGATGGAAGAAGATGCCGGAAGGAGAAGATGAAGAAACCAAAGGATGAAGAAAGGAAGACCAGAAGAAAGAAGGAGAAAGAAGATTTTAATAAAGGAATTGTCAAAGACCGTCTCCTGTAATTTTTAAAATTTTTGACACTTTTTTGGTGAAATGGTAGGGGTACTTTTGTACCCCCTTACCATTTCACACAGGGGGGGGATCTGGGGGTACCCTTGTTAAAGGGGGCTTCCAGATTCCGATAAGCCCCCCGCCCCGCAGACCCCCACAACCAATGGCCAGGGTTGTTGGGATGAGGCCTTTGTCCTCATCAACATGGGGACAAGGTGCTTTGGGGGTCTCAGACCCCCAAAGCACCCTCCCAATGTTGAGGGCATGGGGCCTGGTACGGTTCAGGAGGGAGGGGGGCCGCTCTCGTCCCCCACTCTTTTCCTGCAGCCTGCCAGGTTGCGTGCTCGGATAAGGGTCTGGTATAGATTTTGAGGGGGACCCCACGCCATTTTTTTTTTTTGGCCAGGGTTCCCCTTAAAATCCATAGCAGACCTGAAGGGCCTGGTTATTGAATTTGGGGGGACCCCCACGCTTTTTTTTATCAATGACTTTCAATGAATGACTGTTCTCTGTGTTATGGAGCCGACAATTCATTAGCGAGTGATTTTAAATAGCTTTTTTTCCTGCAAAAATGACAATGTGCAGGAACAGTTCTCTGTATTAGATATACTGAATCTCAAATTCATTCGAATCATTCAAAGCATTTGCATATATCTGCTATTAGCTATTATAATTTCTTTCATATTAGTTGAAATTAGATATTTGGTAGTAGTTGTTGGATTCGAATTGTTCTCTGTGTTACGGGAACCGGCAATTAGCCGCGAGTGATTTTATTTAAAAACACTCGCAGCTAATGAATTGTCGGCTCCGTAACACAGAAACAATTCGAATCCAACTACCAAATATCTAATTTCAACTAATATGAAAGAAATTATTATAGCGGATATAACGAATGCTTCGAATGATTCGAATGAATTCGAGATTCAGTATATCTAATATAGAGAACTGTGTCATTTTTGCAGGAAAAAAAGCTATTTAAAAAAGCTATTTAAAATCACTTTACACAGAGAATAGTCATTCATTGAAAGTCATTGATAAAAAAAAGCCTGCCAGGTTGCGTGCTCGGATAAAGGGTCTAGTATGGATTTTGAGGGGGACCCCACGCCTTTTTTTTTTTTTTTTATTGGCCCGGGGTTCCCCTTAAAATCCATCCCAGACCTGAAGGGTCTGGTATGTATATTTAGGGGGGACCCCACGCGATTTTCTTTTTTGGCTGGGGTTTCCCTTAATATCCATACCAGACCTGAAGGGCCTGGTTATTGAATTTGGGGGGACCCCCACGCTTTTTTTTTTTTGTTTTATCAATGAATGACTATTCTCTGTGTTACGAAGCCGACAATTCATTAGCCGGCAATAGCCACAAGTGATTTTAAATAGCTTTTTTTCCTGCAAAAATTACACTTTGTCATTCGAATCATTCGTTATATCCGCTATAATAATTCCTTTCGAATTAGTTGAAATTCGATTTTGGTAGTTAGATTCGAATAATTTGGAGCTGAAATTCGTAAACTGAATTTTTCCTGCAAAAATTACACTTTGTTTTACGAATATCCGCTATAATAATTTCTTTCCTATTAGTTGAAATTCGATATTTGGTAGTCCGATTCAAATAATTTGGCGACGAAATTCGTAAACGGAATTTCGTATTTCGTAAACGGAATTTCGTATTTCGTAAACGGAATTTCGTATTTCGTAAACGTAATTTCGTATTCCGTACGGAATTCGTATTCGAAAAAATTCGTACTACGGATTCGTAAATTCGTACGAATTTCGAAGAATTCGTACGAATTTCGAAAAATTCGTACGAATTTCGAAGAATTCGTACGAATTTCGAAGAATTCGTACGAATTTCGAAAAATTCGTACGAATTTCGAAAAATTCGTACGAATTACAAATTCGTACAAAACTAATCGCACATGTCTAGTTTATAATACTACTGGCAAAGAACTCAGCAGAAAAGGTCTCTAATATATATGATTTACCCATTCCAGATTCCTTAAAACAGGTGGCCCAAGACTCAGAACCGAGCTCACATTTCAACAAGCTGATAATTACTAATACAAGCAAAATTAAAATTAAAAACTAAAACCTGAAACTCCAACAATATTTTCAAAGAACATTTTCTCCACAGGAAGTATGAAAAATTAGTTACAAGTGTCACCACTTGATACCACATCAGTGTGACCTCTAGTGGAGAAAGTAGAAATTTTCTACCTGTCAGCAAAATAATTCGCCAGCAGGGGGAACCCCTTTTATGAGATTAAATCTAGATTTCTAAAATCTAGACCAGTAGCACATAAGTCAGATCTCCAGCTTCTCTACATTTAAAATTAAGTTCAATATCACCAATATCCTCACAAATATATATTACAAAATTGTGGTGAAAAACTAAATTAAGAAAAGTCCCATTAATATTTTTACAACAGGAAATACTAACATTTTATTAAAGGTGTCAGTACTTGATACTACATCAGAGTGACCTCTAGTGGAAAAACATGGAAGTCCACCCAACAATTAAAATGGTTCACCAGGAGATGCCATTAATAATGCATAGTTTGGATCTAGGCTACTCTAGAAAAAACAGAATTGGAATAACATGATCCTATCGCCATCTACTCCTCAATTTAAGAATTATTAATACATGCATTAACATCAATATTTACGTTAAGATCAAAAGGAACATACACCTACAGTGTCACTTACAATTCTACTTACTCCTCTCCTCTTCCCTTCTTTGTCGGGGTCCCCCAAGGTTCTGTTCTTGGACCTCTCTTATTTTCAATCTACACCTCTTCCCTGGGTCAGCTGATTGTCTCACACAGCTTTCAATATAATTTCTACACTGACGACACCCAAATCTATCTCTCCACCCCTCAACTCACTCCATCAGTCTCCTCACGCATCACTAACATATCTGTCAGGGAAATACCAGGTCTCTCCGCCGGGTTCCAGGGCTGCGCACGCGCGGTAGAGCGGCGCAACGAGGTTTACAGGTACGCCGGGTAACGAGTGCGCATGCGCACTCGTCCGGGTATCCCACCTGACCAGTTACCTGGCCTATAAAAGGCCTTCCCTGTCCGCTTCCAAATTGCTGGTTTGTTGTCTCTTCTGAGTCCTGTCTCCAGTCCAGTATCTTGTATCCTGTATCCTGTATCCTGTACCCTGTACCCTGCATCTACCTGACTACCAGTGCCGACCCGGAATCCTCCTGACTACCGCTACCACTACTACCTGTGTTTGAACCCCTGGCTTGCTTCCTGGATTCCTCTACTGCTTGATTACCTGTGCTTGACCCTCGGCCTGTCTACCGGTCCTTCCGTGAGTTACTTACCTGTGTTTGACCTCTGGCTTGCTTCCTGGATACCTCTCTGCCTGATTACTTGTGTTTGACCCTCGGCCTGCCTACTGGACTTCCTCTGAGTTACTTACCTGTGTTTGACCCTCGGCTTGCCTTTTGGACACCTCTACTGCCTGATTACCTGTGCTTGACCCCCGGCTTGCCTACTGGACATTCTCTGAGTTACTTACCTGTGTTTGACCCCTGGCTTGCCTTCTGGACACCTCTACTGCTTGATTACCTGTGCTTGACCCCCGGCTTGCCTCCTGGACATTCTCTGAGTTACTTACCTGTGTTTGACCCCCGGCTTGCCTTTGGATACTTCTACTGCCTGGTTGCCTGTGTTTGACCCTCGGCCTGCTTGCTGGACTATCTCCCGCTCAGTGTTCAGGACTTGCAGTCCTCTGATGCTCCCGAGGGTCCTCCTTCAGTATACGTGTTGGTACCTCTGCAACCTCTACCTGATCACAACCCTGCCAGGTGTCTACTCCCAGTGCAGCTTCAGCCTCTCCTGGTCTACGACGCTACTGCACACCACCTGCTACACTCCTGCTGGCAACCCGTGCATCTTTGAGCCCGGTGTCCTCTGTACCCACTCCAGAGGCATCGTGCGCTTAGTCGCAAGGGGAGCAGCTCTCAGCATATCGGCCCGGGTGAGTACCTCTGACAGTACAAACCAGCCAATGTCCGAGGCCGACAGAGCTGGTTCACCCCTTGAGGCCTTATGCCAGCAGGTGACAACCCTTACCCAGGCTGTACAACGCCTCCAGGATGAATACTTTCAGATCGAGGGGCGTCTTCAGCATCTGACCTTATCCCCAAACCAAGCGGACCAGTCACCCCCGGTAGCCAGCACCTCCACTCTTCTATCAACACCTGGAGGTGCTCTCCCTGCCTATGATGTGTCCCATCCTGATCCCAGGGTCCCCACACCAGAACGTTTTTCCGGGGACCGAAGGAAATTTCGCTCTTTTAAAAACTCCTGTTTGCTTCACCTAGCCCTACAACCCAGGACCTTCCAGTTGGAATCCACTAAAGTAGGGTTCATCATCTCTCTCCTTTCTGATGACCCTCAATCCTGGGCGCACCATTTGATGGAACAGAAAAGCCCACAATTGAATTCTGTAGAGACTTTCTTTTCCGCTATGGCAGCACTCTACGAGGACTCCCAACGCACAGGTACAGCAGAAACCACCCTGCATACCCTATCCAGGGGAGAAGACCTGTAGAGGACTATGTAGTAGATTTCCGCAAATGGGCAGCTGATACTGACTGGAACGAATCAGCCCTAAAATATCAATTCCGTTTAGGGCTATCCGAGGTATTAAAGGATGAACTGGCTCGAGGAGAGATCCCAAGTACCTTCACAGATCTCTGCCAACTTGTCATTAAACTTGACCGTCGACTACGAGAACGGCGAGCAGAGAGACTGCAGAGCCCTCGTCCCACCTGGACGATGCCCCGGGTCCCTCCAGCACCTTCTCCTTCTTGGAACTCTCGCTCCCCTCCTCATGGGGAACCCATGCAGCTGGGCCTGGCACGGTCCCCCCTATCTGCTGAAGAAAGGCTCCGTCGTCGTCAAGCCAACCTCTGCCTCTACTGTGGGGGCACAGGGCACTACCTACAGAAATGCCCCATAAGACCCAGTAAGTGTCCTTCTGGGTCCCTCTCAAGTTCACACTCTGTTAAAGTGCCGCATTTTCATCTGTCTGTTCCACTCTCCCTACAGGTAGCGGGAGAGTCTTTCCAGTTGGGAGCCATCCTTGACTCTGGAGCCTGCAGTTGCTTCATGGACCTGACCCTGGCACGACACCTGAACCTCCCTTTAGCTACCAAGAAACAACCTCTTCAGATCCAGCTAGCTGATGGCTCTCCACCCTGCTCGGGACCGGTTACCCAGGAAACCGCTCCCATCCTGACCTGCACCAAATCAGGTCATCAGGAACTCTTACGTTTTGACATTATCCATTCTCCCATGTTCCCCATCATCCTGGGGTACCCCTGGCTACTGGCTCACAACCCTCGGATTGACTGGGTCAACAAGGAAGTGGAGTTCTCCTCCTCTTACTGCTTGCAGCACTGCCTTCCGGATCAACCCGCAGTACCTCTCACCCATCTTGCCTTGCAACCCAGTGCCAAGGACCTGCAACACGTCCCAACACCCTACCAAGACTTTATGGACATCTTCGATGAAAAAAAGGCCGAAGTTCTTCCCCCTCATCGCTCTTACGATTGTCCGATTGATCTCCTACCAGGGGCCGAGATCCCCTTCGGAAGGATTTTCCCTTTGTCTGAAACTGAGCTTGAAGCCCTACGGGTATATATCGACGAGAATCTTGCCAAAGGGTTCATCCAACCATCTTCTTCGCCAGCAGGGGCTGGGATCTTCTTTGTTGAAAAGAAAGACGGTTCCCTCAGACCCTGTGTAGATTACAGGGAACTCAATAAAATTACGATCAAGAACAGGTACCCACTTCCGCTCATTCCCGAACTTTTTCAACGGCTCAGGACTGCCAAAGTGTTTACCAAGCTGGATCTTCGTGGGGCCTACAATTTAGTTAGAATACGCTCTGGGGATGAATGGAAGACGGCTTTTAGGTCCAGGTTCGGCCATTTTGAGTACCTGGTCATGCCGTTTGGACTTTGTAATGCCAACATTTGTCAAAGGAACAAGGGGTCCAACACTAAATCCTGGGGTCTGTTACGTCCATTATCTGTCCCGGAACGTCCATGGAAGGAGATTTCCATGGACTTCATCGTGGATTTACCCCCTTCAGATTCCTTCACCACGATTCTGGTTGTCATTGACCGTCTCTCAAAGATGGCTCACTTCCTACCCATGAAAGGTACTCCCTCGGCCTCCGCTACTACTGACATCTTCATCAGGGAAATTATAAGGTTACACGGAGTTCCAGCTAACATCACCTCGGACCGAGGGGTACAGTTCACCTCTAGGTTCTGGAGAGATCTATGCAAATCCCTTGAAATCAGGACTTCCATGTCTTCAGCATATCACCCCCAATCCAACGGTCAAACTGAACGCACGAATCAAACCCTCGAGCAATACCTGAGGTGTTTTTGCTCTTACTCCCAAGATGACTGGTCAGGCTTACTACCCTACGCGGAGTTTGCCTACAATAATTCTTTGCATTCTGCCATTAATCAGACGCCCTTCTGGGCAAACTACAGTTATCACCCTTCTTTTCTTCCAGATTCCATGAAGGAAGCACAGAAGGGTTATGAGGTACAATACAACCGGGGCAGGAAGGAATGTCCGCCTTTCCAGATTGGTGAGAAAGTTTGGTTATCAACCGCTAATTTAAACTCCCTTGTCCTTCTCGGAAATTGGGTCCCAGGTTCATCGGCCCCTTTGAGGTCAAGAGGGTGATCAACCCAGTGGCCTTTGAACTAGATCTCCCCAGTTCCTATAGGATTCACCCAGTTTTTCATGCCTCTTTGCTGAAACCCATAATTGCTAATTCTTTCCCTGATAGGCAAACGCCACTTCCTCCTCCCATCACCATCCAAGGAGAGGAAGAATTCGAGGTTGAGAAAATTCTGGATCTCCGAAGAAGAAGAGGGCAGATCCAATATCTTGTCAAATGGAAGGGGTATCCCCAGAAGACTGCTCCTGGGAGCCATCCGAAAACATTCATGCCCCCCGCTTAATCCGGGAATATCACCAAAGACATCCTGAAGTGGGCATCCGGAGGCTGCCCTTAGGAGGGGGGCACTGTCAGGGAAATACCAGGTCTCTCCGCCGGGTTCCAGGGCTGCGCACGCGCGGTAGAAGGCCTTCCCTGTCCGCTTCCAAATTGCTGGTTTGTTGTCTCTTCTGAGTCCTGTCTCCAGTCCAGTATCTTGTATCCTGTATCCTGTATCCTGTACCCTGTACCCTGCATCTACCTGACTACCAGTGCCGACCCGGAATCCTCCTGACTACCGCTACCACTACTACCTGTGTTTGAACCCCTGGCTTGCTTCCTGGATTCCTCTACTGCTTGATTACCTGTGCTTGACCCTCGGCCTGTCTACCGGTCCTTCCGTGAGTTACTTACCTGTGTTTGACCTCTGGCTTGCTTCCTGGCTTGCCTTTTGGACACCTCTACTGCCTGATTATCTGTGCTTGACCCCCGGCTTGCCTACTGGACATTCTCTGAGTTACTTACCTGTGTTTGACCCCTGGCTTGCCTTCTGGACACCTCTACTGCTTGATTACCTGTGCTTGACCCCCGGCTTGCCTCCTGGACATTCTCTGGTTACTTACCTGTGTTTGACCCCCGGCTTGCCTTTGGATACTTCTACTGCCTGGTTGCCTGTGTTTGACCCTCGGCCTGCTTGCTGGACTATCTCCCGCTCAGTGTTCAGGACTTGCAGTCCTCTGATGCTCCCGAGGGTCCTCCTTCAGTATACGTGTTGGTACCTCTGCAACCTCTACCTGATCACAACCCTGCCAGGTGTCAACTCCCAGTGCAGCTTCAGCCTCTCCTCTGTACCCACTCCAGAGGCATCGTGCGCTTAGTCGCAAGGGGAGCAGCTATAATATTTCCTCCCCCACGTGCCTCTTCCCCTGACTACTCTGTCAAGAGCAATGGCACAACCATCCACCCATCCCCACATGCCAGGGTGCTAGGTGTTATCCTGGACTCTGAACCCTCTTTTCGGCCCCACATCCAATCCCTTTCCAAAGCTTGCTGCCTCAACCTCCGCAACATCTACAAACTACGTCCCTTCCTAACCAATGAAACTACAAAGCTCCTGATTCACTTCCTGGTTATCTCTTGCCTCGACAACTGCAAATCCCTCCTCATTGGCTTACCTTTAAATAGACTATCCCCTCTTCAGTCCATCATGAATACTGCTGCCAGACTTATCCACCTAACAAACTGCTCAGCATCTGCTACCCCTCTCTGCCAATCCCTCCATTGGCTGCCACTAAATTCAAAATACTAACAATAAGTTAGAAAGCCATCCACATTTCTGTTCCCAGGTACATCACTAGCCTAGTCTCAAAATACCAACCTAATCGTCCTCTTCGTTCCTCCAAAGACCTCCTGCTCTCTAGCTATCTCAACACTTCCTCCCATATTTGCCTCCAAGACTTCTCCCGAGCCTCTCCCATCCTCTGGAACACCCTACCCCAATCTGTCAGGCTATCTCCATATCTATCTAGTTTAAGGCGATCCCTGAAAACGTTTCTCTTCGGAGAAGCCTACCCTGCCTCCACCTAACAACTGTTCTTTTATTTTTTTCATCAGCTCATCCCCCACAGTTATTACCCTTTGTATCACTTGACCCTCCCTCCTAGATTGTAAGCTCTAATGAGCAGGGCCCTCTGATTCCTTCTGTATTGAACTGTATTGTAATTGTTCTGTCTGCCTACTGTTGTAAAGCACTGCGCAAACTGTCAGCGCTATATAAATTCTGTATCATAATAATAATAGCATAAAGGGAATTGGGATTATAGTCTTTTTCCACAAATCTTTTTTATAGGGTATATCAAACTCAAGAACCTCTGTGCAATTTGCAAAAACTGGCTTTTGGGCACTGCCTTCAACCATGACTCATAGTGACAGCTGTCCAGAGGAATGTAAGAGTTTCTATCAGTAGGTTTGAAAAAAGTAGTAGTGACAAACCTGTTTTCCCTAAGCAAGACCTTCAAATCCCCCCAAAAATGTCCTCTTTGCTTGCCTCAAAATTCAAAACAATCCCCCTGTTATTATTGTTAAGTAACTCCATGAACTCTAGAAGTTCAGAGTGACTACCTCCCCATAGGAGGAGGATGTCATCAATATACCTCACCCAAAAGACCACATGGGGTCTCTGTTGTGCATAGATGATGCCCTCCTCCCACTTGGCCATAAACAACTTGGCCAGGCTCTGGGAATACTTAGTCCCCATGGCCACTCAACTGTCCTGGTGGTAGAACTGGTTATCATACCAAAAATAATTATGTGTTGCCGCAAATTGTAACCGCTCCATAATAAAATCCTGCTGTAATCTAGGAGGACCAGAATTATGGTTTCAATATAGTTGAACTGCCTCCAGGCCCAGGTGGTGGGGAATAATTGTATATAAGGAGGATACGTCAGCTGTCACCAACCATAACCCTTCAATTGGGGTAAGGTTGAACAGGAAATTGATGATGTGCCTAGTATCCTTAATATACAAAGGTATCTCTACACCGATGGCTGAAGATAGTGATCAATATACTTGCCCACCCAGGATGTAACAGAGTATATGCCAATGACAATGGGATACCTTCCAGGCATCCACCATACTTCCAAATGTTAGAACTTGAGAAAGAGGGACACCACAGATAGACCAGGACCTGTGGTATGGTTGCATCCCTTGGCAATAAGTGGATGCTGCTGAATTTGGGCATTGAGTCCACTAGTGTTTACATAACACATGTATGCCACAGTCCTTGTACACAGAAAACACTGTCTTCCAGAAACACATAAACCTCAGCACACAGGATATTTTCTGGAAATTGAAACCTAATCTGTGTAATCTGTGCATGGCCATTTAATTATCACAAAATATAATCAACAGAGTCTAACCCTAAAATTATATCAGGTTAGTGTGACTCGTTTGTACAAATGCTTTAATGATTGTACCAGTGCTTTATTTCTGAAATAAATAAAACCTTTATTATAAAAAGGTTAGTGTGACTCTTAGGTAATCCAGCATACTGGTAAAGCTCAAGGTGAACATTTTACTTTAGGAGAGCTTTATCCACCTTCAGCGTTACATTGTGATCCATAAGGATGAGCCCGGTGTTCGATTCGAACCCATGTTCGAATCGAGCACCGGGTGTTCGCTCGCTCGGCGAGCCCAGAACTATTGGGGCCGCTCGCATCAAATTCGTGTGATGCGCGCGGCCCCGCAATGCATTGGGCCCGCGCAGTGCAATGCTGGCTGATGATTGGCCAAGCATGCACTGTGACCCCGCATGCTTGGCCAATCACAGCGCCGGCAGCGAGGAGAGCCATAATTGGCTACAGGCAGGATGCCTGTAGCCAATTATAGCTCAGGGGCTTTAATACACGCCCCACGGTATAAGAGGCCGCCGCGGCGGCGGCCTCGCATATTATGTTTCACTCACAGTGTCAGCGTGTCAGTGTGCTGCTGACTGCTGACAACAATATGTGCTTTATTTCTTGGGATATGTGTGTGCATGCTGTTAGAACAGCATTGCAGTATCACATCTGGGGGGTGTCTATAGGTAGCCTGTGAAGGAGGCAGGTTTCCTGTGCTTAGAACTTTCCCTGCAAAAAAGTGTCATTTTTGCAGGAAGAAAGCTATTTAAATCACTCGCGGCTAATGAATTGATGGCTCCTGTAACACAGAGAGCTGTCATTCATTAATAAAAAAAAAAAAAAAAAAGCGTAGGGGTCCCCCCAAATTCAATAACCAGGCCCTTCAGGTCTGGGATGGATATTAAGGGGGATCCCAGCCAAAAAAAAAAAAAAAAATGGCGTAGGGTCCCCCTCAAAATCCATACCAGACCCTTGAGGTCTGGTATGGATTTTAAGGGGAACCCTAGCCAAAAAAAATGGCGTGGGGTCCCCCTCAAAATCCATACCAGACCCTTATCCGAGCACGCAACCTGGCAGGCCGCAGGAAAAGAGGGGGGACGAGAGCGGCCCCCCCTCTCGCCTGAACCGTACCAGGCCACATGCCCTCAACATTGGGAGGATGCTTTGGGGTCTAAGACCCCTAAAGCACCTTGTCCCCATGTTGATTAGGACAAGGGCCTCTTCCCCACAACCCTGGCCGGTGGTTGTGGGGGTCTGCGGGCGGGGGGCTTATCGGAATCTGGAAGCCCCCTTTAACAAGGGGACCCCCAGATCCCGGCCCCCCCCCTGTGTGAAATGGTAAGGGGGTCAAAAGTACCCCTACCATTTCACCAAAAAAGTGGTAAAAATGGTAAAAATGACAGGAGACAGTCTTTGACAATTCCTTTATTAAAATCTTCTTTCTTCTTTCTTCATCCTTCGGATTCTTCATCTTCTCCTTCCTTCATCTTCTTCCATCTTCTTCTTCTATTTTCTTCTTCCTCCGATCCGCTTCTTCTTGCGCTGGTCTTCTCGTCCTTCTCGTCCGGCATCTTCTTCCGTCGGCGTCGGCGTCGGTGTCTCTGTCTCTTCTTGGGCCGCTCCGCGCAATGGGAGGCTCCCGCTGTGTGAGGCTCCGCTCCGTCTGACAGGTCTTTTATAATGGAGGGCACCTGGTGACCCCGCCCCCTCTGACGCACAGGGACGTCATGGGGAATTCCATGATGGCTTTCCCCATGACGTCAGAGGGGGGCGGGGTCACCAGGTGCCCTCCGTTTTAAAAGACCTGTCAGATGGAGCGGAGCCTCACACAGCGGGAGCCTCCCATTGCGCGGAGCGGCCCAAGAAGACACCGACACCGACGCCGACGCCGACGGAAGAAGATGCCGGACGAGAAGGACGAGAAGACCAGCGCAAGAAGAAGCGGATCGGAGGAAGAAGAAAATGGAAGAAGAAGATGGAAGAAGATGAAGGAAGGAGAAGATGAAGAATCCGAAGGATGAAGAAAGAAGAAAGAAGATTTTAATAAAGGAATTGTCGAAGACTGTCTCCTGTCATTTTTACCATTTTTGCCACTTTTTTGGTGAAATGGTAGGGGTACTTTTGTACCCCCTTACCATTTCACACAGGGGGGGGGCCGGGATCTGGGGGTCCCCTTGTTAAAGGGGGCTTCCAGATTCCGATAAGCCCCCCGCCCGCAGACCCCCACAACCACCGGCCAGGGTTGTGGGGAAGAGGCCCTTGTCCTAATCAACATGGGGACAAGGTGCTTTAGGGGTCTTAGACCCCCAAAGCATCCTCCCAATGTTGAGGGCATGTGGCCTGGTACGGTTCAGGCGAGAGGGGGGGCCGCTCTCGTCCCCCCCTCTTTTCCTGCGGCCTGCCAGGTTGCGTGCTCGGATAAGGGTCTGGTATGGATTTTGAGGGGGACCCCACGCCATTTTTTTTGGCTAGGGTTCCCCTTAAAATCCATACCAGACCTCAAGGGTCTGGTATGGATTTTGAGGGGGACCCTACGCCATTTTTTTTTTTTTTTTTTTGGCTGGGATCCCCCTTAATATCCAACCCAGACCTGAAGGGCCTGGTTATTGAATTTGGGGGGACCCCTACGCTTTTTTTTTTTCATTTTTTTTTTTTTTTTATCAATGACTTTTTTTTATGAATGAGTTTCAATGAATCACTGTTCTCTGTGTTACGGGAGCCGTGAATTAACATTAGCCGCGAGTGATTTTAAATAGCTTTTTTACTTTCAAAAATGACACTTTGCGCAGAGACAGTTCTAAACACGGGAAACATGCGCCCCTTTACAGGCATACTATAGACACCCCCCAGGTACGAAATTTAAAGGAATATTACACTTTTATTGTTTCAATTTAAGCATTATTAAAATCACTGCTCCTGAAAAAAACGGCCGTTTTTTAAAAAAATTTTTTGCATTGATACATGTCCCCTGGGGCAGGACCCAGGTCCCCAAACACTTTTTATGACATTAACATGCATATTAGCCTTTAAAATGAGCACTTTTAATTTCGAACGTTCGCATCCATTATAACTAATAGGGTTCTAAAGCTCGCACGGACTTTAGGTCCGTTCGCGGGTTCTGGTGCGAGCCGAACGGGGGGGTGTTCGGCTCATCCCTAGTGATCCATGCAGTAGAAATCAAAAAGCTTGTGTAACATTAAGATAACATTGAGTTTGGTTGACAAGGGCACAAATTAGCATGACAGGGTGTGTCACAGGTTTGTGATTGGTTAAAATTCAAATCACATTGTGTTCACTTACACATGCATTGATTTTTGTGCAGTAAAAGCAAAAGTCATCCAGATTATTCAACATCATTGTTGGAACCTGAGGATTAAGCTGGAGATCTAACAGTGGAGACAATAGTGGAGATAGTGAACGGACAATAAGTGCAGTGGCATCAATCGTAATGTCACTAGACTTCAGATGTAAACAGAATATGCAAGTATTATGTTTTTTTTAATATAAAAAGACTGTGCTCTCATCTATTGCACATAAAAGGATAAAGCTGCTTGTCTAATGTTTTGGTATCCTAAACATAAGAGTATATATACACAAGATGGGGGCAGTGCTAAATCCAACCCTATAAAATAAAATTATCTTACTCAAAAATAAATTGGAGACTTATTCCACAGACAATAAACATCAGTGTAGAAAAACAAACAAAAGAAGTCTAAAGTGAATATATGACTCAGGGATGGTGTGAACCCCCAACTGAGATCCAAACAAAAGTACAAATATCCTTAATCATACAATAGTAAATGATATGTCCAATGTGAAATCAACCGAAGAAAAGTTCCCAAGAAACTTCAGTGCCAAAAAGAAGAAATGTATATAGTTATTGTGGAACCCACTCTTAATTATGCAGCACATTGGTAATCCTCCACCGCACCACAGTGCCCAAATTAAATCAGTGCATACCAAAGCTCCATGGCCCTCCAAATGTGAGTGGTCATGATCAGCATGTATATAATCTCCAACCAGCTCTGCTTAACATCTGTGCTCCAAGAATTATACACTCACACTCAGGATGTGGACAGATTACATGAAAGCAAACAACGAAAAATGCCCGCTTATAGTGTAAAACCATCAAACATTATTTATTAAAAACTGCAAGTTACACTTACATTTGAAAAAATTCTAAGCGCTTTTCATAAATCTCAACCAGCATCCAGCTTGTATGGGAACTCCGCTGTGCATGTGCATGTGCTTGATTGGTTTGTGTGGACCTATCCTCCTTCTCTGATCTTATATAAGCATGTAATGGGAGTTCTGTGGGCGGTCCCCTGAAGACATCAACATCTAATGAAATACATAAGGATGTGGCACAGTGGAGTTCCGATACAAGATGGATACCAGTTGGGATTTATGAAAATTGTTTTGAATTTTTCCAAATGTAAGTGCACTTAATAAATAGCGTTTAATGGTTTTAAGCTATGTGCAGGCATATTTAGTTTTTTTACTTTCATGTAATCTATCTCCACCTGGAGCGGGAGTGGACTTCGTTTGTTTGTTCTTTCTGCACTGATTTTGGTGGAATAAGTCTCTAATTTATGTTTGATTTGGGGCGAATTCACATTACCGCTCCGGCAGCTTTGCGTTGCTGCTGCGCTAGGGGCAGTGTGATGCATGATTCATCTCATTGAACTGCTCCCTTTTTTTGTTTTGTTTTGTACAAGCTTCATTTGACATGTACAAAACAGACACTCCATTAAATGCAATGTCAGGTGGTGCACTGCAATAAAGTTGCGCAAGCCTGCATTTTGAACGCAGCATGCTGCAGCACACTCCTATGCGAACTGCAGAAGCAATGGAAGCCCAGGAGCTGATTGTTTCCACTCCTGGGTATAGTGCTAGAAGCTGGCAGTCAGCAACCAATGGTTCCAGCACTACTGCAGGGATGGGGGGAAGGGGTGTGGTATACCAACAGAACAATTGTCGGGTGCAACTGTGGTTGCCTTCTGTTTTCTTTGGTGACTTATAACTGGCTACAAAGTTGCTGCTGTACTTTTCTACAGTTATCTTTTATGCAGCAACATTGGATAACATAAGCTACTGAAGCTGATAATTCTGTAATTCTGACTCCAATTTCCAGAAAAGTCAATAGCTCAATAGCTGAGCTATAAAATGCTGGGACACAAACTTGTATTCAATTGCAATTCATTTATCCTTGGCAACAAATGTGCAATTCTGTTACAAATTGCTGCTACAAAACCATTCAAAGACAGGCCACGTAAAAGTATAACTAAAGGCAAAACTTTATTTTTTTTTACTTTTGGATAGAGTGGAGAGCGATACGAACACCTGCCAGTTTCTATTGCTCTCTATGCCCCTCTAGGGAGAATCACCCTATTTGTCATGTGTAACATTATCATCGAAAGTAAAATAAAATATTAAATATTGGGTCATCCCCAGAACAGTAATAGAGGAGAAATGTTCTGGTTCCAAGGTGAGGCAATCCTTACTTTGGCAGGATTTCCTCTCACTTCCTATTTTGGCTATATGACAGGAAGTGCAGGGAAATCTGCCCAATGGGACACAGATGGAAAAAAAACTGGCAGGGGTTATAACCCCCTCCTTTAGTCTATCCAAAATGAAAAAAAAAAAAAACATTTTGCCTTTAGTTTTATTTTAAAAAGAGAATCGTTCAAGCAACAAATTAATGCATGCATGTACTTACTGTGTTGCATAAAATCTAATGGTAGCTTTAAAACTCTCTATTAAAAAATCTTTTTTGTTTTTTTACATTTTCTCCTTTAGAAAATCAGTGGTATTTCATTTAACATTATATGAGGCTAAGTATGCAGTATTAGAAAGATGGTTAAGTAACTGCAGGTGAATTGATCTTGTGGGATGCAGGGGGCTTACACAGGTATAAAAGGTCAAGTAAATAAGAGAATGTCTGTACAATAGCACCACAGCTGTATTACCTGGCATGGGACCTGGTTTTAACTTCTTTGCCATTCTACTGTCCAGATGGCTGGACAGCTGAAACTGTTTGGTTCCATGTCCCAGATGCAGACACTGTTCAACATGCTGAAAGCAAGTGTGTGTGTGTACAGTGTGACAGGTCCCTTGGTAAATTTAGTGAAAGGTATTTATGTTTCTCCCAGGTCATAACATAAATGGCTCTGATCCATTCAGACAGGTTAGCACTTTGAAGGTAGGATAATGCCTGTAACCTTGTGGATTGCATTCCCTTAATCAATCAAGAAATCCTTACAGTATTATGCATATTTTTAAATATATAGCGAAACAAATGTCCAGTGAGGTAGGTAAAGTTGATCCAGGGAAAATCCGATTGCCTTTCGGGGGATCGTGAAGGATTTTTTTCCCCTGCTGTAGCAAATTGGATCATGATTTGCTGTGGTTTTTCGCCTTGGATCAACTGTGGGTGAAAGATTGTGTATATGGGATTGTATGATTTAAATTTTTTTTTAACTAGATGGACTTGTGTCTTTTTTCAACCTGACTAACTATGTAACTATGTAACTCATAAGGGCCATTGACATACTGTAAGATCACAGTCATCACAATCTACAATGGTCTGTCAAAGCTACTGTCTGGTTGCTGTATTTGGGTAGATATAGTCACACAGCACAGAAATCCAGCAATGGCCTCCTTCACTTTCAGTCTCCATTGACATCTAGCATAGTGGGAGCGCATTTTTCAGCACATTTTCCCACAACATGAATACCGCAGCCTGTTGATTTTGATGGGATGCCCTACACGTGGGCAAAGTAGCTCATGGGACATTTTGACGTGTTGCCATTTGCACATTTTTTACTGTGCCTTTTGCTGCATTTCGCTTGTTTCTTCATGCGGCAAAATGTATATTTACCAAAGCTATATTATAGGAGGAGCCCTTGCACTACATTAATGGTAGATCTAAAGGAAATTGTACAATACGATTTTATAGTGCATGGTGAGCTTATATGACTTCCAGCACACACTTCTCCTGTTTTCAAAACTACAGCTCTATCCACATAGACTGTAATAGCGCATCTCCTACATATTCAGCCAAAAGAGTGATCTATGTAATCTACAGTATGCAAGATTGAAAAAAAATTGATGGCTGTATATTTAGTGAGAACAGTGATTGCTCTTTGCATTGGAAAGGAGCGCAGCTGAGGAGGTGGGTGAGAGCGATCTCCTGGAGGAGGGTAGGTGCAGGGTGTTGCGTTAATGAGGTGAACTATTTCCTTGTACTGGTGCTTACCTTCTGTCCTGAATACCAAATTCAGAATGACTAATGGAAGAGTTTTCAACAGGACACTGAGGCTGAGGTAAGGCCTGGGCTAAAAGCAATAGAAAGCTTTTTATTTTCTGCAAAAGAACTACAGTAAGGCTCCATGTACACTGGGCTTTAAAAAACTCCAGTTCCCCTGGCAGAAAAAAACATTCATATAAAACATTTTATGTACATGGTTTAGACGAGTTTAGGAGAGTTTAGCATTTTTTTCTGCCAGAAAGCTCTAATTAGAAATGCAAAGCAGATGGGTTTCTTTTCCTGCCTCTAAACGTTAAGCTTAACTCCTTTCTGTCCGTACTATAGCCGAATGAAGGCTACAGCGCGGACCTACATTGCCTGGAGGCCGTCATATGACATCCTCCCCTTTGCACGCTCTACGCGCTCCCCCTGTGGGGCGTGAGCGGCATGAGCGTGCGCTCTGTGATCACAGAGTTAATGAGATCCCAGCCCCTTTCTACTTGATCAGCTGTCAGCCAATGACAGCTGATCTTGTGATGTAAACAGAAGATCAATAATCATTTATTTTTTCTTCTCACGCTGACAGCGCAAGGAGAAATAAAAAGCCAATCACCAGCTTCTGTGAAAGGGACATCGGTCCTAAAGAGGAAGAGGCACAGCCACCTCAACTGTGCCCTCCAGTGCGTGCCTACCAGTGCCACCTGCCAGTGCCCACCAGTGCTTATCAGTGCTACCAATCATTGCCACCTATCAATGCCCATCAGTGGTGCCAATCAATGCCTCTTCAGTGCCACCTAGCAGTGCTGCCTATCAGTGCCACCTACCAGTGCCCATCACTGCCTCCCATCAGTGCCCATCACTGCCACCCATCAGTGAGCAACAGTGTTAGCTATCAATGCCACCTATCAGTGCCACCTATCAATTCCCTTCAGTGCCACCTATTAATGCCCTTTAGTCCCACCTATCATTGCCCATCAGTGCCACCCATCAGTGCCACCTCACAGTGCCCACCAGTGCCACCTATCAGTGCCCACCAGTGCCACCTCATCAGTGCCCACCAGTGCCACCTACCAGTGCCCATCAGTGTCGTCTTATCAGTGCCCATTAGTGAAGCCTATCAGTGCCCATCAGTGCAGCCTCATCAGTGTACATCAATGAAGGAGAAAAATTACCTGTTTGCAAAATTGTATAACAAAATATAAAACTGTTTTGGTTTTTTTTTCTAACTTTTCAGTCTTTTTTCATTTCTTTAACAAAAAAAGAAAAAATCCAGTGGTGATCCAATACCATCAAAAGAAAGCTTTATTTGTGAGAAAAAAATATAAATATTTAATTTGGGTACAGTGTTGCATGACCGCGCAATTTTCATTCAAAGTGTGACAGCGCTAAAAGCTGAAAATTGGTCTGGAAGGGGGTCTAAGTGCCCAGTAAACAAGTGGTTAAAATATGCCTGTAATCGTCCTAATGTGCATGGACACATAGGATAACATTGAGCTGCTTCTACTGACAGAACACAAAACTCCTGTAGAAGCAAACATTTTTAAGCCAGTATGCACGGAGCTTTATGGTATATTGGTACATAGAGAGGCTGGAAATTTGAACATAAAAGGTGAAATTAGGTGAAGTTGAAATAAATCAGATTAGCCAAACTAAATGTAGAAGTTAAAAAATCAAGTGCACAGCTAAAATATGTTACTAGAACATGATGTCACTGCCTGTGAAAATAGCTCAGTTCCACAAAAAGCACTTACGGCATCCATCAACCATGGGATTTAAAGGGTTGGTGATTTTTTCCATGCTACAACAAGTCACAATAAAAGAACCCTCTCCTCATTGCATGGAAAAAAAAATCTATTACTTTGTTACATTTCCTCCATGGTAGTGCCCATCTTCCCATGCCCTTTTTGACAATGGCTTGCCTATAAACCTTGGAAATATCCATAAATTAGTAGCAAGATATGCCCCAATCGGCTTCAAGCAGCTAAGTTTGGGTTTTGCGGATTTTAAGCAGGATTTAACAAACCCCCTGTGAATCAAACCCAAGAAGACCCACTCATAGAGCATTCTGTAGTGCTTTTTGGAGGGTGGTAGGAGTTTACATGCACATTGGATTGTTATCAATCTCTATTGTCAATCTCTATTACCCTGGAAACTTGGAAGAAGGAGGGAGGTATTATTGATCTCTTCTGGATAGTCAGTGGATGAGAAGTCACTATAATTTGGCTCCAGGTTTCCTCAATCCAGGGGAGTATAGTACAGTTGTCTTTGGTTCCTCCAGGAACCATAGAACATGCCTCCTTAGTAGAGTTGCGATCAGAAAGGAGAGACATTGTTCCTCCATGTGTGATAAGCAGTTCAAAAGAAAGTGCTCCTGTGGAAACTTTGGTCTTGATGTGAGAGTGATAACTGAACTTCAAAATAAAAAGCTTCTGTTATCCACTCTTCAAAGAATCAAAAAAGATCACAGTATAAGAAAATTGGTTATTAAACCACTTGCCAGCCGCCTAAATGTAAATATATGTCATTATTTTACAGTTAAATACCGGGGTTAAGCAGCTAGATGCCATAACCCCAGTATCTTTTTTTTCCTCAGGCGGTCGGCTTTCTGATAAAAGTGATCCCAGCAGCGAATTCAATGCAAGATCACTTTTATAAGTGAGAGAGGTCGTCCCCCCCCCCCCGCTTCCCGATGGTTCCCGTGCTAACGTTACTGTTCGCTGAGCCTGGGAATCATCCGGCGTTGGCTGTGTTTTAGCATAGAGATGAGTGATGGCTAGATGGCCACCGCTTATCTCTATGCCCTTGGAGGATCAGAGTGACGTTGACGTTACTTTATGTTCTCGAGCCATGTAAACGTTTTACTTTTGCTTTTAAGTGTAGAGGATAGATTTGGGGTATTTTAGACCCCAAATCTCTCCATAAAGAGTATCTGTCATGCTGTATTGTTATCGCAAGGGATTTTTACATTCCTTGCGATAGCAATAAAAGTAATCCAAAAAAATGTTTAAGGAGACAGTGTAAAAATGTTAAATATATAAGAAAACAAATGCAACTTTTTTTTTTAAAGCACCCCCGTCCCCGCATGCTTACGCGTAGTATTGAACACAAACGTAGGTCATGCCCACATATGTGAACAATGTTTGCACCACACATGTGATGTATCGCCGAAAAATGGCTGAGCGAGAGCAATAATTCTAGCACTAGACCTCCTCTGTAACTGTAGACTTGTAACCTGTAGAAAATTTTTAAGCGTCGCCTATCGAGATTTTTAAGTAACGTAGTTTGGTGCCATTCCACAAGCGTATGCAATTTTAAAGCATGATATGTTAGGTATCGATTTACTCGGCATAAAATCATCTTTCACATTATACAAAAAAATTGTGCTTACTTTAGTGTTTTTTTTTATTATTCATTAAAGTACCGTATGACATCAAATTTTTCAACAATCGTTTTATTCTTATTTTATTCTCTAGGGTCTCTGCTAAAAATATATATATACTATTTGGGGGTTCTAAGTAATTGTCTAGCAAAAAAATTTGAAAAAAAGATTTGAACTTGTAAGTAACAAATGTCAGAAAAAGGCCCGGTCACATTGATTATTTCTATGTATCAGAAAAAAAAATCTGGGCTGGAGGGATGTAAAAACTCCAGAGAACAGGAGGTTTAGACAGGTTACACAAGGATCAAGAGTTCAGAGGTGGTTGAGATCACAAAAAAAGAGCAGCAAAGGTGACATGCTGTCTGCCAAAAGACACACAAGTGGATTGAACATAAGCCTATAACCTTATGGGGAGCCCTTTTCTACAGAGGGAGAAGAAACAGGTAGCATTGGGCACACTAAGGGAGAAATGTGGCCCAAGAGTTTGTGAGTCAAGCTGCATAGAAAGGTGCTGGTTAGTGGGCCATTCCTACGCTGCTGCATGACCACCCCTGCCATCATAGATTGCCTATTCACATACATAGATATGGCAAACTGAACAATTATTGCATCTACTGTTGTACCTAGTGTATATGTAAATTTGTTAACTTATTTTCCTAAATACTAATTCTTATTATTAAATTTACACTATCATTGAACTGCCATTCTTAGGCATTACTCAACAATTGTGGCCAAAATACTTCCTTTGTTTTCTTTTTTGTCCTTCTTTTTAAGCTGCACACTTAAGCAGTCCATAGATGATTTGATTTTCTTTACTTCCAGGGCAGGTGAAGGGAAAGAAAAACGCTTGATTCCCAGTCAGTGTTGATGGGGGAATGCCTCCCGCAGTGCTATTGTGTTCTGTCGGCAGGGGTCGGGGGGGGGGGGGGCATGGAGCTTTTCCGATTGGCAGAGCACAATGATTACTGCTGGCATTCTATAGTCTATTGCAGTGATGGCGAACCTGTGCACCCCAGCTGTTTTGGAATTATATTTCCCATGATGCTCAACTACACTGCAGAGTGCATGAGCATCATGGGAAATGTAGTTCCAAAACATCTGGGGTGCCAAGGTTCGCCATCACTGGTCTATTGTATAGTAATGGATCGACTTGGGTACGATCACCTTGCACATAGACAGACAAATCTTGGCCGGTTCAGTGGGTTATCGATCCATGTATGGCCCTAGTTGTTTTTTTTTTGTAATGGTGTTGTTGTCAGTGCAGTTGCAAAGGACTTGTTGCAAAGAAATTTCAGACTGTTGCACCCTGGAGACTAAAATTTGGGCCTTTACTACACAATAATATTACTTCACCTATCATGGGTGGTATTGTAGTACAGATTAAATGCTTAATGAAAAAGTCAATATAGTAAGATCCAACAACATAATTTATTAATATCAAGGATAACTATCACATTGTTAATCATAAGTGTAACATACTTAAAACAACAGTATATAAGTTGTATGTTGATTATTTTCAAAACTACCCTTATCTCTTAGGCCCCTTTCACACTGGGGCGGTTTTCAGGCGGTGCAGCGCTAAAAATAGCGCCTGTACACCGCCTGAAAAAAACGGCCCCATTCACTCCAGTGTGAAAGTCGGCGGGCTTTCACACTGGAGCGGTGCGCTAGCAGGACCGCAACAAAAGTCCTGCTAGCTGCATCTTTGGAGCGGTGAAGGAGCGGTGTATTTACCGCTCCTATACCGCTCCTTCCCATTGAAATCAATGGGAAACCGCGGGGATACCGCCCGCAAACCGCCGCTGCAGCGGCGCTTTGCAGAGGTTTTTAACCCTTTTGCGGCCGCTAGCGGGGGTTAAAACCACCCCGCTAGCGGCCGCATACCGCGGGTAAAACGATGGTAAAGCAGCGCTAAATATAGCGCTGCTTTACCGTCACCGCCCCGCACCGCCCCAGTGTGAAACCAGCCTTAAAGGGGAGTTCCAGGCATTTTAAAAGTCAGCAGCTACAAAAAGTGTATTTGTTGACTTTTAATAAACGGACACTTACCTGTTCCACGGTCCAGCGATGCGGCCGAACGTGGTGTCGCTCCTCTCCCCCGGCGCCTCCATTGCCACTCAGGGCACCCGGCCGTGACAGCTTTCGTCTTCACGGCCGGGCACGCACAGCGCATGCGCAAGTCGCGCTGCGCTCCCGGAGTGGATAGGCGATCTCCTGGGACCTGTCACGTGTCCCAGGAGATCGCCTAGAGGGAGGAGTCGCCTAGGCGGTTCCTGGGCAGGAAGTCCCCCTCCTAATGAAGCCCCCACTACTTTGGATGCACACAAGAGTCTGTCCATCTGTTTAGCAGAAAAGAAGGGCAGAAGATAAAGCTGATGGAACAATGTTTGAAAGCACAGGGCTCCCACAGTGGTTCTAAGTTCCTGATAAAAAAAAAAAAAAACGTAATAGTTCATGTAAATGTATGGTGTCCTAAAGCTTTCTCAATTGTTATCACTGGTATGGCATGTAATGGGGGAGATTTACTAAAACTGATGCACACAGAATCTTGTGCAGTTGTGCATAGTAATTAATCAGCTTCTAGTTTCACCTTGTTTATTTAACCACCTCAATACTGTGCAATTTCACCTCCTTTCTTCCCAGACCAATTTTCAGCTTTCCATGCTCTCGTACTTTGAGTGTCAATTTCTCAGTCATGCTACACTGTAGCCAAATTAAACATTTTTATCATTTTTTTTTCACACAAATAGAGCTTTCTTTTGGTGGTATTTATTCTCCACCGGGTTTATTTTTTATTTTTTGCAATATAAGTGAAAAAAGAGTGAACATTTTGAAAGAAAAAACAATATTTTCTACATTCTGTTTTAAAATAAATCCAATAAAATCAAATTTCATCATAAATTTAGGCCAGAATGTATTCTGCTACATGTCTTTTGGTAAAAAAAAAATCCTGATAAGTGTATAATAATTGGTTTGTGTGAAAGTTATAGAGTCTACAAGTAATGCTACGTATCATTGAAAATTGATCAATCTTGATGTACTGACGGCCTATCTCATTTCTTGAGGCCTAAAATGCCAGTACAGTACAAATCCCCCCAAATGACCCCTTTTTGGAAAGAAGACAGTGCAAAGTATTTAGTAAGAGGCATAGTGAATTTTTTGAAGTTGCAATTTGTTTCCCACAATGCTTTGGAAAATGAAAAACGATAATTTTTTTTCACAAAATTGTCATATTAACAGGTTATTTCTCACACACTGCATAGGCATACTTGTAACTGCACCCCAAAACTCATTCTGCTACTCCTCCTCAGTATGGCGATACCACATATGTGAGACGTTTACACAGCCTGGCCACATACAAAGGCCCAACATTGAAGTAGCACTTTCAGGCGTTCTACAAGCATAAATTGCACATATCCTTTCTCAACCTATTACATTTTTGAAGGCCCTGGAGCACCAGGACAATGGAATTGTCCACAAAATTACCACATTTTGGAAAGAAAACACCCCAACGTATAATCTATGAGGCATAATGAGTCTTTTGAACGGTTAATTTTTTTCCAGAAGGTTTTGGAAAATGTGGAAAAAAAATGAAAATGCATTTTTTTTTACGCAAAGTTGTCAATTTATAAAAAATTTCTAACACATATCATGTACATAGCAAAAATGACACCCCAAAATACATTCTGCTACTCGTCCTGAGTATGGAGATACCACATGTTTGAGACTTTTACATTTTACTTACTTTTACACTCCTGTGGAAATTACACATCTAATTTCCTGACTAGTTATTACATTTTGAAGGCCCTAGAGCACCAGGACAATGGAATTACCCACAAAATGTCCATATTCAACAAATGTTGATCACTGGGACAGATGTGTGCAGATGGTGATCACTGGGGCAGATGTGTGCAGGTGTTGATGACTGGTACAGATGTGTGCAGATGTTGATCACTGGTAAAGATGTGTGCAGATGTTGATCACTGGGACAGATGTGTGCAGATGTTGATCACTGGTAAAGATGTGTGCAGATGTTGATCACTGGGACAGATGTGTGCAGATGTTGATCACTGGGACAGATGTGTGCAGATGTTGATCACTGATACAGATGTGTGGAGATGGTGATCACTGTTACAGATGTGTGCATATGTTGATCATGCGTGCAGATGTTGATCATTTGTACAGATGTGTGCAGATGTTGATCACTGGGACAGATGTGTGCAGATGTTGATCACTGGGACAGATGTGTGCAGATGTTGACCACTGGTACAGATGTGTGCAGATGTTGATCACTGGGACAGATGTGTGCAGATGTTGATCACTGATACAGATGTGTGGAGATGGTGATCACTGTTACAGATGTGTGCATATGTTGATCATGCGTGCAGATGTTGATCATTTGTACAGATGTGTGCAGATGTTGATCACTGGGACAGATGTGTGCAGATGTTGATCACTGGGACAGATGTGTGCAGATGTTGATCACTGATACAGATGTGTGGAGATGGTGATCACTGTTACAGATGTGTGCATATGTTGATCATGCGTGCAGATGTTGATCATTTGTACAGATGTGTGCAGATGTTGATCACTGGGACAGATGTGTGCAGATGTTGACCACTGGTACAGATGTGTGCAGATGTTGATCACTGGGACAGATGTGTTTTACTGTGTAGGGATACTGTGTGTTTTACTGTGTGGGGACACTTACTGTGTGATCAGTGAGGGCTTTACACTCACTGATCCCCGCCAGCAACACAGACCGGCTCTCCTTCTCTTCACTGATAGGCTCCATGTGAGGAGAAGCAGAGCCGATCAACTGACAGTCAGCTCTGTTTACCTCACACGATGACTGTGATTTGACACAGCCATCATGTAATCAGGAGGGCCAATCACAGAGCCCTCCTGCCGAGCGGTAATGCACTGTGTCCAGGAAACACAGGCACACAGGGATCACGCGACTGCGCAGGAACACGGCTGCCTTCGCGTTCCTTATGAGGGACGTTCAGGAACGTCCACTCAGAAGGACAAAATGCCCACCCAACCGTTTATGTACAGTGGCTGGGTGAAAAGAAGTTAAGCTTTGACAATAAAACCTGGAAGCTAGTTGGTTACTATGCACAGCTGGAGAAAATAAAAGCTAACACCGCACTAATACCTAAATATAACAATATGCGTGTTGTGTATAAATAAGATACCCAAATAAAAAATCAAAGTAATAGGAGCAGCAGCTAATAAATGTGAGATATACACATAAACAGAAATATACAGTGGAAAAAGCCACGCTAAAAGTGATAATTTGAATAAAACCACAAAAAAACAGAAAATATTGATCAATGATCTGTGTAAAAAGAAAATAAGTGTTCATAAATTAAAGTCCATTTATGACTAAAAGTGATGGTGACAAAAAAAAATTTGTGACATATGATCTCCAAAAAAGTGAATGTGAAAGGAAATCCACCAAGTGACCTTAATCCACCACCGCTCTAGTGATGCGCTTACCAGAGGGCAAGCTTGAATAAGCCTGTAACTCGATAATCATCAAGGTGTAACCGGACCACTAGACATCGCCTCCAAAACCCATGCTCAGCTGGTGATAGCGACCAAAATCCTGGATCAGGCAGACCTTCCCTTGTGGGGTATCTATGGAATCGAACTCCTCCAAAGGTATCAAGCCAGGGAACCATACACTCTCAGCATGTGGATAGATAAGAATGAGGGATGCTCCCATAGTGTGAAACCATATTAAAATTTTATTATATCAGATAAAAGTTCTACTTACATCAACTCAAAATAATGCTCGCAGAGTACACACTCTGTGTACTCTGCGAGCATTATTTTGAGTTGATGTAAGTAGAACTTTTATCTGATATAATAAAATTTTAATATGGTTTCACACTATGGGAGCATCCCTCATTCTTATCTATCCACATGCTGAGAGTGTATGGTTCCCTGGCTTGATACCTTTGGAGGAGTTCGATTCCATAGATACCCCACAAGGGAAGGTCTGCCTGATCCAGGATTTTGGTCGCTATCACCAGCTGAGCATGGGTTTTGGAGGCGATGTCTAGTGGTCCGGTTACACCTTGATGATTATCGAGTTACAGGCTTATTCAAGCTTGCCCTCTGGTAAGCGCATCACTAGAGCGGTGGTGGATTAAGGTCACTTGGTGGATTTCCTTTCACATTCACTTTTTTGGAGATCATATGTCACAAATTTTTTTTTTGTCACCATCACTTTTAGTCATAAATGGACTTTAATTTATGAACACTTATTTTCTTTTTACACAGATCATTGATCAATATTTTCTGTTTTTTTGTGGTTTTATTCAAATTATCACTTTTAGCGCGGCTTTTTCCACTGTATACTATGCACAGCTGCATCAGATTCTGTGTGCACCAGTTTTAGTAAATATCCCCTAGTGATACAAAAGGAGATGTATGAAAACCTTTCACATGTACTTTCATCAAAAAATCTTTTAAACAATTTATAGTTATTTATAAGTATGCATACACGGGTTGAAGGAAAATTTGAAATTTATGATAGCTGTCATTTATTGCATATGTTTTTTCGGTGGCCTAAATAATGTATCATAGATGCAACTCTAATACTAAGAAGTTATTCTACACACAGAGAACATTAGGTTATACTCGGCTTTGCAAAATTTTATCCACATTCGATACTTTTCTTCTGAAGGTACTGCACTCTTACCATTGCTCAAAGCTGATTAAAAATACACTTAAAGGTCAAATGGTATGGATAAAAAGAATACCTAGCAGAGAAAGCGATACTGACAGGAATATCGAAGTCTTAGAACTTTTTTTGAAGATACGTAAATAGACAAAAAAATACCTATTTCTGCTGTTACATAATAACTGCAACTGTAAAGTTTTTTCTTCAAGTTTTAATAATTTATAAGGTAACAAAGTCCAACTGGGATGAGAAAAATGATACTCACTTGTCAGTTTTGTAATATGTAAAATTTACTTGTCAATTAGGCAAACTGCAGGCTGTTTTTAACATGAATTGTGCTGCTTTCAGACAATAAAATGCATGAGAAAAGCTCTGGGAAAGCCACATAGTTAGTCAAGTTTAAAAAAGAAATACATCCTTCTAGTTCAACCAATAGAAAAAATATTGAGGAAAAAACCTCCATATACAGTATACTATACCCACAGTTGATCTAGGGCAGGTGTCTCCAAACTTTAGGAGGGCCAGATTATGGCCGGCAGGGGCAGAAGATGTCACAGGCCCAGCAGACTAAATATGGCCTCAGGGTTGGTGGTCAATAGGAGGAGGAGTATTCCCCCTATTAGCAGGAGGAGTAGTATCCCATCATTGGTATTGGTGGAAAATATAGTGCACCTTTGTTGGTGTCAGTGGGAAGAATAGTGCCTCATATCAGTGGGAGGAATTGTGCCCCAAGGGCTGGATAAAGGCTAGCAAAGGGCCACAGTTTGGAGACCCCTGATCTACAGAGAAGCAAAAATGAACCCCAATAAAGCATGATCCAATTTTCTCCAGCAGGGGAAAAAAAAATTCTGATCCCCCAGGAGGCAAGCAGATATTCCCTGGATTAACTACCCATGGTGTTATCACCTAAACATATTAGTATCCAGGTATATTTTGTGTATTTAGAAATGCTCCTAGCTTTTTTTTAAAACAATCTACTGACCTAACCAGAACTAGTTCACGCTCGTACTGTGAAGATTTGAAAACTTTAGTCTCTGAATCCATACTGACTATGGTTTAACCACTTCCCGCCCTGTCAATCGCATATTATATCCTGACTGGGCATCATATGACGTCCTTCAGGATATCATGCCGGCGTGCACCCGCGGGGGTGCGAGGCGTGGCGATCGGGGACGGCGTGTGTCCCTCGGATACATCGCTTCCCCGATCATGGTAAACAGCCAAAGTAATTGGCTGTTTACCATGCGATCGGCTGTGTCAAAATCACAGCCGATCACCGGTAACGGTAACGTGCACGCCGCTGGGGGCGCGCAGAGCGGGGATCGAAGAAGGCGTGTGTCCCTTTGACACATCGCTTCCCCGATCAGGATTAACAGCCAATGAAATTGGCTGTTTACCACGTGACCAGCTGTGTCCAATCACAGCTGGTCACAAATGTAAACAAAGCAGCAGTTACTATCTGATCCCTGCTCTCTCCTCACACACACCGATCGTGTGAGGAGAGAGCAGGGATCAGTAAGTGAGATCAGTGTCTTGTATTGTACTGTTTTACTGTGCACAACACGCCCCCCCCAATAAAGAGCACCTGTCACACAGCCCAGCCAATCAGCCCATCTGTCAATCAGCCCATCTGTCACAGGCCCACCGCCATCGGTACCGCCACACAGGCTACCAGTACTGCCATCGGTACCGCCACTAGTACCGCCATCAGGCCCACCATCTATACTGCCACACAGGCCGCTACCAGTATCGCCACTAATGCCGCCATCGGTACCACCACCACCCATACTGCCATCACCACCTGTACTGCCACCACCCGTAGTGCCATCAGTACCACCACCACCAATAAACACATTAAACAATGAATATATGAATAAATTAAGCTCCGCTAACAGGAAACTAGCACAATTATTTTATGCTTACGTATCTATGAAAATTGTTGTGATATACTATGCCTAGATGAACGGATTCAAGACTACACAAAACTAATGCCATGCTTTAATTCATGCTCTTCTAATTGTATGCTGTGTTATAGCACAAAAATGATGTATCACATATAACAGAAGCCCAGTCAAAAACCACAGTAAATATTTGCATCCATGACACAATAATTATGGTCTTTTGTTGTCACTGTGAAAATATCCATTTTACCATAGTGAAACTGCCACAGAGATTATAGATTTTTTACTCTTGAGTGACAGAGTTATTTTTGCCTTTGAACAACACAGCAATTATTTTACCTCAGTTTCGTAGTTAATCTTCCTCACAGTGGTTAATGCCCTACAGTGCCACAGAAAGCAATGTTCTCTTATGTTTGTTTATGATTGTTTTCCAAGCAGTACCACTGTTGCTCCTTCCTTTAAGGGAAGTATTTAAAAAAACATTGGCGTGAGTTGCCCTTAACCTTTTCACTACCAGAGGCTTTTTTGCTTTTTTTTTGCACATATTGTATGTAAAAAAATAATTTTAGGCCTGAAGATTAGTTAAAACTCCCAAAATTATTATATATTTTCTGAAAGCAGAGACCCTGGAAGATAAAAAAAATTGTAGTTCAAATTTATTTCTATCATATGATTAGCACAACAGTTTATCAAGCATAAGATTTCAGAAACAAAATACACTAAAGTCAATTTTAAGGCACACAAACGCAATATCTTACAAATTTTTTGCACATTTTGAAAGGTGAGATTGTGCTGGGTAAATAGGCAAGCAATGTCTCAAACCTTAAAATTGTGTGTGTCCATGAAGTGGCAACAACGTTATATTTTTTACAGGTGACATTTTAAAAGCCCCCAAAGATCCCCAGTTTGGAGTTAACCATCAATAATGGACCTAAAATTATTGCTCTCACTCTGACATGTGCAGCAAAATGTAACATGTGTAGCACATCTGATGTTTTTGTACTTAAGCATACTCAATGCATGTGATTGTTTTCACATGTGTATATGTGGGGGTTGGGGGATTATACATTTTTTTGTTGGGAGTTTAGTGCTTCGGTGTAAATACATTTTTTACTAAACTTTTTATCACATAGAGCACAAAATGTTTTTTTAGACCCCAATGACTCACCTGCCCTCAATTGAAGCTAAGGAAGTCCAGATTGCACCCTCTTAGCCTTTATTGTGGCCACATGAGCTAGGGAAAATGACATTAGGACTCAGGAGTGATACTTTATATGTCACTTCTGGGTTCTTACTACATAGGAGGATCAGCGAATAGACAATCACTGGTCTCTCTCCCCTCCACTCAGCAGCACCTGCCATGCTGGCCATGAGTTCATTGAAGGGATCACAATGTCTGGGAAACATGGCAGGGGCAATAAGGAGGTCCAGCAAACCCAAACTATAGGAAATAATGGGGTATCATACTAAAACATTTGCAAGTTAGTGACAAAAGTCCTCAGATTGCGCAATCAGCTTGAGACACAAAGCTGGTCATCATACATGACTAAGATCTGTAACACTTAAATGACTTCCAATTAAGTCCAGTTGTAAAAATTCCCTTACTCCAGCACCATCGTAAATAAGTCTTATATTAATCTAGCAGAATGCATATAGATAAGTTTAGCCTTGCTGTATTTGACAATGCACTGGATACATATACAGTGTTCAACTCTTCTCATATTTCATAATGGTTACTGCAATGGAGATATCTTTATAATACCCATACACGCTAATGAAGAATAAGGTAATGACCAGTTCAAAAGGTGGAAGTGGAAAGAACAAATTATCCTTTCTGAGAAAGCCCTACAAAAGATCAATATCATGTCTGGTGTCTATTAATTCATAATTTTATTCTGTGCAATAGTATATCTGTTGTTGGACAGTAAGAGTCATCCAGAAATATGAATTAAATTTACTATGTCCATCCAAATGTGTTTTTTTAATTTTTATTTATTTAGTGGTGCATGTTGCCTGGGGCTGTGCCCAACCTCTCAACCACCCTTTTGCTAATTCCATGCTATTAGACTTAAAAATTGAGAAAATGTATTTGATAGGTTTGGTTCCCATTGACTTTAATGGGTTTGGATTCAGCATCTGAACTTTTGATTAGGGTTGAGCGGACACTTGGATGTTTGGGTCCGATGGGTTTGGCCGAACTTCACAAAAAAGTTTGAGTTCTGGACCCGAACTTGACCCCGAACCCGGACACCAATGAAGTCAATTGGGACCCAAACTTTTGAGGACTAAAATGGCTCTAAAAAAGTAATGGAAAGGGCTAGAGGGCTGCAAATGGCAGCAAAATGTTGTTAAGAGCATGGCAATTGCGCGGCAAACAAATGTGGATAGGGAAATAACTTAAAATAACATAAAATACATAAAAATAAAAAATAATAATATAGGAGGACAAGGTCCATATGGAGTAGGAGGTTGAGGTGGCGGTGGATGTGGCGGTGTAGGTGGAAGCGGCGGTGGAGGAGGACGAGGTAGCCAACACTGGTTTTTGTTTTTAATTACATTTTTTTTAAATTAGGGTACACCCCAAAAAAGTGAGAAATATCAAAAATATAACAATGGCTGGGTAAGGCCGGTGTTCTGACAAAAACTGTCCGGTCATCGGATAGTGTCCACCCCGTACTTCGCAGGCACAGCAGTTGCGCAGTACGGTGGACAAGGAGATTCCGAAAATCTCCAAAGATGAATGGCGCTTGCACCGTGATTCTAGGTGCAAGCCCCACCATCCAAGTGGACATACGGTAGCACATAGTTAGAGGGCTCCTCACGGGCTCGCCACGCTTCGGGCATGGCCTCACATCGCTTGGCTATGTCCACTTGGATGGTGGGGCTTGAACCTGGACTCACGGCACCGGCGCTGTTCAGCTTCGGAAAACGTTGGCGTCTTCTTGTACTCCGTACTGCGCAAGCCCAGTACAGGGCGGACACTATCCGATGGGGGACAGTATTTGACACATCACCAGTATACATGTCTATTCTGCACAAGGTACGGACAAGTCGTGTGGGATCAATGCCTGGTTCATTTTAATGAACGTGAGCTTGTCCACATTGGCTCTGGACAGGTAGCTGCGCTTGTCTGTGATAACGCCCCCTGCCGTGCTAAATACACGTTCAGATAATACACTGGCTGCAGGGCAGGCCAGCACCTCCAAGGCGTAAAGTGAAAGCTCAGGCCATGTGCCCAATTTGGAGACCCAGAAGTTGAAGGGGTAGACCCATCATTCAGTACGCGTAGGCGTGTGCACACATACTAATCCACCATGTTGGTGAAATGCTGCCTCCTGCTAAGACGTTCCATCTCAGCTGGTGGTGCTGGTTGTTGTGGAGTGCTGACAAAGCTTTTCCACATTTCGGCCATGCTAACCCTGCTTTCTGAGGTGCTGGCGGTCCCCCGGCTGCGTTTGCGACCTCTTTCTCCTCCTCTGATTTCGCCTTGTGCTTCCACTGTGCCCCCGCTGTCAGGTGGGAATGCCACCAGCAGCGCGTCTACCAGCGTGCGCTTGTACTCGCGCATCTTACGATCACACTCCAGTGAGGGAATTAAGGACGGTACGTTGTCCTTGCAACGGGGATCCAGCAGCATGGCCACCCAGTAATCAGCACCAGTTAGAATGTGGGCAACTCGGCGGTCGTTGCAGAGACACTGCAGCATGTAATGGCTCAAGTGTGCCAGGCTGCCCAGAAACAACGAAAAGCTGTCCTCTGTGGAAGGTGTATTGTCTGTGTTCTCTGTATCCCCCCCAGCCACGCACCAGTGAGGGCCATGAGCTGGTCTTGGTGCCACCCTGCTGTGAACATGGTTCCTCCTCCTCCATCTCCTCCTCCTCATCCTCCACCTCGTCATCCTCCAGAACTGTGCCCTTGCTGGTCAATTGTGTACCTGGCGTTTGTTAGTGCAGCAACCCACCCTCGGAGCCACTTGTGAATGACTGCCCTGAAAGCCTTGGAAATGATCCCACTTCCTCCTCCTCCTCCTCCTGTGCCAGATCCTCTTCCATCATCGCCCAAATTGTTTTTTCAAGGAGGCATAGAACTGGGTTAGTAACGCTGAGAACGGCGTCATCAGCACTAGCCATGTTGGTGGAGTACTCAAAACAGCGCAACAAGGCACACAGGTCTCGCATGGAGGCCCAGTTATTGGTGGTGAAGTGGTGCTGTTCCGCAGAGCGACTCACGCGTGCCTGCTGCAGCTGGGGCTCCACTACTGCTGCTCGCACAGTCTGGCCAGCATGTGCAAGGTGGAGTTCCACCTTGTGGACACGTCACAAATGAGGCAGTGAGCGGGAAGGCCGAAGTTACGCTGCAGCGCTGACAGGCGAGCAGCAGCAGGGTGAGAACGCCGAAAGTGACGGTCTGCACTTTCTGCAGCAGCTCTGGCATATGGGGGTAATTTTTAAGGAACTTCTGTACCACCAAATTCAGCACATGCACCAGGCAAGGGATGTGCGTCAAACCGGCTAGGCCCAGAGCTGCTATGAGATTTCGTTCATTATTGCACACCACCAGGCCGGGCTTGAGGCTAACTGCCACCAACCACTCATCGGTCTGTTGTTCAATGTCCCTCCACAACTCCTGCGCGGTGTGGGGTTTTTCCCCAAACAGGAAAGTTTTAAAACTGCCTGCTGTCGTTTACCCCTGGCTGTGCTGAAGTTGATGGTGAAGGTGTTACGCTGACCGGATGAGGAGGCGGTAAAGGATGAGGAAGCGGAGTAGGAGGAGTTAGCAACAGGAGGAAAACTGAAGCGCCCTGCAATCCTCGGTGGTGGAAGGACATGGGCCAAACTGCTATCCGCCTCAGGCCCAGCCACCACTGCATTTACCCAGTGTGCTGTTAGGGAGATATAACGTTCCTGACCGTGCTTACTGGTCCACGTATCGGTAGTTAGGTGGACCTTGCGACAGATGGCGTTGTGCAGTGTACACCTGATTTTGTCCCCTACTTGGTTGTGCAGGGAAGGGATGGCTCGCCTGGAAAAGTAGTGGCGGCTGGGCACGACGTACTGTGGGACAGCCAATGCCATCAGGCTTTTAAAACTCTGCGTCTCCACCAGACGGGATGACAGCATTTCAAAGGCCAGAAATGTTGAAATGCTGGCATTCAGGGCCAGGGATCGCAGGTGGGTAGGTGGGTACTTCCTCTTTCGCCCCAGTGTTTGGGAGATAGAGAGCTGAACGCTTCCATGGGACATTGTGGAGATAGTTGGTGACCCAGGTGGTAGTGTTTCTGACAGATCCTCTGTTTGCGGGTTGACAGGTGCCACTGTCACTACAGAGGTGGATGAAGAGGCCGAGACTGCAGCAGAAGAGGAAGCAGGAGGAGCCAGAGACCTTTCTTGTTTTTTTTTTGCCCTAAATTATTATTTTTTTACTGTAAAATATTTTTTTTTTTTTTGCCCTAAATGGATGTTTTTAGAAAAGCAAAATAGAGCAACAGTATCTAAAGGGTGTATCTCACACGTACAGATATGCAGAAAATGCTATTCAAAAATGTTTTTGCCCTAAATTATTATTTTTTTGAATAGCAGAATAGAACAGTATCTAAAGTGTGTATCTTACACATACAGATATGCAGGAAACTGTCAGAGAACTCACGCTTTCCATGCCCGTCCTCGTCCAGTAGGAGTGAATCCTCACTCTGCGAGCGCCAATACCCATGCGCAGCCTTCCCAACGGAACCGAACGTGCGGGCGTACCCGCGTACCAACGCAAACATGTGCGTGTCCTCGTCTACCAATACGAACGGGGGCACGCACTCCCACGTCAGCACGAACGTGTGTGCGCAATCGCGCACGGACCCTCACCTCCACCAATCCCAGCACAAGGCGCCCTATATAAACAGGGCCTTCACATGGTGTCAGTGCTGGATCGTCTTCAGTCTTATGTCCTGAATACCTGCCTGAAGTACCTGCTACCTTGTTCCTGATTCACCCGGTTTTCCTGTTACCCTTCCTGGATTGACCCTGCTTATTGACTGTTTCCTCTGGTTTGACCTCGGCTTGGATTCCTTGACTACGTCTCTGCTCTCCGATTTGGTACCTCATCACCTGCCCGTTGCCAACCTTTTGCCTGCTTTTGACCACGAACTTGCCTTCCGCTTTGTACCTTGTTTGCCAGCCAGTTGCCGACCTGTTTCCTGTCTTAACCTCGCAGTGCCTACACCCACCTGTTCGGCCTTCACTGAGTTCAGCCTTGGTTACCAACCTACACACCAGCTCTCCAGAAGAACCGGTACTTCCAAGCACCAGTCTACCAGCCGCAGGCACTTGCACCCTTTCGTGCCCCAGCACTCCCTGTTCCTACCACCAGGGGTGTTGGGACCGGAACCGTGCACGAGGCCACCCTCAGCATCCGGACTCCCTGTAAGGTACGTGATAGTACGATCCAGCCAGAATGGAGTCCGAAGGGGGTGCCTCGCCTTTGGAAGCTCTGTGCCAACAGATGTCGGCCCTTACCCAGGCAGTCCAGGGCCTGCGAGATGGCTATCATCAACTGGATAAGAGAGAGTGGAATCCATGTCCCCAGGCTCTGCAACTCATCAGGGCCCCCTGACTTCCCGGCTTTCCGGCTCAGCAACCTCTGCATCAATACCCACAGTAATGATGCCACCCCCAGAACCTCGTGTGCCCCCACCGGAACGGTTTTCAGGGGACCGCAGCAAGTTCCGCTCCTTCAGGAATGCTTGTCGGCTCTACTTCCTGCTACAACCCCGTACCTTCTCCCTGGAGAGCACTAAGGTGGGGTTCATAGTCTCCCTACTCCAAGGGGAGCCTCAAACCTGAGCCCACCATATGTTAGAACAAGCCAGCCCTCTTCTGGATACCCTGGACTCATTTTTTGATGAAATGGCCAAACTATATGATGATCCTCAGCGCACCACAACAGCAGAGGCCAGCCTCCATGCCCTCCAACAAGGGCGCCGTCCAGTAGAGGATTATGTAACGGACTTTAGGCGGTGGAGTTCCGACACCTCTTGGAACGACGCCGCCCTCCTCTATCAATTCCGCATAGGCCTCTCCGAAGCACTGAAGGATGAGCTAGCCTGAGTGGGAATCCCTAGTTCTTTGGAGGATTTGATCCAGCTGTCTATCCAGATAGACCGTCGCCTGAGAGAGCGGAGGTCCGAGAGGTCCGGCTTGACACGCCCCACATGGGTGCTACCCAAAGGTCCTCCTACTCCCGTCTCCCATGTGCCTGCTGCCACCTCAGGAGCACCAGAGCCCATGCAAGTCGGCCTACTCCGCTCACCATTATCACCAGAGGAGAAACAGCGGCGTCGCCAGAACAACCTCTGCCTCTACTGTGGGGAAGCTGGGCACTACGCCAACACATGCCCGAACAAGATCCGTAAGTCCAACTCATCATCCCGTGTGCCTTTCGCCTTGTCTCTAATAAAAGCCGCTCACATCCCTGTTCCTATTTCCTTACAGCTCCCAGAAAGAATACTCCGAGTCCAGGCTATAATTGACTCTGGCGCCTGTAGCTGCTTTGTGGATCATGCCTTCGCTCTACAACATAACATCCCACTAACACCTAAGCAGCATCAACTCTCCATACGGCTAGCAGACGGGTCCAACATCAAGTCCGGGCCTATTACTCTGGAGACACAACCCCTGTTCACCAGCATCCCACCAGGTCACCAGGAGCTACTCCGTCTAGATGTCATCTCCTCACCTTTGTTTCCTGTCATCTTAGGAATGCCTTGGCTACAGGCCCACAATCCCCAGGTCAATTGGGTCACCGGTGAGGTGACTTTTCAGTCCTCTTACTGTCTACAGAACTGTCTCAAAACCTTCCACCATATTCCACCAGTCATTGGGTGTCTAAGAACGGACTCTGAATTCAAAGAGCTGGTGCCACCAGTGTACCACAACTTCTTGGACGTGTTCGATAAACAGAAAGCAGACACCCTTCCTCCCCATCGGGTCTACGACTGTCCGATTGAGCTACTACCTGGGGCCGAAATTCCTTTCGGGCGGATCTTTCCCCTGTCCGAACCCGAACTCCTGGTCCTCAAGGAGTACATCGATGAGAACCTCAAAAAGGGGTTCATCCGACATTCCTCCTCCCCAGCAGGAGCCGGAATATTCTTTGTTGAAAAAAGGGATCACTCGCTCCGCCCATGTGTGGATTACAGGGATCTGAATAAAGTGACAATTAAAAACCGGTACCCGCTTCCACTAGTCCCGGAATTATTTCAGAGACTCCGCTCAGCAAAAATATTCACGAAGTTGGACCTACGTGGGGCCTATAACCTGATCAGGATACGCAAAGGGGACGAATGGAAGACAGCATTCCGAACACGTTTTGGCCACTTCGAATATTTAGTTATGCCATTTGGACTATGCAACGCCCCGGCCACTTTTCAACATTTTGTTAATAATATTTTCAGAGACTTCTTAGATTCCTTTGTAATTGTCTACCTGGACGATATCCTGATATTTTCCACCTCTCTAGAAGTACATCGTGATCATGTAAAACAAGTTCTGGGCAGATTAAGACAACATGGACTTTACGCAAAGGCCGAAAAATGTGAATTCGAACGCCAGACCATTCACTTCCTCGGCCTGGTGATATCAACTGGGGGTGTAGCCATGGATCCCCAGAAGGTCTCTGCCATCATGTCCTGGCCGCCCCCAAATGACAAGAAAGGGGTACAACGTTTTATCGGATTCTCCAACTTTTATAGAAAGTTTATCAAGAACTTCTCCAAGATCATCGCACCCATCACTCAGCTCACCAAGAAGCAAAGCCGCTTCCAGTGGACTACAGCGGCCCAAGCCGCCTTCGACCAATTAAAAAGGGCATTTACCTCCGCCCCAGTACTAAAACACCCTGACCCTGCATTACCCTACACTCTGGAGGTCGATGCTTCGGAGAATGCGGTAGGGGCCATCCTGTCTCAACGCCAAGGACCCAAGTCTCTAATGCATCCGGTGGCCTTCTTTTCCAGAAAACTAGGTGTGTCGGAAAGGAACTATGACGTAGGTGACCGAGAACTCCTAGCAATAAAGCTAGCCTTGGAAGAATGGCGGTACCTCCTGGAAGGGGCAGCACATCCAATATTGATCTTCACAGATCACAAAAATTTAGAGTACCTCAGAACTGCCAGACGCCTTAGACCCCGACAGGCCAGATGGGCTCTTTTCTTTTCCCGTTTTAATTTTCATATTACTTATCGCCCTGGATCCAAAAACATTAAACCCGATGCCTTATCCCGAATGTTCACAGAACTTGAAACCCCGTCTCCACCGGATACTATCCTACAAGCAGGAAATTTCCTACTGACCCAATCCAGTTTCATGACACAGCTCCGCCAAGCCTCCGTGAAAACACAGTTACCTCCGGGCACCAACCTTCAGGAGAGGGATGGGCTTTTTTGGCTAGACAATAAGATTTTCATCCCTCAAGACCTACGCACCATCGTCTTACAGGCCTGCCATGACTATCCTCTGGCGGGTCACTTTGGGGGCCACAAGACTGTGGATCTAATCCAGAGACACTTCTGGTGGCCAAATCTGGCCAAGGACTGCAGGAATTATGTTAACTCTTGTCTGATCTGTCTGAGAAACAAGAGCAGTAAAAATAAATCATGGGGCCTGCTGAAACCACTGCCCATTCCCGAAAGGCCATGGGACAAAATCGCCATGGATTTTATTGTGGAGCTTCCCCCCTCTAAAGGGTTCTCTTCCATTTTCGTGGTGGTAGACCGCTTTTCCCGGATGGCACATTTCATTCCCATGAAAGGGACACCTTCAGCTATTGAAACCGCCAGGATCTTCATTAAAGAAGTTGTCAGACTCCATGGAATCCCCAGTGACATCGTCTCTGACCGTGGAGTACAATTCACATCCAAGTTTTGGAGGTCATTATGCAAGGCACTAGGTATTAAATGTAGTCTCTCTTCAGCTTACCATCCACAGACCAACGGGCAGACCGAACGTACCAATCAAATGTTGGAACAATACCTACGTTGCTTCTCCTCGTTTTCCCAAGAGGATTGGGCCTCACTGCTTCCTTTGGCAGAATTTGCATTCAACAATTCCATCCACTCCACCACGAACCAATCACCATTTTTCTCCAACTACGGATTCCATCCCTCCTTTCTACCCGCACTTGTGCCCGAATCCTCTGTACCGGCTGTTCAGGATAGATTGGATTTCCTTTCCTCCAACAACCAGGTGCTCAGGGAAACTATTGCTAAAGCACAGGAGGATGATAAAAAATATTTCGACAAGAAGAGAAGGGGAGAATTGAACTTGGAGGTAGGAGATCGTGTGTGGCTATCTACCACAAATTTAAAACTGGCATGCCCCTCCAAGAAATTGGGACCTAGATACTTGGGCCCTTTCCCTGTCAAGAGAAAGGTCAACCCAGTGGCCTATGAACTTGAACTCCCCGCCTCATTCAGGATACATCCGGTATTTCACGTTTCCCTACTTAAACCTGATGTTCCAAATTCCTTCCCAGATCGTGAAGTAGGGCCTCCGGAAGCTATCAGAGTGAATGGGGAAGAAGAATTTGAAATTGAAGCTATCCTGGACCACAGAAAACGGCAGGGAGAGGACCAATATTTAATTAAATGGAAAGGTTTTGGCCCAGAAGAAAATTCCTGGGAACCAAGAACGAATCTTCATGCTCAGAGACTCATACAGGCTTTTCACCGTTCCTGCTCCCAGGGTTCGTTTCAAAGAGGCATCCGGAGGCTACCCCTAAGGAGGGGGCAATGTCAGAGAACTCACGCTTTCCATGGCCGTCCTCGTCCAGTAGGAGTGAATACCCATGCGCAGCCTTCCCAACGGAACCGAACGTGCGGGCGTACCCGCGTACCAACGCAAACATGTGCGCGTCCTCGTCTACCAATACGAACGGGGGCACGCACTCCCACGTCAGCACGAACGTGTGTGCGCAATCGCGCACGGACCCTCACCTCCACCAATCCCAGCACAAGGCGCCCTATATAAACAGGGCCTTCACATGGTGTCAGTGCTGGATCGTCTTCAGTCTTATGTCCTGAATACCTGCCTGAAGTACCTGCTACCTTGTTCCTGATTCACCCGGTTTTCCTGTTACCCTTCCTGGATTGACCCTGCTTATTGACTGTTTCCTCTGGTTTGACCTCGGCTTGGATTCCTTGACTACGTCTCTGCTCTCCGATTTGGTACCTCATCACCTGCCCGTTGCCAACCTTTTGCCTGCTTTTGACCACGAACTTGCCTTCCGCTTTGTACCTTGTTTGCCAGCCAGTTGCCGACCTGTTTCCTGTCTTGACCTCGCAGTGCCTACACCCACCTGTTCGGCCTTCACTGAGTTCAGCCTTGGTTACCAACCTACACACCAGCTCTCCAGAAGAACCGGTACTTCCAAGCACCAGTCTACCAGCCGCAGGCACTTGCACCCTTTCGTGCCCCAGCACTCCCTGTTCCTACCACCAGGGGTGTTGGGACCGGAACCGTGCACGAGGCCACCCTCAGCATCCGGACTCCCTGTAAGGTACGTGATAGAAACACTGCAAAATAGTATCTATAGGGTGTATCTCACGGTAACATATGCAGTGCTGGTGCACTGAGCTTGCATAAAATGCCCGCAGACACCAACCTAACTAACAGACGGGTAAAGGTTATCTTTTCTCTGGCACTGGGCTCAGGGCAGGGTAAAAAGATTGTGCACTGCACCCACACAACAAAATCAAGGTAGATCGCTGAGTAATTTTATATCTGAAGCAGGACTCCTATCTAATTCTCTCCCTCAAAGCAGCCACAGCAACCTTTCCCTACACTATCTAAAGCAGAGTGACGTGCTGTGCTATGTGCCTCCAGCTTATATAGAGGCAGCCATGCCATTAGTAGGCATGGCTGTGATGGCTTCTAAGGGCACACGAGTTAAAAGAATGTTGATTGGCTGCCCTGCAGCTTTTTAAATAGCACCATTACATTGCCGAACACCAAACTTGAACCCGAACATACAGTAAATTATTCAGGTTCGGGACCGGGTACCAAAAACCCAAAAGTCCGGTACGAACCCAAACTTTACAGTTCAGGTTCGCTCAACCCTACTTTTGATATATTCAGCTGAACCTCCTCAAACCAAACACAGGTGTAGTTGGCTCATCCCTGATTCTTACAGTACATACTTTCCATTTAAGAATGTGGTGGCAGTTATTATTTTTATGTGTAAAGGGTTTACTGCATTGTTAACCGACCCCAGTGGTGGTCACCATCATCCTGCTGGCACTTACTGTATTCTATTGTCCCCCATGCTTGAAAATCTATGTGCAGAGTAAGGCTAAGAGTGCCATCACCACATGCCCACCTGCTGAAATACTTACCTTCTTCCTTAATTCAGCGATATTTGCTATGCACCCCTGCCCACAGGGTCTTTTTTTTTTTACGTGTGTGCTGCAGCTCCATTTATTATTATGCATGAATTATACTCATGATGGCCTCCAAAAGTCCAGCAGATTACAGCTTACACAAATGATTGAATAGGGCCCATGGAATGTAAGTAGTTATCAAGGTGGGGGGGGGGGGGGGCATTGATTTAAGGATGATTGGACCAAAGCTACAGCTATCCCTTAAGGATATGAGTGCATATTTACTAAGTGACCACTAAATTTAAAAGTAATTGTACTGCACCTGTGTTTTTATGACATGCAATTTAGTTTTCCTATTTAAACATTCTTTTTAACCTTTATCCGGTAATTGTTATACTAATTTTGAGATTAAAAATGTGGCTCCGTTAAGGTAACAGGTCCAACCTATAATATCTAAATGACAATAAAGTATATCTGAAGACTTACAGGAATATGCACTAGAGAATAAATTCAAGAGCATTTTTTGAGAGTGCTGTATGATGGGGTTGAGAAGCCATGTAATAGCTAAACCCACACATTCCACTTTCATGTCTATTCACAGGAAAACACGTGAAACATTAAGTAACAAAGGTGTATGATTTAGGATGAGTCATTCTTTAATTAATACACCTATGATCTTTCAGAAGATCTGAAAAAATATTCACAGATGAGCTATAAGATCATAAATGTCAATGCCTGGAGTTAAATTCTCTTCTCGGGGCACTCATGGGAATCTCAACTTACCAATATGCTAAATGAAGAAAAATTGACTTAAATCTTTGCAGATGGCTGTAAAATAACTTATTGAAGAACAGCTGGTTCTTATTAGATGAAGTATGCCTCAGATATAAAAAAAATACACCTATAGAGTATTGGACTAATCAATCTTACATCTAGACTGAGAAAAACAAAATTGTATAAGTATAACACACATGCATTTTTATTTGTAGAAATGCAAGTAGTAACTGGATAGGAAACATTTTGATTGCTATTTACAAAAGTAATGAGAATGATGTCTGAAGCAAGCACAATGAAGGCCTTCTGTAGCCTACTCCTACTGATATTTTTGTTATAGGTGGATTTTGAGGAAATAACTCTAACGCCCCATACACACGATCGGAAATTCAAGTTCAAATTTTCCGACAACAAAATCCAATCTGACTTTTTCCGATCGTGTGTCGAGAATTTCCGACGGACAAAGTGCCACGCATGCTCAGATCAAATTACGAGACCAAAGCTATTGGCTACTAGCCTCTACGTAGTTCCATCGTATGCAACGAACGTCACCATGTCCGACCGTGTATGCAACACCAGTGTCGGACAAAATCCGTCGGAAAAAAAACAGACGGATTTTGTGGTCGGAATTTCTGACCGTCTGTACGGGGGCTAACTCTTTTACCAAGTGGGAGAGCTAAATTCCCTTGGATCATTTCTTAACTCCACAGCAAGTTTCTGGCCTTTGTATGTGTTACCTTCTGTTCATACAAGGTAAGCACTTGGTAAGTAAACTTAAAGTGGATGTAAACCCAAATTTTTTTTTATGTCATAATGTAGAGAATACGATTTCCTATCATTTGAGCCCAGTCTTGCCACACAGAGTTAATCGAGCTCTGAGCAATCCTCTTTTATTGTTCAGTCAGATAAATCTTGACAAACAGACAAAAACTTTGTCAAAACCTCCCCCTTGCTGTGAGTGACAGGTTATTTACATATCTCATGCACTAGCCTAAGACAGGCGCATCCTGTGTAAAAAGTTCACAATTTACATCCCCCTCCCCTCCCCTCCAGCTCTGTCAGGATTGGCTGCCTTTACTGTGTTTTGACTGGATGTTTCTGAAAGGGTGAAAGGAAATGTAATGTATGGTGCAGTGAACAGCCAGCAGAATATACACAGACAAGTGATTTAAGGGAGCTGTATGTAGTCAGAGCTGGGCAGAGTAGAACTTCCATGATCTGATGATTGTTATAGTGCAGTGTGTGTGTCTGAGGTCACCTGATCACAGTTGTTGATTTGTTATGTGGGGAAGGGGTGGATTTCTCACTTTTTTATAATTACACCCAGTAAGGCTGAATGAGCTTAGTGCCAGTTCACACCTGTGCACTGTGCGAGATCGCATGTAATTCCCACCGCACTGCAGTGCAAATCACATGCGATGTCCGTGCAGTGCGATTTCAGCCATACAGATAGTATGGCTAATATCGCACCGCATTCGGACCAAACTCGCACAGGACCCTTTTTATGGTCCGCACCAGAATCGCATGGGTGTTCACACCTATGCGATCCGATTCATGTGCAAACTGTCAGTTTGCAGTGCGATATGCGAGCTGAAATGGGGATGACGTTAACATTGTATGACACTCCCCAGCAGTTAGCAAATGGCAGTGTGAACTGCTGTGCGAGTCGAATGCCATGTGGGAACCTGCAGTGGATTTGCAGGGTTCCCGCATCGCACCAATGTGAACCGAGCCTCAAAGCATACAGCCTACAAATGTCACCTGACATTGCTCCCACCAAGACTCGGTTCACACTGGTGCGATTCGGGAACCCTGCAAATGCACTGCGGGTTCCCACATCGTATCCGACTCACACGTCAGTTCACACTGCCATATGCGAACTGCTGGGGAGTGTCATACAATGTTAACGACACCCCCATTTCTGCTCGCATATCGCACTGCAAACTGACAGTTTGGACATGAATCGGATTGCATAGGTGTGAACACCCATGCGATCTGATTCTGGTGCGGACCAAAAAAAGGGTCCTGTGCGTGTTTGGTCCGAATGTGTTTCGATTTCAGCCATACAGTTTGTATGTCTGAAATCGCATCGCACAGACATGGCATGTGATCTGAACAACAATGCGGTGCGAATCACAGGAATGTGAAGTGTGCAGTGGTGGGTAGTACGTGCAGGATGGTGTCAGGATAGTGGACAGTGTCAGATTATTTTTTTATTTTACAATTACATTTTTTTTTTCAAAAGTTTTTTTGGGACTAGTGGATTTTTTTATTTATTTATTAATTTTTACAATTTGAATTTTTTAATTATTTTTTTTACAATTAATTTTTGTACTATTTTAACAATGATGGGAGGGTGGGGTTTTATTTTTTAAATATTTTTTTTCACAGTGCTTTTGGCAGTGGTCAGTGTCAGTGGGGCAGTGGACGGTGTCAGTGAGGTAGTGGTCGGTGTCAGTGGACGATGTCAGTGGGGTAGTGGTTGGTGTCAGTGGGGCAGAGCTCAGTGTCAGTGGGGCAGTGGTCGGTGTCAGTGGGGCAGTGGTCGGTGTCAGTGGGGCAGTGGACGGTGTCAGTGGGGCAAGGGATGGTGTCATTGGGGCAGTGGACAGTGTCAGTAGAGCAGTGGATGGTGTCAGTGGGCCAGTGGACGGTGTCAGTGGGGCAGTGGACGTGTCAGTAGAGCAGTGGACGGTGTCAGTGGGGCAGTGGACGGTATCAGTGGGGCAGTGGACGGTGTCAGTTGTCTTGGGGCTCTGGACCGTGTCGGAATGGGGGGTGGTTGTGGTGTCAGTTGTTTTTTGTTTGTTTTTTACAATTTAATTTTCTTATCTTTTTTTTTTTTTTTTTAGCCCTGTTGGGGGCTTTGGTGACATGTCAGGGGTCTAAACAGAGACCCCTGACATCTCCAATTTGAGACAGAGAAAGGGACAGAGGACACAGATTCCCCAGTCCCTTTCTCTGCATTAAAAAATAATGGAGAGAAGACAGCGGCTCCTGTCCATTCATAAACTGAAGCAGAGTAACACACAGGTTACTCTGCTCAGTTATCACAGGACACAGAATGATCGGTAACGAACACTCTGTGTCCCATTCAGAAAAGAAAGGGGCTGGTAATTGACATACGCTCTCCATCGTAACAAATTCCCCGCTTCCCCTCGCAGCCCGCAACTGCGGGGGACGAAGGGGGGCGGAGGAGGAAGACGCAGCGGGGGGGATGTTGTGGACACACAGAGAGGGACAAGGGGGCGGAGGAGGACACAGCACTGGAGGAAGAACCTGAGGACAGTGGGGGATGATCAGTGCGATGGGACAGCTGTGAGCACCGATCCCCCCTGCATGGCTTTTCAGGTGAAAGCCGCGGGAGGGAGAGAAACAGATGATGAAAGGCCAGGCATGGGGGGGATCGGTGCTCACAGCTGTCCCATCGCACCAATCATCCCCCACTGTCAATGGACATTGTGTAGTTGTGACAGGGGGCCGTGAGCGCGCTCTGCTTTTACCCAGAACGCGCTCTGCCTCTCCTGCACGCTCTGGCCAATGGGAGTGTAGAGGTGGGCGGGGAGTCTGCTGACATCATGACTCCGCCCACCAATCGCCATAACAGACCCGCCCACTGAATCTGCTGTTTTTGGGGGCTTCAAACTGCTAAACGGGACACATTTGACAGGTAAGGATACATGCAGGAGGCATGTATATCCTTATAGTTCAGAACTATGGCAGTACTTTATAATTGATGAGAGTGGGTTTACATCCACTTTAAATAAACTCCATGTATATCTTTTCAACCTACTCTTGCAATAGAGCTGCCTTTTTCCTTTGAAATATTGTTTGGACTAATGTAATTTGGGCCATAGATGATTCTTCAGAGAGAAAGGAAATAGGAAATGCTTTTATTGCATGTGTCATTATTGTATATATTTTTTTGTTTTTAAAGCACTGGGAAAATATTCCTGTGAATAGTGCATCTGGCATATACAAAAGATGTCCAATTTCATTAAAACACACTTATTAAACACATGCAAATTATTCTCCAAAAGAATATATTCTGGGGAAATTAGATTTTACATGCCAGGCCTGTCAGAGAACACTACACCCTCATGGGTTTTTAAGGTACAATGACCTTTGATTGACTCCCAAAACCCACATGTGAGCAGTATTGTTTGGCAGGTTGGAGCTTATCAACAAAGCAATGAGTTCAGGAAACCATTAAAGATGAGCGAATCAAGAGAAAATTCAGTTCATCAGCAAATTGTCTAATCTGCCCCCATAATGCGATTTACAGGTTCAGGTCAATGATCGCCGAATTTAGAACATTATAGGAAAATTTTAGTTGCTCGCGTAACGCTCCATAATGAACGGCGAGACCGTCAATGCACTGCGAGATAGCAGTGCATTGACGGCTGCTGATTGGCCAAAGCATGCACCTGACCTGCATGCTTTGGCCAATCGCAGCGCACTCTGCTGTGAGAGCCATGATTGGCCAAAGGCAGGGTGCCTTTGGCCAATCATGGCTCAGGGGGCAGAGTCCATGCCCCACACTGTTAGGCTGCTTACATAGAGGTCGTACATAGTTTTATGAGTGAGAGCAGCAAAATGCCATTTGTAAAGGAAAAAAATGTAATTTAACCGCTTCAGCACCGGGCCATTTTACACCCTTCCTTACCAGAGCACTTTTTGCGATTCAACACTGCGTCGCTTTAACTAACAATTGCGCGGCCGTGCGACGTTACACCCAAACAAAATTGAGTGGACTTGTATGTCGTTTGTAATGCCTGTTGCCATTGCTCTGAGGTGTATTGTGTACCTAGTTCATTTTCCCAAGCTGTGATGTTGGATAGCTTGGTGAAACTTAGTTTGTTGTTTATGGAGTTGTAGAATAGAGATATTCCTTTGATGTTTGTAGTTTCTTTCGTAAGGAACATGTTTATTCTCCAAGGTAAGTGAATCTCGGAAGGGGGGGCAGAGGTGGAGTGTAATAAATGTTGAATCTGGATATACTTATAGTGTTCTGATTTATCAAGGGAGAACTCTATTTGCAATGCCCTGAACGTTTTCATTGAGGGGCCTATCATTAGGTCTGAGATTTTGGTGATGCCTTTCTTGGACCAATGGGTCACATTTAAATCTGGGATGGCCAGTGCAAGACTGGTTATTGGGGTTGGAAGTGGAGTAGTTTGTGCGCTTTCAGGGTGTGAAGATAGAAGTGATTTCCAGGCTGTTATGGACGCTTGTATAGGGGGAGCAGAGTCTCTAGGTACGTGGTGGTCAAAAGAGTTGGCCATCACGTAGCTGTATAGGTCATGGCCCCCTTATCTGAAATTCTTCTAATTCTTGCCATTTTGTGTTTGGGGAATTTGGGAACCAAACTCTCAGTTGAGCTAATATTGCCGCTGTGTAGTAGTCCTTAATCACTACTTGTCCCACTCCCCCTGCATTCCTTGCTGCTGTAGACTTGTTGAATGCCCATCTAGCTTTTTTCCCCCTCCAGAGGAATTTATTTATGAGAGATTGTACTTTATGGAAATACTTGTTAGGGACTGGAATAGGCAATGCTCTGAAAAGGTATATTAATTGTGGAAGGACTATCATTTTGGATGCTGCTAAGCGTCCTGACCATAGAAGTTCTGTTTTGGAAATATCGTTTAGCTTTTGTGGCAAAGCGCTAAGGAGTGGGAGGTAGTTTGCATCATAAAGATCTTTGGTGGTGGCCGTAAGGTTGATTCCTAAATATTTTATATTATCTGTGCACCATGTGTATGGAAACCGTGAACTGAGCGCCGTTTGCATTTTTGTCGGAACCTTTATGCCAAGTAGATATGATTTATTTTCATTTACTTTATAATATGAAATTTTTTGGAACATTTGCAGTGATTTGTGTACCGAAGCCAGGGAAGTTTCAGGGTTTGTCAGCATTAGGATAATGTCATCAGCGAACAAGCTTATAGTGTGTTCTGATTTATGGGAGTGGATCCCGGTGATGGATTGTTGGTTTCTGATATAGGTGGCTAGGGGCTCCAGTATCAAATTAAAAATTAACGGGGAAAGGGGGCACCCCTGGCGAGTGCCATTGGTGATGAGGAAGGGGTTCGACAGAATCCCCGAGGTATATACACGAGCAGAAGGTTTGGAATATAAGGCCAGAATTGCTTGGAGTATGGGGCCCGAAAACCCGAATTTCTGTAGAACTGTCTCTAGGTAGCCCCAGTGGACCCTGTCAAAGGCCTTCTCTGCGTCTAAAGCCAACAGCAGAGAAGGCCCTTGCCGTAGATTGGCTAAGTGGATCACATTAATTAATCTCCTGGTGGCGTCTGAAGTCTGGCGCCCCTTAGTGAAGCCCGTCTGATCAGCATTGATAACGCTGGGTAGTATGTCCATTAGACGGTTCGCTATCAATTTGGCATATATTTTTACATCGTTGTTCAATAGTGAAATGGGTCTGAAGTTGGCCGGGGTATTTGGTTCCTTCCCTGGCTTGGGTAGGGTTACAATAATTGCTTCAAGCATTTCTGAGGGGAAGGACGAGGAGGCTGCCGCTGTATTAAAGATTTTGCACAAATAAGGCGTAAGGATAGGTTTGTATGTGCGGTAATATTCTCCTATGAATCCGTCTGGTCCAGGGGATTTGTTGGCAGGGAGTGAGTCTATTGTCCTTCTAATTTCGTCTTCAGTGAAAGGTAGGTTTAAGAAGTCTGCTTGTTGTTGTGAGATTTTTGGGAGAGATATTTTATGTAAAAAGTCATTTATCAGTCCTGTGGTGGGTTGTGGGGTGTTTATATAGTCTTTCAGATTGTACAGCGTGCTATAGTAGTGGCTAAAAGCGTTGGCTATGTCTTGTGGGTGTTGCATGTGATGTTTTGTAGTGGGGTGGATGATGTAGGGAATTTTTGTTTTGAGTCTGTGTCCTTTGATTTGGTGTGAAAGCAATTTGCCTGCTCTGTTGCCCTGGGCGTAGTGAGTCATTTTGAGTCTTTTTGTGTTCCTTTCAAATTCCTCCAGTAGGAGGTTTCGGAGTTCTTGTCTTAGTCGTGTCAGTGTAGTGGAGAGTGTTTGGGATGATTGATTTTTGTTTTGGGCTTCTAGTTCTGGATAGTGTGCGTTGGTCTACCAAGAAGAGATCAATCCTGGTGTACGTGTGATGTGGCTAAGAAAAAAAAGAATAGTCTCTTTCACCTGGGTGGAGACATCTCCACGCGTTGGTGTCATTAATTTCATTTAATTTAAAGGCCACAGTGTCTCGCACTGCGATTAGCACTCCTTTTGTTTTAGATGCAGCGTTGGCCAAGAAAATGTGTGGGAAGTTCTTGTGTTTTCACGAAGGCGCCATGGTTGCACAGAAATGTGATTCCTGCGCACACACTACGTCACTTTTCTGCTGTAATGCCTCTTTCCATAATGACTTTCTTTTTACTGGGTGGTTAAGACCCTTGACGTTCATGGACATAAAGTTAATAGCCATATTGGGAATGTAGAGTATGCTTCATCCATTGTCTGGATTCTCGACGAGAGGACCCAGACAATCCAGTGTGGAGCTTTAGTGGTATATGCGGGTGCTTGTTTTGGTTACTCACTGCGTTTGTGGACCAGTCCGTATCTTCTGTGTTGATGCAAGGTATTCGAATGCGAAGAAGGGCATGTGATCCGATGCTGAAGAACCTTTTGGCGAAGATGACTTGAGTTCCATCCTTGTGGATCCAGCTGGGCAGAGAGAAGGGTGGGGAGAGAGAAGAGAAGAAAAAAAACAAAAGAGAACAGAAACATATAACCTCTGTGAGGTCAAACAATAGCGCGGGTGAAGATTGGTTCACTGGCACACACTACGTCACTTTTCTGCTGTAATGCCTCTTTCCATAATGACTTTCTTGTTTGCGCATCACTTGCATCAGTTGTTCTTTCACATTTTTTCTCTTGGGATTTTTTCAGGTAAGTGTGACGGCTTGGGCAATCTATGGATTCTGTCTATGGTTACTCACTGCGTTTGTGGACCAGTCCGTATCTTCTGTGTTGATGCAAGGTATTCGAATGCGAAGAAGGGCATGTGATCCGATGCTGAAGAACCTTTTGAGATGACTTGAGTTCCATCCTTGTGGATCCTGCTGGGCAGAGAGTTTTTTTTTTTATTAAGAGAATAAAAAAAGACAAAAGAGAACAGAAAGCGACAATTTTGAAAAAAAAACAAAATATTTTTTACTTTTTCTATAATAAATATCCCCCTTTTTTTTATTTTTTGCGCTAAAAACAAAAGAAAGCGACAATTTTGAAAAAAAACACAATTTTTTTACTCTATTTAGGCCGATAAAAAAAAAAAACAATTTTTTTATCATTTTTATTCTTCTACATATTTTTGGTAAAAAAATTTGCAATAAGCGTATATTGATCGGTTTGCGCAAAAGTTATAGCGTCTACAAAATAGGGGATAGATTTATTGCATTTTTTTTTTTTACTACTAGTAATGGCGGCGATCTGCGATTTTTTTTTCATGACTGCGACATTGCGGAGGACACTTCGGACACTTTTGACACATTTTTGGAACCATTCACATTTACACAGCGATCGTTGCTATAAAATTGCATTGATTACTGTGTAAATGTGACTGGCAGGGAAGGGGTTAACACTAGGGGGCGCTGCAGAGGTTAATGTATTCCCGATAGGAGTGATTCTAACTGTGGGGGGAGGGGACTCAAGGGGAGGAGACCGATCATGTGTTCCTCCGTACTGGGATCACATGATCGGTCTCCTCTCCGCTGACAGGACGTGGAGCTGTGTGTTTACGGGCTGGCACACCCTGGTGGTGGGAGGAATGCACGCTCCTTTTTCAAGCTAGTTTAGATGAGCTGGATGTACTGCTATTTTTATATACATAGTGCTGCCATCTAGTGGAACGTCCATATTGCTACAGGCAGCATTTTTGAATGCACATATGGGATATGTGGAATATAGATGTATGTGTGTGTGTTTTTTTCTATCCGAGAATGTATTTTGCCTCTATCCATTTATTGTGCTTAATGTTTACTTTACTAAAAATGCTGTGAGTACCCACTTTTATATAAAACATTTTTATTTTTAAATTATCTTTGGTAATGCACTAGTTGTGCATGCCTTCCATTTCTGTTTTTCTTGTAGTTCCTTTCGTATTACCCCATCTGAGGAAGGCAGCATCCACCCAGTTTTGGATACCATATATACCTTTCACACCACCATTTTATCTGACATCTGTTATTCCACACCTTGGAAGACCTTTTAGCGCTGAAAGTGACTGTGTTTTTTGTATCACTAAAAAAATATATGTATTTTTAGGTATGCCACTACTGAGCAAATGTTTGGATTTTGGAGCATGTATGAATTAGTTGTATGTACAGTGCCTTGAAAAAGTATTCATACCCGTTGAAATTTTCCACACTTTGTCATGTTACAACAAAAAACGTAAATGTATTTTATTGGGATTTTATGTGATAGACCAGCACAAAGTGGCACATAATTGTGAAGTGGAAGCAAAATGATAAATGGTTTTCAATTTTTTTTTACAAATAAATATCTAAAAAGTGTGCAGTGCATTTGTATTCAGTCCCCCTGAGTCAATACTTTGTAGAACCACCTTTCTCTGCAGTTACAGATGCAAGTCTTTTTGGGTTTGTCTCTACCAGCTTTGCACATCTAGAGAGTGAAATTTTGCCCATTCTTCTTTTCAAAATAGCTCAAGCTCTGTCAGATTGGATGGAGAAGCATCTGTGAACAGAAAATTTCAAGTCTTGCCGCAGATTTTCAATTGGATTTAGGTCTGGACTTTGTGCTTTGATCTAAACCATTCCATTGTAGCTCTGGCTGTAGGGTCGTTGTCCTGCTGGAAGGTGAACCTCCACCCCAGTCTTAAGTCTGTTGCAGACTCTAATAGGTTTTCTTCTTCTTCTTGCCACTCTTCCCTAAAGGCCAGATTTGTGGAGTGCACGACTAATAGTTGTCCTGTGGACAGATTCTCCCACCTGAACTGTAGATCTTTTCAGCAACTCCAGAGTTACCATGGACCTCTTGGCTGCTTTTCTGATTAATGCTCTCCTTGCCTGACCTGTCAGTTTAGGTGGACAGCCATGTCTTGGCAGGTTTGCAGTTTTGCCATAAGCTTTCCAATTTTCAGATGATGGATTGAACAGTGCTTCATAAGATGTTCAAAGCTTGGCTTTAAACTTTTCCACAACTTTATCCCTGAACTGTCTGGTGTGTTCCTTGGCCTTCATGGTGCTGTTTGTTCACTAGGGTTCTCTAACAAACCTTTGAGGGCTTCACAGAACAGCTGTATTTATACTGAGATTAAATTACACACAGGTGGACTCTATTTATTAATTAGGTGACTTCTGAAGGCAATTGGTTCCACTAGATTTTAGTTAGGGGTATCAGAGTAAAGGGGGCTGAATACAAATGCACGCCACCTTTTTCAGATATTTATTTGTAATACATTTTGAAAACCATTTATCATTTTCCTTCCACTTCACAATTATGTGACACTTTGTGTTGGTCTATCACATAAAATCCCAATTAAATACATATATGTTTTTGATTGTAACATGACAAAATTTTGAAAATTTCAAGGGGTGTGAATACTTTTTCAAGGCACTGTATATACGCTATCATAGTTGTGTGTATCACATACACATAGTAATTACTGTGAGAGTATACCTTGCTTATTCAATCTAGTTTGCAGATGCATTAATTCAACAACGTACATGCATTTTCTTTAGCAAATCAGTCCCAGAGTATGGAAAATCCTACATACTAAAATTGCTTCTTTCGCTACGATGTCTTCATAATAAATATTTTGATAGTGAGCTTAAGATTTATTGTACAAAGTACTCTTACAACATACAATGATAACTATGAAAAACACTTAAAAGCAGTAAGTTACAGATAGATGTATGATTAAGATATCTTCAAGGTCCTACTTTGCTAATTGAGAGTAAATGCTATGAATATTCAATGCTTTTTAATACACATTATTCAAAAATGTCCATACAGCCATTGAACACATCCATCATAAAACTTAATTTTGTTTAATATAATGACTGGTGCATTGTGTTCAATATAATGGTTAAACATTAAATGATGTGAAAGGTGTCATTAGAGTTGCCATGGTTTGATTGACACAAGCAAATTGCTGATGTTTGTTATGACCATCAAGTTGTTTGTACACTTAAATAAGTATTCCCTACTGTGCTCACCTAAGACATGAGGTCAACAGAATGTACACATTAAGCAAGCACTCTCCTTACCCTGTATACTACTTGCAATGCACTTTTGAATTGATGAAGGTGAAATAATTAATATTACACATAGATAAAAATTTTATTAAAAAAGACTGTCTACTTTGTGAAGATGTATTTTGTTTTTTCAATCTGCAGCCCCTTGCTTCTTTCTATGAAATATATATATATATATATATATATATATATATATATATATATATACACCATATTTATCGGCGTATAACACACACTTTCTTTCCCTTAAAATCAGTGGAAAATCGCGGGTGCGTGTTATATGCCGATCCCCGCCGATCTCCGCTGACTGTGAGCGGAGCAATCGCCGCCAAGATACACATAGCCGAGTGTACTCAGCTCTTCTCGGCTCCGCTCACAGTCACACCCAGTCCCGCCATTGGACCTGTGTTGATCATAGGGCGGGACTGGGCATGACTGTGAGCGGAGCCGAGAAGAGCCGAGTACACTCGGCTATGTGTATCTCGGCTCCGCCCAGTCCCTGCGATCTCGGCGGCGTTCGCTCCGCTCCGCTCCGGCAAGTCTCAGTGGCGCCAATTTTAAATCATCCAAGCAATGGACACTGAGAGCAAGGCTGCACTGGGGAAAGGCTGCACTAGGGCAAGGCTGCACTGGGACAAGGCTGCACTGGGACAAGGCTGCACTGGGACAAGGCTGCACTGGGGAAAGGCTGCACTGCGGAAAGACTGCACTGGGGCAAGCCTGTACTGCGGAAAGGCTGCACTGACAAGGCTGCAATAGACACTGGGACAAGGCTGCACTGGGGCAAGGCTGCACTGGGGCAAGGCTGCACTGGCAAGGCTGCACTGGGACAAGGCTGCACTGGGACAAGGCTGCACTGACAAGGCTGCAATAGACACTGGGGGCAAGGCTGCACTGGGGGCAAGGCTGCACTGGGGCAAGGCTGCACTGGGACAAGGCTGCACTGGGACAAGGCTGCACTGGGACAAGGCTGCACCGGCAAGGCTGCACTGGGACAAGACTGCACTGGGGCAAGGCTGCACTGGGACAAGGCTGCACTGGCAAGGCTGCACTGACAAGGCTGCAATGGACACTGATAAGGCTGCATTGATGGGCATTTAAATGTAAGTTTTTTTTCCTTAAACTTCCCTCCTAAAAGTTTTTTTCCTTAAAAATCTTTCCTAAACTTGGGGTGCGTGTTATATGCCGGTGAGTGTTATACACCGATAAATACGGTATATATAATATATATACCAAGATCACCATCCGGCCTTATTGGTAAACGCAATCAGTCTTTTTGAATAAATAAGAGTGATTTGGTTCAGTAAAGGCTACTTTCTGTCAACTAGACCATGCAAATCATTTTTGTTAAAGTTTTGTCGTATTGTGCTCCTTCAAAACAACCACACTGTCTTTTTCCAGAGCAGCCTGTATTTCTCCTGAGGTTACCTGTGGGTTTTTCATTCTTCTGGCTGCAATCTTTCTTGGTGTACCTGACCTTGGATCTTCCACTTTTTAATAAGTGATTTAACAGTACTTACTAGCAAATGTAAGGCTTTGGCTATCTTTTTATATCCTTTTCCATCTTTATAAAGTTCCATTACCTTGATACACAGATCTTTTGACAGTTCTATTCTGCTCCCCATGGCCCAATATCTAGTTTGCTACTCTGTGCATTCACGTGAGAGCTAACAAACTCATTGACAATTTATACACAGACACTAATTACAATTTAAGCCACAGATGTGGGAAATTAACCATTCATTTTTCACCTTGTGTGTTTGTACCAAGGCCAAACATTCCAGAGGATGTAAACTTTTGATCAGGGCCATTTGGGTGATTTCTGTTATCATTATGATTTAAAAAGCAACCAAACAACTAAGTGATGATTAATGGCTTCATATGATCACTATCCCTAAATAAAAGAATGTTTTTGGCATGATCAGTCATGTTTTCAATATTGAAAAAGGGGGCTTCCAGATTCCGATAAGTCCCCCACCTGCAGACCCCCACAACCACCATCCAGGGTTGTGGGGATGAGGCCCTTGTCCCTACCAACATAGGGACAGGGTTTATGGGTGGGGGGGTGTGTGGTATGGTTCAAGAGGGGGGACGCTCGTCCGCCCTTTTCCTGACCTGTTAGGCCGCATGTTCGAATAAGGGTCTGATATGGATTTTGGGTGTGACCCCACACAGTTTTTTTCTGAATTTTCTATTGCCAACATTGTTTTGTTTACATTTCAGCTGTCAGTGGGGAAGCCAGCTGACAGCTGATGACCCATCAGTTGTTAAGATGAGGTGGCCGGCTTCCCAGCCCGCTGTTTAACAACCAGCTATTCTTTACACAGAATTTTAATCGGTAGATCATTTTTCACCCAATCCGAATACTAATCGTTCTGAAAATTTGAAATTCATTAGAAAGCGAATAAACAAAACAAATTTGAACAAAGCTCAACCAAATTCATTACTAGCAAAGATTTGTCCGAATTTGTACTCGGACCAAAACTAATTGCACATATCTACTACCAATCATTATACCTAAAGATCTTGGAACTGGGGGAACAAAGGTAAGTGTAATGCTCACCTTATCCATACGTTATCCTTTCTAAAAGTGTCTGCTAAGTGGGAGGGTCTGTCTTCATTATCACTACTGGTAAGCAGTCTTAAACACTAGAACATTTGGAAAACAGTAGAAAACACTAACATCTGCAAAAGCCAAAGAAGGCGCCTCAACAAAAATGGACAGCTCACTGGATTGAACGTGGATAATTTGAATTCAGGTTTTCTGGAAAGGCAGTAATTTAATCAAATAACAATGAGCTGGGGAGGCACCCTTGTTGTTCACCCAGATCCAAGTGTAAATAACCAAAAAGGTCCCCTGTTGTATGCAAAAACCTTACAAAATAAGATATTATACTGTATATGGGTCCAAAAACAAAAAAAAGGTTTATTAATTAGCCTTTCTGATTTTGGGGCCAATATTTAATCAATTTAACATTACAATTATATTTCTGGTGGTGGCATTATATACACTTTACATAGAATGCAATTAGTAGATTGCCATATTGCAAGAATGATACATTATAATGTATTGAACAGCTAAACAGCTACCATGTAAAGTGAAGGAGTCCTTTTTAATACCAATACATTTTAAAATAAATCCCTCACCAGTGGCATTGCTAGGGGGTGGCTTTTGGGGCTATAGCCCCGAATCTGGGGCCCATAGAACAGAGTCTCTGCAGGGGTCCCCAAGGAGAGGGGAGGCTCTCTGGGGACCCTGATGTAAGTGGGGGTCTCTCTGGGGACCCTGATGCAAGGGAGAGGCTCTCTGGGGACCCTGATTTCAGGGGGGCTCTATAGGGACCCTGATTTAAGGGGGGCTCTCTGGGTACCCTGATGCAAGGGGGAGGCTCTCTGGGGACACTGATGTAAGGGGGGGCTCTCTGGGGACCCTGATGTAAGGGGGCTCTCTGGGGACCCTGATGTAAGGGGGGCTCTCTGGTGACCCTGATGTAAGGGGGGGCTCTCTGGGTATATATACACACACGTATATTACTGTATATACATGTGTATGCCCGCCCAAGCGTATGAATTTCTTTACTATGCTGCTATGGGCTCTAGCCCCAGATCTTTTGTAGACCTAGCAACACCCCTGTCCCACACCCCAATTTTTAAATGAATAGAGACTGTTCACTTAGCTTAGCTAAGCTTAGTAAATAAGGTGGAGCTGTATTCACAATGAATACCCAGTTACAGGCATACCCCACTTTTTAGTACACAATGGGGTTTATTTACTAAAGCTGGAAAATGCAAAATCAGGCTCACTTCTGCAAAGAAACCAATGAGCTATTAACCCCAGCTTGTTCAATTAAGCTTTGGTAAAAAAAAAAACTGGAAGCTCATTGGTTCCTATGCAGAAGTGAGCCTGATTTTGCACTTTCCAGCTTTAGTAAATAAACCCCATTGTGTACTTAAAAGTGGGGTATGCCTGTACAAAGGAAATAAAAGCAAAAAGTAGATTTGCTTGCACATGAATGATGTGAACATTTACTTACAAAGTAAACAGACCCTACTCTTTTAGTCAATCGATCTAATTTAAAACCATAGGTCAAACCTGTCCACAAACTTTAATGAGCTTAGAGGATTCCGTTACAATCATTGCGATGTGATATGCTACTACCACACAAAAAGCACACTACACTGAAGAATACACAAGGTTTCAGAAATTTGAAAATTTGAACATGTGTTTAAAATACTATGTGCATGATTGTGATCTCATCCCATTCATGGCTGTATTTTCAATAAATTGGATTTTGTACAAAACATGTACTTTTTCTAATAATCACATTATTTTAATATGTAACATGTTTATGTTATTTTAATGTAGATTTAAAAGACCGTTGTGAAATACCAGATTCTGGCCTTTTATAAAGATACAACTAGGCTGTTTTTACCCCAGCAGCCTCAGATGGGTTAAATACTACAGCCTTGAGGATGTTGAGACAGCTGTTATTTGTATGCTAGTGTTCAAATTATAAATTTCCTTCCATTTCTCAGAAATGTAATCTGATTTGTATTTCCCATTTCAGCCACACTGTAAGATGCTAATCCCTGCACTGCCAGAGGGGCAGTAATGCTATGTAAACTTAAGCACTGAAGGCTCCAGTAACAGCAAATGGATTGAATTATACCTGCCAAATAACTCAGCGACAACACTGTTATTATGATCTAGACTTTGTAGGGATTTTCTTTCCTGTGGTCTAATGAACTATTATTAGTCTGGGTCAATTTGATGCTCCAGAATTAGTACTCGCTGCTGTACTGTTAAACCTCAATGGCTACTAAAATGAATGCAGCAGTTTAATCAATGAAAAATGTCCTAAACATCACAGGGCTTATTTTAGAACACAGTGCAAAGAGCAGTTGTAATGTGTGAAGTGCATCACCCCATATCAAACATCCACATGTGATTTTACAGTAGCCATGGCAACTGTAAATAATTCTTCTGGTTGATGTACTGTACTACACCTTACTGAAGTCCATATGACTCTGCAGGCTCATTTCACTAGCCAATGTTTGAGCTGCAGTGACAAATAGCAATAAACATTCTCCTTTCATTTTTAAATGGCTGATCGTAACTAATGAAAGTCAAAATTGAAATGGTTACTATTAGAGTTGAGCGGACACCTGGATGTTCGGGTTCGGCGGGTTTGGCCGAACTTCGGAAAAAAGTCCGGGTTCGGGACCGAACTTGACCCCGAACTCCGAACCCCATTGAAGTCAATGGGACCCGGACTTTTGAACACTAAAATGGCTGTAAAAAGGTCATGGAAAGGGCTAGAGGGCTGCAAATGGCAACAAAATGTTGTTAAGAGCATGGCAAGTGATCGGCAAACAAATGTGGATAGGGAAATAACTTAAAATAACATAAAAAAAAAAAAATGCTGGAGGCCCCCTTCTCAGCAGAAGAGGTACAGGAAGTCATTAAATACCTCAGAAACTCAACGGCACGATGCCGCACATATGGTGGGAATACCCCAGAATACGCACTTTCTGGAAAAAATTATTCAATTTAATGGATAAGATAGTGGGAAAATAAAATACTTGGAAATTAAAAAAAATGAAAAAATTATAATCTTGACCTAGGAGGACGAAATTTAAATGGAGTAGGAGGTTGAGGTGGCGGTGGATGTGGCGGTGTAGGTGGAAGCGGCGGTGGAGGAGGACGAGGTAGCCAACACTGGTTCAAAAATACAACAATGGCTGGGTAAGGCTAGTGGTGAATGATGTGTCGAATTCTGTCCCCCGTCGCATAGTGTCCGCCCTGTACTGCGCTTGCTCAGTACGTAGGACAAGGGGATTTCGAAACTCTCCGAAGACGATGCGCGGTGACTCCAGGTTCAAGCCACATCATCTGAGGTTGAAGCCTAGCCAAGCGAGCCCGTGAGGGGCCCTGTTACTATGTGCTACCGTATGTCCACTTGGATGGTCGGGCTTGAACCTGCACTTACTGTACAGGCGACGTTCATCTTTGGAGATTTTGTGAATCTCCTTGTCCTCCGTACTGCGCAAGCACTGCACCTGCGCAGTAAGTGGCCGGACACTATCCGATAGCAAGACAGTTTTCGTCAGAACACCGGTATATGTGTCTATTCTGCACAAGGTACGGACAAGTCCTGTGGGATCCATGCCTGGTTCATTTTTATGAACGTGAGCTTGTCCACATTGACTCTGGACAGGTAGCTGCGCTTGTCTGTGATAACGCCCCCTGCCGTGCTAAATACACGTTCAGATAATACACTGGCGGCAGGGCAGGCCAGCACCTCCAAGGCGTAAAGGGCAAGCTCAGGCCATGTGCCCAATTTGGAGACCCAGAAGTTGAAGGGGGCAGACCCGTCATGCAGTACGTGTAGGCGTGTGCACACATACTGCTCCACCATGTTGGTGAAATGCTGCCTCCTGCTAAGACGTTCCATCTCAGCTGGTGGTGCTGGTTGTTGTGGCGTGCTGACAAAGCTTTTCCACATTCCGTCTATGCTAACCCTGCCTTGCGTGGTGCCGGCGGTGCCCCGGCTGCGTTGGCGACCTCTTCCTCCTCCTCTGCCTTCGCCTTGTGCTTCCACCGTACCCCCGCTTCCAAGTGGGAATGCCACCAGCAGCGCGTCTACCAGCGTGCGCTTGTACTCGCGCATCTCACGATCATGCTCCAGTGAGGTAATTAAGGACGGCACGTTGTCCTTGTAACGGGGATCCAGCAGGGTGGCCACCCAATAATCAGCAACAAAATGTGGGCAACTCGGCGGTCGTTGCGGAGACACTGCAGCATGTAATCGCTCATGTGTGCCAGGCTGCCCAGAGGCAAGGAAAAGCTGTCCTCTGTGGGAGGTGTATCGTCTGTGTCCTCTGTATCCCCCCAGCCACGCACCAGTGATGGACATGAGCTGGTCTGGGTGCCACCCTGCTGTGAACATGGTTCCTCCTCCTCCATCTCATCCTCCACCTCGTCATCCTCCAGAACTGTGCCCTTGCTGCCAGACAATTGTGTACCTGGCGTTTGTTGGTGCAGGAACCCACCCTCGTAGCCACTTGTATATGACTGCCCTGAAAGCCTTGGAAATGAACCCTCTTCTTCCTCCTCCTCCTCCTCATCCTGTGCCACATCCTCTTCCATCATCGCCTGAAGAGTTTTTTCAAGGAGGCATAAAACTGGGATAGTAACGCTGAGAACGGCGTCATCGGCACTGGCCATGTTGGTGGAGTACTCGAAACAGCGCAACAAGGCACACAGGTCTCGCATGGAGGCCCAGTTATTGGCGGTGAAGTGGTGCTGTTCCGCAGAGCGACTCATGTGTGCGTGCTGCAGCTGAAACTCCACTATCGCCTGCTGCTGCTCGCACAGTCTGGCAAGCATGTGCAAGGTGGAGTTCCACCTTGTGGGCACGTCACATATGAGACGGTGAGCGGGAAGGCCGAAGTTACGCTGCAGCGCTGACAGGCGAGCAGCAGCAGGGTGAGAACGCCAAAAGTGCGCACAGACGGCCCGCACTTTCTGCAGCAGCTCTGGCATATCGGGGTAATGCTTAAGGAACCTCTGGACCACCAAGTTCAGCACATGCACCAGGCAAGGGATGTGCGTCAAACCGGCAAGGCCCAGAGCTGCTACGAGATTTCGCCCATTATCGCACACCACCAGGCCGGGCTTGAGGCTCACTGCCACCAACCACTCATCGGTCTGTTGTCCCATGTCCCTCCACAACTCCTGCGCGGTGTGGGGTTTTTCCCCCAAACAGGAAAGTTTTAAAACTGCCCGCTGTTGTTTAGCCCTGGCTGTGCTGAAGTTGGTGGTGAAGGTGTTACGCTGACCGGATGAGGAGGCGGTAGAGAATGAGGAGGCGGAGTAGGAGGAGTTAGCAACAGGAGGCAAACTGAAGTGCCCTGCAATCCTCGGTGGTGGAAGGACATGCGCCAAACTGCTATCCGCCTCAGGCCCAGCCGCCACTACATTTACCCAGTGTGCTGTTAGGAAGATATAACGTCCCTGACCGTGCTTACTGGTCCACGCATCCGTAGTTAGGTGGACCTTGCCACAGATGGCGTTGCGCAGTGCACACCTGATTTTGTCCCCCACTTGTTTGTGCAGGGAAGGGATAGCTCGTCTGGAAAAGTAGTGGCGGCTGGGCACGACGTACTGTGGGACAGCCAATGACATCAGCCTTTTAAAACTCTGCGTCTCCACCAGACGGAATGACAGCATTTCAAAGGCGAGGAATTTTGAAATGCTGGCATTCAGGGCCAGGGATCGCGGGTGGCTAGGGGGGTACTTCCTCTTCCGCTCCAGTGTTTGGGAAATAGAGAGCTGAACGCTTCCATGGGACATTGTGGAGATGGTTGGTGACCCAGGTGGTAGTGTTGCTGGCAGATCCTCTGTTTGCGGGTTGGCAGGTGTCACTGTCACTACAGAGGTGGATGAAGAGGCCGAGACTGCAGCAGAAGAGGAAGCAGGAGGAGCCAGAGACCTTTCTTGGTTTTTGAGGTGTCTACTCCACTGCATCTCGTGCTTTGCACTTAGATGCCTGGTCATGCAGGTTGTGCTCAGGTTGAGAACGTTTATGCCTCGCTTCAAGCTCTGATTGCACAGCGTGCAAACCACTCGTGTCTTGTCATCATTGTCTGAAGAACTGCCACGCTAGGGAACTCCTTGCACCTGGCTTTGGTGTGCTCGGTCCCTTGCTGCGTTGGGCAGTAGCAGACGTACTGTCTAGGGGACGGACGCTCCGCTTTTGCACCCTGCTCCCTCTTCTGCTGTGCTGGTGGCTCTGTGCGACCACCACCTCTTCCTCTGAACTACACTGGTCACCTGCATGACGTTGATTCCATGTGGGGTCAAGGACCTCATCGTCCTCCACATCATCTTCCACCCAAAATTCACCCCTGCCCTCCTTGTCGGTCTGCACAATGGCGAAAGCAGCAGCACCTGTGTTTCGTCATCATCCGAGACGTGCTGCGATGGTCCTCCTATGTACTCATCATGAAACATAAGTGGTTGGGCATCGGTGCACACAATCTCTTCCACTTCTGGGGCAGGGCTAGGTGGATGGCCCTGGGAAACCCTGCTAACAGAGTCATCAAAAAGCAGAAGAGACTGCTGCATGATTTGGGGCTCAGACTGATTGGCTGATTTGCAAGGGGGTGAGGTGAAAGACTGATGGACATCGGCTGCAGGTGCCAACTCTGAACTTTCATCAGGAGACTGGGTGGGACAATGTGAAGGAACCGGAGGCACTGTCAGCAGCAACCCAATCTACTATCGCCTGTACTTGTCCTGGCCTCAACATTCGTACAGCCTCATTAGGTGCGCCAAAATACTGCTGCAGGCTCTGTTGCCTACTCGCACCTGAGGAAGGTGTTTCACTAGTGCGTGTAGCTGGCACAGATCGACCACGTCCTCTCCCTGCAACAGGAGCGCCACCAGCAGCACCACGACCCGGGCCACGTCCCCTTTTTGATGATCTCCTCATATTTTCACAATTTATGATCTCGCCCTAAATGGGTGTTTTTGTATATAGCAGAATACACGTACAGTGTCTAAAGCGTTTATGAACACGCAGAAAATGCTATTGGGAAGAAAAAAACACTGCAAAATTAAATTTTTTTGCAATGTTTTTCCAATATCAGAATAAACGGATAGTGTCTAAAGCGTTTATGAAAACCCAGAAAATGCTATTGGGGAAAAAAAACACTGCAAAATTAAATTTTTTTGCAATGTTTTTCCAATATCAGAATACACGGACAGTATGTAAAGCGTTTATGAAAACGCAGAAAAAGCTATTGGGGAAAAAAAAACACAGCAAAAATAAATTTTTTTGCAATGTTTTTCCAATATCAGAATACACGGACAGCATATAAAGCGTTTATGAAAACGCAGAAAATGCTATTGGGGGAAAAAAAATGCAAAATGAAATTTTTTTGCAATGTTTTTCCAATATCAGAATACACGGACAGTATGTAAAGCGTTTATGAAAACGCAGAAAATGCTATTGGGAAGAAAAAAAACACTGCAAAATGAAATTTTTTTGCAATGTTTTTCCAATATCAGAATACACGGACAGTATGTAAAGCGTTTATGAAAACGCAGAAAATGCTATTGGGAAAAAAATACACCGCAAAATTAATTTTTTTTGCAATGTTTTTGCAATATCAGAATACACGGATAGTGTCTACAGCGTGTATGTATGAAAACGCAGAAAATGCTATTGGGTAAAAAAAAACACTGCAAAATTAAATTTTTTTGCAATGTTTTTCCAATATCAGAATACACGGACAGTATGTAAAGCGTTTATGAAAACGCAGAAAATGCTATTGGGGAAAAAAACACTGCAAAATCAAATTTTTTTGCAATGTTTTTCCAATATCAGAATACACGGACAGTATGTAAAGCGTTTATGAAAACGCAGAAAATGCTATTGGGGGGAAAAAAAACACTGCAAAATTAAATTTTTTTGCAATGTTTTTGCAATATCAGAATACACGGATAGTGTCTACAGTGTGTATGTATGATGTATGTATGAACACGCACAAAATGCTATTGGGAAAAAAAAAAAAAGCAAAATTTAATTTTTATGCAATGTTTTTCCAATAGCAGAATACACACAGACTATGGTGTATCTCTTAGTATATGCAGTGTTGGTCCTAATGGTGCACTGAGCTTGCAGGTAAAACTTTTATATTTTGTCTGGCACTGGCCTCATGGCACTGTTAAAAGACTGTGCACTGCACCCCAGCCAGGGTACAATTGATTTAGGAATCTCTTCAATAATTCTCTCTGCCTCTTTTGCTTAATAAGGAAACTCCCTACTCTAGCTATCTAGATCGCTCACTGATCTAACTAATTAGAAGAAAATTCAAGGAATGTGGACTGACTGCCTGACTGACTGAATCACACTAACTCCTAAAATCCTCTCAGCAGCACAGGAACCTGTCTATAACAGAATGATGCTGTGTGCTGTGTGTGTGTACTATATATAGAGGCTGGGTCACATGCTGCACTGGCCAATCACAGCCATGCTATTAGTAGGCATGGCTGTGATGGCTTCTAAGGGCACACTAGTGAAACGATCGTCGATTGGCTGCCCTGCAGCTGTCAAAAAGGCACCAATACAGCGCCGAACTCCAGACCCGAACTTACAGCCAATAGTTCGGGTTCGTGTCCGGGTCCCGAACACCCAAAAGTCCGGTACGGACCCGAACTTTACAGTTCGGGTTCGCTCAACCCTAGTTACTATAGGTTACTGCCACACTATTAGCATTCAGTTAGTATCCAAGAGCAATGGAAAATCTCCATTTACCGTAAGTTTCAATGGATAATTTTAGCTATTAAAAGTTGAATCTAATAGGTTATGTGATAATTGGGGGTTTTACTTAATTGTAGTGCGTTTAGCATTAAGTCCAGTCCAGCTGAGAAATAGATTTTAGGGCTTGTTAGCCCACTTGTTTAAGAAGAAAGTTTAAGTTTAGTTCCAACATAAACAAAAGGTTACCCTTCCTGGGGTCATTCAGCATACATATTTTAATGCTACATAGCAACACAAATGCATCCTTTAGCCTCCTGGCTTACCATTGCATTACTGCACATGCCACCAGTGGCGGATGGTAGTATATTTTTGGGGGGGGGGGTGTGGCAGCAAACAATGCACCCACAGACACCCCCGATCAGTCAGATCACCTGCAACCCCCCCCCCCCCCCCACAGATGGATCAGGTCACCTGCAACCTCCCAACCCCCCCCCCCCCAGTCAGTCTTTAACCAGCCCCACACTTACCCCATCTATAGTGCGGGCAGCCCTTCCTCCAGGCGACGGCACCCCCTGCGTCTCCTCCTCGGCATCACGGCAGCCATGCGTCTCCTCCCTCCTCCTCCCAGACCAATAGGATAGCTTCTCCTTTGGGCCAATCGGGAAACAGGTCTCAGGCAAAGCAATTAACTGGGTGGGCTTGGGGCGCAGTGCTCTGCGCCCCAAACCTACCCTTTTTTAAGCCTATTAGAGCCTCTATCTAGCTCTAATCACATGCATCAAAAGAAAAAAAAACCCCATTGGAAACCATGTGTCCTAATGTAGATTAGAGGGCCAGACGCATGGATAGGGGGGCAACTCCCCTGCGCCCTGCATTACAAGCCGCCACTGCTGGCCACACATTTCCAGTCCCTGCCTGGTCCTCCAGACTCCAAAAGTCCAGATTCTGTGTCTCTCTTTCTCTCTCACTTGCAGCTCCCTGCTGCACTGGCCTACGCCCTGGCCTCTGGGCATGGGATGTCCTTTCTCAGGAGTGGAACCATGAATCACTGCCAGGCCCTTATTATAAAGGCTTGGCACACCTGCACAGTCTGGCTGCTGGTCTCTGGTAAGACATGGACACAGGGGTAGAGGCTTAAACCCTACCAAGATTCTTTAAAGCCTCTGGAGTCCAGAACCCAATCCATGAGTTTCCAATCCTGGGGAAAACTCCACTCAGGGTAGCCATCCTGGAGCCCCTCAACCTACATCCAAGAGAACCATGTGTGATCTTTACCTCTTCCAACATAGTGGCAGGGCACAGCACTGTAACACATCCCCAATTGTGTTTCAACCAATAGGACAGAACACAGAAGCTTACATTTTTCACTTTGGCACCACTGTGTCAGCTATTATTCTCATGGTACCAATCTCGCCTGACATCCCTATCCTTCTTCCTAAATTTCAGGTATCAGTTTTTCCACAGAAACCTACTTTTGGATTGGTGAACTTATTTAACCTCCTGTTCTGAACCATGGACAGGATTTCTGCTATTTCCCTATAAATTGTCTGCCCCTCCAACTCACAAGGTTTGGCTGCTGCTGCTGCAACACCCCCCCCCCCTTAACCATAGGCTGCTTAGCAGTTCCTTGGACTTCAACAGCAGAAATACTTTCCATCACATTGTTTGGAGGAGAGTCCTTCAACATCTCTAATATGTGACTGTTTAACAGTCCTCTGGAGTGCCTCCAATACACAAATTTACCAGGAAGCAACCCAGCAGTGAACTGTGAGACAACTTTCCACCTCATTGACAAACATTGTATTAAACAATTCCAGTGTTGTCCACCTTTGTTTAGTATAGCCTGCAAAACCTTGATCAATCTAATGGTACTTTGCAGTGCCTGCTCGTCTGACTGAGGCAACACCCAGGCATATAGTAGTCATGCATTCCAGAGTATAAGCATTTCTTTTAGCATGTCTGTCATAAAATGGAACCCCAAATTCATGTTTTTGGCCATCTTTGGTACCTTCATGCTATAGTGATATGAATAAACTCATTGGCTGAACATGTAGAGCTTGTTTTTCTTTAAGGGACCTCCTCCCAGCTGGAGGTAGCCTTAGGCAGCCTTAGAGCAGTCATAGCCGATACAATAATCTGGTTCTCTTCGAGAGCACTGACAGGTATGCAATTTACTATGAACCTTTCTGGTTCACTGTCAATGAGCTGCTCCAGATCCCAACCAGGGACACTTTCAGTTTGGTACGATACATCCTTAATACTTGCATGGGTTGTGGGCAAAATATCTTCGCTGTGTTTTCTCTTAACCCTCTATCTTGTAAAGGATATCTACTGCAGCAGAAAATGCACACTTGATTGCCATCTGTTCTACAGACCCTCCTTCTTGCACAACAGAAATAGTGTCCGCCTCACTGTTACAAACAGAGGCCTTTTCTATTATAGGTAACAATTGTCCCAATCTATTTTATCGGTGCTCCAATCAAAGGTACTCTGCAGCACCGATCCATATGCCCAAGGATACACAAAATAATGAAGTGACTTTCATCTTTCACCATACCACAGTTTTATAACACATTGTTAACCACAGCTGGTTGCATTACCACAATTTCACCACTGTGCTCTGGTAAAGCTTGATTAATCACATGACCATTTTTATTCATTTCATACCCAGTTATAGCAGACTGCCTTAACACGATCTTATTAATAGGTGAAAGTATGCTCTCACCCACTAGGGTGGCACCATAGTTGTCCTGGGTAACTTGCGGCTCCAGAACACTGAGCTCCTTGTAGGTTTTACAGGTACACGTCTGCTGCCTTGGCAAAGAGAAAAGTACCCCCAAAAGGGTAGGTGGGGTTTTAGGCAGCAGATTCAAAGAAATTAAATGATTGATACAAAGATTATCAAATTATAAATGTTTATTTATGGTGTCACAAAAGTGGCATGATGGGTATAAGACATGAGCCCTGCTGCCTTAACCACTTTTGCTAGAGGAGATAGCATGTTAAACAAAACCAAAGAAAATTCCCAGTGCAACTTACCAACAAGTCTGCAACCAACTGAATTATCCTGTCAAATAATAGGCGTTAAAAACAAGGCTTTAGTTTGCACACATTTGCAAATACATGCATAAGCTGCAGAGCCACTTCAGTAATATCTGCAGTCCTAACTATAAATTTTGAGAGCCTCCACAGTGGAAGCACATGCATTATAATGGATAGGCTGAGGGCAGGTGTGCCTGGAGGGGCGGTGTGGCTCTCGTTCTGGGTGGACAGCGCACAAGAACAGCCCCGGGGGTGTGCATTGCGGTGTTTGCAGCTGTATGGTGATGCTAGGACATGGTGCCACCCTGATCTCTGTAAGGAGCCAATGAATCGGCTCTTTAACCATGTGATCGGCTGTGTCCAATCACAGTCGATCACATGTAAATGTGGAAGTGCCGTAAATCATCTCTCCTCGTCTCACACTGACAGAGTGTGTGGCAAGGAGAGCTGATCAGCGGCATCTCCTCGCAGGGGAGAACAGGGAAGGTTATCAGGGCACTGTTCATCAGTGCCCTGATTACAGTAAAGCTGCAGCAGTGCCACCAATTAGTGCCAATGAGTGCCATCAATCAGTGCCCATGAGTGCCCATCAGTGACACAAATCAGTGCCCATCAGTGACAAATCAGTGCCCATCAGTGACACAAATCAATGCCCATTACTGGTGCCAGTCAGTGCTGTTTTTTAGTGCCCATAAATGCCTGCTCATCAGTGCTGCCCATCAAATCCCAACGGTGCCGGCCACCCGTGCTGCCTATCCATGCTGCCTATCAGTGTCCACCAGTGCCCACTATCAGTGCCCACCAGTGCCGCCTATCAGTGCCCACCAGTGCCACCTATGAGTGCCCATCAGTACCACCTAATAGTGCTCATCAGTGCCACATATCAGTGCCCACCAGTGCAGCAAAATAGTGCCTCCTTATCAGTGCCACATATCAGTGCCCACCAGTGCAGCATAATAGTGCCTCCTTATCAGTGCCACCTAATCAGTGCCCATAAATGCCACCTTATCAGTGCCCATTAGTGCCACCTCATCAGTGTCCATCAGTGCAGCCTATCAGGGCCCACCAGTGCTTCCTCATCAGCGCACATCAGTGAAGGAAAAAAAATTACTTATTTACAAAATTTACTGTCAGAAACTAAGAAAAACTTTTTTTTTTCAACATTTTCAGTACTTTTTCTTTTTTTTGTAAGAAATAAAAAAAACCAGCAGTGATTCAATACCACCAAAAGAAAGCTTTATTTGTATGAAGAAATTATCTAAAATAAATTTGGGTACAGTGTTGCATGACCGCACAATTGTCATTTAAAGTGTGACAGCGCTGAAAGCTGAAAAATGGCCTGGGCAGGAGGGGGGGTGAAAGTGCCCTGTATTGAGGTGGTTAAAGACACAGGGGTACACTGGACACCCATCATATAGCACAATGGCAGCGATGGTGTCCAGTGCGTCCACTCACCAGTATTCCAACAGTACAAACAAAAGACCACTGCCCCCACCTATAATTGGCCCTTGCAGCAACGAGCACATGGAAGGGCGAGGCATCTAAAAAAAAAAAAAAATCCCCAGCTCAACTTACCGACTAATCTGCAACCAACCCGAATTATCCTGTCTAACAGTATGCGTTAAAGACAGGGGTTTAGTTTGCACACATTTGCAAATACATGCATAAGCTGCAGAGCCACTTCACTGCATCCTAGTATTATCTGCAGTACTAACTCTAAATTTTGAGAGCCTCCACGGTGGAAACACATGCATTATAATGGATAGGCAGAGGAAAGGTGAGCCTGGAGGGAGCCCACTCCTCCTTAAAGGCCCAGGGGCACACTGTACACCCAGCATATAGAACAATGGCAGCGAAGGTGTCCATTGAGTCCCCTCACCAGTAGTCCAAGTTTCCAACAGTACAAACAAATAGCCACTGCCCCCACTTATAACTGGCCTTTGAATCAAGGAGCACATGGAAGGGCGACGCATGTCAAACAAAGCCCAACAAAAATTCCCAGCTCAACTTACCGACCAACTTGCAACCAACCAAATTATTCTGTCTAACAGTATGAATTAAAAACAGGGGTTTAGTTTGCACACATTTGCAAATACATGCGTAAGCTGCAGAGCCACTTCACGGCACCCCAGTGTTATCTGCAGTCCTAACGCCTAATTTTGAGGGACTCCACAGTGGAAGCAAATGCATTATAATGGATAGCCAGAGGGCAGGTGAGCCTGGAGGTAGCCCACCCCTCCTTAAAGGCACAGGGGTGGACTGGACACCCAGCATATAGAACAATGGCAGCAAAGGTGTCCCGTGCTTCCCCTCACCAGTATTTCAACTGTACAGACAAATGGTCACTGCCCCCACCTATAACTGGCCTTTGAAGTAACGAGCACATGGAAGGGCGATGCATGTAAAACAAAACCAAAGAAAATTCCCAGTTCAACTTACCAATCAGTCTGCAACCAGCCAAATTATCCTGTCTAACAGTATGCGTTGAAGGGGTTTCGTTTGCACACGTTTGCAAATATATGCGTAAGCTGCAGAGCCACTTCACGGCACCTTCACTCCCATTGTGCTATATGTTGGGTGTCCAGTGTGCCCCTGTACCTTTAAAGAGGTGTGGGCTCCCTCCAGGCTCACCTGCCCTCTGCCTATCCATTATAATGCATGTGCTTATACTGTGGAGGCTCTCAAAATTTAGAGTTAGGACTGCAGACAATACTGGGGTGCCGTGGCTCTGCAGCTGACGCATGTATTTGAAAATGTGTGCCAACGAAACCGCTGTATTTAACGCATAGTGTTAGGATAATTTGGTTGGTTTCAGACTGGTCGGTAAGTTGAGCCTGGAATTGTCTTTGGTTTTGTTTGACATGCGTCGCCCTTTCATGTTCTCCTTACTGCAAAGGCCAGTTATAGATGGGGGCAGTGACCATTTTTTTATAGAAGATAACATATCTTGACTTTTAACTTCCATTTTAGCCATGCAGCCATAAAATGAAATTACAATTGGCACCCCCTGCAAGCTTAACAAAAATTTCCTGGTTGCTGCCAGGGGTGACTGCAGACATTTTAGACAAGAGTTTCTCTCCTGGCAACTCCCAATCAGCATAAAATCAAACATATCTGTATGGGAATGCTAAGCCACATTTTACCTGCAGCTCCTCCTTCCAAGCGACATACTTCCCCCCTGCTATGGGAGACTGTGGAACTTTGCCGGCTCTTCCAGACATGCTGAACCTTTTCTCCATGAATCCTGTTGGAAGGGGGAGTAGGATAATGTGGTGGAAGTCATGTTTTCCTCCTAATTGGGTGCCAAGCAAGGGTCACATGAGAGGCCCACCCTGGGGACGGTTCTTCTGGGCAATGCCATGTACCCGTAACAGGATCACTTTACTACACTTGGGGTACCTTTACTTTCATGACATTTCCTTTTATGCCCTGGGACAAGGCTGTGGCTGCCATGGGGAAATACTAGACCTTAAGGCTTTTAGAAATGAACGTACACTGTGTGCACTTGCACCATAACTGTTCTCCAGTTAACTCTTGGGTCCCCGTGACAATGTACACCTTCTCTGTAACTTGCATTTCAGAGGGACACTCTGAGCCTTGTCCACATCCACCTGTCCAGCGTATCACCGCTACCCCACACCCAGTAACAGTATGGGGTGCTGCCATGCACAGACTCCATGCATGCACTTCACTTAACTTATAGAGGAGGTCCAGCCTGGGTGAAAAAAAATGTAATAATAGGGCACTGCTAAGGCACCCCAGCTGATCTTCAGATTGACTCCCAGGTGCTGCCGCTGCCATTCCTGGTAAGGGAACCCGGTAGTGAAAATATAGAAATAAAATCGAGCATTAGACCCACTTTCCAAGTTATTGAAGTAATAGCGTATCTAATTGATTGTAACCAATTCATCCAGTGGACGGGATACCTCCAATGCTATTTGAAGTCAATACATAAAAAGCAGTGGTGAGACAAAGAGATGTCTCCAAAGAGATAGCAGTTAGGAGGATCAGCCACAGTGAAAAATTAGAAAAACTTTATTGAAAAATCAACAATGGAATTAGTCCACTATAGGTAGGATAGCACCATTATAGTGGAGACATCCCCTCAGCACACCCAGATAAAAACACATACAAAAAAATTAAAAGGTTGCCACAATATAGCACCAATCTTGGGGCCCCACACACACACCCATGCATAACCAGCTATGGAAGGATTGGAGCTGCTCAAAATGACTTAATCCAGTATGGAAAGTTGATAGTAATTCTAATGATCTGTGGTACCGTACTCTATACCTGGCTTGTCCATTAGTAGGGCTTGTGCAATGACTGTGTAGATTAGTTAGGTTGGCAAGTATGTAGGTCACACAGGATTGTAAGGCACACAGTAGCTGGGCGTCCTGAACCGGTTATGCAGGATACATATGCCAGCATGTAGCGAATTGATTGAGCTCTAGATTTACCAGTGTCCGTACAGCCTGAAAATAAATAAATCTCTCAATTTACAGAGGACAGTTCAATCCAGTCATATATAGAGGTAACTGTCAGTATGGCATGCTGAGTACGCCTTAGTAAACTTCAAAGTCCAGTATTGAAGGGGTATGACATGTCACTGGGAGCTCAACTGAGGAATTTATCAAGGAGGAGAAGGGGGGGTGCTTGAGGGCTCTCGCCACTCCATGGTATTGACTGAGATAAAGATAGTATGTGGATAACCTTCCTTTATGGACGCTGCAGTCAGCGTGTGAATTAATTCTTGATACATCCTCGTGTGGTTACGTCAGCTATCTGTCAAGCAACAGCTAGACACTGGAAATCCAGTCGGACGTAGATACTCCAGGTCAGGAGCCCGTGAGTAAGTGTGGAGCAGGCTTGTCCAGTCAATGCATGCGGAAGGAGCCGCTCGATGTTACACCGCACACCTATTGGAACGCATGGTGGAGCGCAGGGTGGAGATGGGGCTGCCTGCGTCGTAAGGGAACCCGGTAGTGAAGCTTTTCCCACTGCGCTTTCTAATTGGCCCGGTGGCGGGGGAAGGAGGAGGGGGGCCAAACTTCCTGTAGATCGGGCCACAGCGAATTTCTTTCCTTTATAGGAAAGTGCTCAATAATTTTGACTGTGTACTATTATATTTTTTATATATATACTTTTCACTTATTTTCTATTATAGAAATTCCCTATACTGTACTCCTGATAAGTCGACACGTTCCATGAAACGCGTCGAGTTCCATAACGATTTTTCAAAGATACCAAAACAGTCTGGTTTTTGCATTTTTCTAGTTTCATTTTGAATTATGTATATATAATCATGCATCAATACAATATCGTTTTAACTGTTCAAATATGTGCTCTTTAGATGTCAGCTGGTTTTTATGACTTTTTTGTGATCTATGACTATGTATTGCTTCCTTCTGGGATTATGTTGATCTATTTTTGGATTGTAATACATTTTCTAAACCATTTATACTTTATTTTATTTTGATTCCGGGTAGTGACATGCCTCATGCAAAGTCCCATGACCACTGTTCCTTTGTTACATACATGTATTACAGGGATGGAGGCATGCCACAATGGTGATAATAGATCATATCTTTTTTTTTTATTTGCCAGCAAAAGACTAAATTTTTATGTTGCCTGCATTCAAGCACTGCTTGTGATATTTGGGGTTTTCTTTTTTTCTCTCTCGCAGCTCCCTGCTGCACCGGCCCACACCCTGGCCTCTGGGCAGGGGACCTCCTGTCTCCCAGGTGAAACCCCAGTGGCAACCTCCTGATTATAAAAGCTGTGCACACCTGCACAGCCTGGCTGCTGGTCTACAGTAAGACATGGACACAGGGGTAGAGGCTTTATCTCTCCCAAGACTCTTCAAAGGCTCTAGACTCCAGGACAAATTCTGTTGCTGTAGTAGTACTATTACTGAAAATTAGAATTACTTGCAGTAAGGTAGGATAATAACCCTTATGATGGCTATATTTTCACAGGGTTCCCCAAATTTTTTACCAGACTCTTATCCAAGAATGCAGCCAGGCTAGCAAAGGATGGCGGCATCGAGCAAGCCCTCCTCCTGAAAACATACCAGACCATATTGCCACAACCTGGGGAGAGTGCCTTGTCGGTGAGGAGGACCTGCCACAGCACCTTGTCCCCAAGTTGGTGAGGACAAGTACCTCATGCCCACATGTCTGGTCCAGTGGATATGGGGCTCTGTGGGAGGGTCTTATCAAAATCTGGAAGCCCCCTTTAAAATTAGGGGGCTCTGAGATATCGTCCCTCATGCAAATGAGAAGAGCATACATAGTGCCCCTGTTTACACATTTACAAATAAGGTTACATTGTAAATAAACACACACACACCGTACATAAAGGACTTTATTAAAATAATAATAATGTCCCACAATGTCCAAAAATAATAACATATAATGTCCAGAACTAATGCCCAAAAAAATTCTGTGAAATTGTTAGTGTAACATTAAGATAACATTAGGTTAGATTTACAAGGACACATATTAGCATGATGGTGACTATTTCACAGGTTTATGATCACTAAAATTTTTAATGACATTTGAATGTCCACAATGTTCAAAAATAATGTCCCAAAATGTCCAAAAATGTATCTCCCACAGTGTCCAAAATATACTTGGAGGCAGCCACATTGTCATGGACAGGGTACAGACGGTACAAGGGCAAGGGAGGAAAGGCGATGTGCAAGCCCGCCATCCAGGTGTGACAGAAGCCATACTGTATCACATATGACAGTATCTGTTCAGTACAGTGTATGTCGTACTGTGTGGATGTTATTTTAAAATATGTTTTTGTACCAATAAAATTGTTCTTATCTTTATTAAATTGCATATACAAGTTGTTTTAATTGCACCATCACAGTTCCTTAAAAATCCCATTGGGGTATTTTTCCTTTTCTTTAACTCTAAACTGATGTACCGTGTGCAATTCTTTTTTTATATACAGTATCTCAGAAAAGTGAGTACACCCCTCACATTTTTGTAAAAATGTTATTATATCTTTTCATGTGACAACACTGAAGAAATGACACTTTGCTACAATGTAAAGTAGTGAGTTTACAGCTCGTATAACAGTGTCAATTTGCTGGTCCCTCAAAATAACTCAACACACAGCCATTAATGTTTAAACCGCTGGCAACAAAAGTGAATACACCCCTAAGTGAAAATGTCCAAATTGGGCCAAAAGTGTAAATATTTTGTGTGGCCACCATTATTTTCCAGTACTGCCTTAACCCTCTTGGGCATGGAGTTCACCAGAGCTTTATGGGTTGCCACTGGAATCCTCTTCCACACCTCCATGATGACATCACGGAGTTGGTGGATGTTAGAGACCTTCCGCTCCTCCACCTTCCATTTGAGGATGCCCCACAGATGCTCAATAGGGTTTAGGTCTGGAGACATGCTTGGCCAGTCCATCGCCTTTACCCTCAAATTCTTTAACAAGGCATTGGTCATCTTGGAGGTGTGTTTAGGGTCGTTATCATGTTGGAATACTGCCCTGTGGCCCAGTCTCCGAAGGGAGGGGATCATGCTTTGCTTTACTATGTCACAGTACATGTTGGCATTTATGGTTTCCTCAATGAACTGTAGCTACCCAGTGCCGGCAGCACTCATGCAGCCCCAGACAATGACACTCCTACCACCATGCTTGACTGTAGGCAAGACACATTTGTCTTTGTACTCCTCATCTGGTTGCCGCCACACACGCTTGACACCATCTGAACCAAATAAGTTTATCTTGGTCTCATCAGACCACAGGACATGGTTCCAGTAATTCATGTCCTTAGTCTTCTTGTCTTCAGCAAACTGTTTGTGTATCATCTTTAGAAGAGGCTTCCTTCTGGGACGACAGCCATGCAGACCAATTTGATGCAGAGTGCGGCATATGGTCTGAGAAACATGGTGGTGGCAGCATCATGTTGTGGGGATGCTTTTCTTCAGCAGAGACAGGGAAGCCAGTCAGAGTTGATGAGAAGATGGATAGAGCCAAATACAGGGCAATCTTAAAAGAAAACCTGTTAGAGTCTGCAAAAGATTTGAGAGTGGGGCGGAGGTTTACCAGCAGGACAACAACCCTAAACATACAGCCAGAGCTACAATGGAATGGTTTAGATCAAAGAATATTCATGTGTTAGAATGGCCCAGTCAAAGTCCAGACTTAAATCCAATTGAGAATCTGTGGCAAGACTTGAAAATTGCTTTAGCTATTTTACGAAGAAGAATTGGCAAAAATGTCACTATCTAGATGTGCAAAGCTGGTAGTGACATTCCCAAAAAGACTTACAGCTGTAATTGCAGCGAAAGGTGGTTCTATAAAGTATTGACTCAGGGGGGCTGAATACAAATGCACACCACACTTTTCAGATATTTATTTGTAAAAAAAATTTGAAAACCATTTATCATTTTACTTCCACTTCACAATTATGTGCCACTTTGTGTTGGTCTATTACATAAGATCCCAATAAAATACATTTACGTTTTTGGTTGCAACATGCCAAAATATTGAAAATTTCAAGGGTTATGAATGCTTTTTTAAGGCACTGTGTGTAAGTACAGTGAGTGAGAATTGTCAGAATTGACCTGGTATTGAAGTGGTTAAAGTTGTTTGAAAGGCAGAAAGTATTTTTTATCACACATTAAAGGATAAGTTCACCTTTTGTAACATTGTAACATGTTACACCTATATAACATGTTACTGTAACACCTGTCAATCACAGTCATTGAGGACTGGAGCACAAATCCCCCTAAATCACCACTCATAGCACCCCTCCCACACACACACCAAATGTACCCTCCTAGAACAATACTTATACTTACCCTCTGCAGCAGCCCATATTCCAACACAAATCCCCCCCAATATTCTTGTGGTGCCCCCCACCTCACATGATACCACAGTGCCCAGGGCAGCTGCCCTTCTTGGTAACGATCACACACAAGTGTCCCATTGCAAGCAGCTGGCTCTGGGGGCACTCGGTAGGGGGGAGGAGCCAGGAGAGCCAGCAGGGGACTGGAGAAGAGGAGGATTGTAAAGGTTTTTCAGAGCAGGTAAGTACATGTTTTTTTTTTATTTAAAAAAAAACGAATCACCTTTACAATCACTTCAATTTTAGCTGATGATCTCCTTTAACCCTTGCATCCCTGGACATTTTTGGAATCTATATGGTGTACGTACTCTAAAATAAATTTTATTTCTATGTATTTCAGTTCCAAAAATATAGATTTCATAAAAAAGTGTGCAAATATCGTGGGGCATAAAAAAATTTTGTGACTACATATTTTTTTATTTTAGTCCCCTGCTTTTAAAATAGATTCATGCACCAGTCCGTGACATCACAAGGGGGCGGGACCACCAGGTTACTTCACCATATATAAGAACGGTCAAGCGACAGAACCTCCAGTAGGTGGCCAGCCTTCATGGACGCTGAAGCATTTTTTGTCTGGTGTGATTGACGATAGATTTACATAGGGGGGCACTGTTTTTTTTATTTTTTAATAAAGGAATTGTCAAAAACTGTCTTTGTGTTTTTATTACTTTTTGACACTTTTTTGGTGACTGGGTAGCTATACTCATTCACATGGGTGGGGCGGGATCTGGAGCCCCCCTTCTTAAAGGCAGCTTCCAGATTTCAAAAATCCCCCTGCCCGCAGACCCCCATAACCACCAGCCAGGGTTGTGGGGATGAGGCCCTTGTCCCCATCAACATGGGGACAAGGTGCTTTGAAGTGGGGGGACAGAGCCCCCAAAGCACCCATCCCCCCATGTTGAGGGCATGTGGCCTGGTATGATTCAGGAAGAGGGGTGCTCGCTCGTCATCCCCCTTTCCTGACCTGCCAGGCTGCATGCTCGGGTAAGGGTCTGGTATTGATTTTGTCGGTATGTTTTTTTACATCCAACTGTCAGCGGGGAACAATGAGTCATCCGAGTCAAAGTATAACTAAAGACAAACCTTTTTTTTTCGTTTCCCTTAATCTGCAGAGATTTCCTCTTACTTCCTGTTTGGCTGTTGGACAGGAAGTGAAGGAACATCTCCACAATGGGACACAGAAAATAAATCTATTAAACTCTCAATGAAGAGCCTTCACATGTTAAGTTCTAATGGTTCCCCTTTTGGTGGCTGTTCATGCTGGTTCGCTGTACACTTTGGTAAGCGGCCTACTCTTGAGATGTGTGAGACACAGAGTAGACAAGCCTTACATCTAGCTATGGCTCGAGGGTAAGTTGATTAAAGATGTTGATTATAAACGCTGTTTAAATATACAAGCTAGCATTTAAGAATTGTTTTTCTATTAAACATGTCATTACGTAATGTGATGTATAAAGTTGCTCTGCTTTTGCATATCTTCTTCTGATTGTAACTGATATACTTCAATAAAAATGTATTGAAAAAAAAAAGAAATCTAACAGGGGTTACTACCCTTTCTTGCTCTATTCAAAATGACAAAAAAACATTTTGCCTATAGTTCTACTTTAAGGATGCGGCGACCGGCTTCCCGGCCCTCTTCTTAGTAACCAGCTATTTGTCAAAATACAGCGACCCCTACGCTGTTTTTTGACAAATACTACATGTGATACTGCCAGCAGAAGCCTGGTCGTACATATCGCATGTTTTTTTACTCTCTGGTCTGTTTGTGAGTTGGACTTAAAGTGATTGTAAACAATCACTTTGTAAAACAACCCATTCAGTCTAACATTGAAATGAAAGGCAAAACATTTTTGTATAGATATGAAAATTTTTTATAAATACCTTTTATCATAAGTGATCACATTCCCTCTGTTCTCAGCTGCACAAGAGCTGGGGGGAGGAGAAGCAGCAGCACACCGAGCTTGCCAATGAATGGTTGTGCAGCGGGGATGTGTCAGGACGAGTCTTATCATTGGAGGAGAGTACACTGAATCCGCAGCATAGCTAAAGAACTGACAACAGTGTGCTCTCCTGCTTAGTGTGGTCAGTTATTATTAGGAAAGCAAGGGGACTAGCAGGAACACAAGGGATTTCACACAAACTAAGCAATACAAAGAGAACAGGATACTTTCTCATACAAGTACATGGTATAGCAGGCACATGAAGTGTTGGGGTAACAATAGCTTTAAGAGCTTTTTAACCACTTGCCCTCTAGAAGGTTTACCCCCCTTCATAACCAAGCCATTTTTTGTGATTCAGCACTGCATTACTGTAACCACTTGCTGACCAGGCCATAGCCTAATGACGGCTACATCGCAGTTGGATAGTTCTGGGAGGGCGTACAATGATGTCCCCCCAGAAATCGCACTTCCCGTGTGCCCCCTGGAGCACGCACCCGGAAGTGTCCGTGATCGGCGGGTCCACCGGACCCAGGGAAACACGGATCGGGGTAACGAGCCGATTACAGGAACCCTTTACCACGTGATTGCTCCGTCCAATGAGGGAGCGATCACTTGTCAACAAACTGGCATATATGCAGTTCAGCTCTCTCAGCTCTCTCATGTGATCGGTACAGCGTGTGAGGAGAGGAGGGAGCCGATGCACGAGTTGGCTGGATCCAAAGTGCCTACAGCACTGATCTGTGCCTTATACATGCCTCATCCGTGCCTCTTACATGTCCATCCATGCCTCATACATGGCCATCCGTGCCTCATACATGCCCATACATGCCCCATACATGCCTCATACATGTCCATCTATGCCCATCTGTGCCTTATACATACCCGTCCATGCCTCATACATGCCCAGCCGTGTCTCCTATGTGCCCATCTGTGTCTCACACATGCCCATCTGTGCCTCATCCCTGCCTCATACATGCCTATCCATGCCTCATACATACCCATCCGTGCCTCAAACATGCCCATTTGTGCCTCATACATGTCCATCTATGCCCATCCATGCCACATACATGCCCATCCATGCCACATACATGCCCATCCGTGCCTCATCCGTGCCTCATACATGCCCATCCGTGCCTCATACATGCCCATGCGTGCCTCATCTGTGCCTCATACATGTTCTTCCGTGCCTCATACATGAATCATACATGCCCTTGCCGTGCATCATACATGCCCATCCGTGCCTCATCTGTGCCTCACACATGCCTCGTCCGTGCCTCAAACATGCCCTTCCGTGCCTCATACATGATCATCCGTGCCTCATTTGTGCCTCATACATGCCTATCCGTGCCTCATCCATGCTTCACCAGTGCCTCATGCGTGCCAATTCCTGCCAATCCGTGCCTTATCCATGCCCATCTATGCCTCATCCGTGCAGATCAATGCCAAATCTGTGCCCATCCATGCCTCATCCATACCTCATCTGTGTCCATCCATGTCTCATCCGTGCTCATCTATACCTCGTCTGTTCCTCATCCATGCCTCATCCGTGTCCATCTATGCCTCATCCGTGCCTATCCATGCCTCATCCGTGCTAATCCATACCTCACCCATGCCACATGAGTGCTCATCTGTACCCATCCATGCCACATCCATGCCACATCAGTGCTCATCCTGACGGTGCTCCCTGCACGTTGAGCCTCTGTATGTAGCCAGGCTGTGTAAAAGTATCACATCGACCATACTCAGGAGGAGTGGCAGAATGTATTTTGGGGTGTAACTTTTGCTATGTACATGCTATGTGTTAGAAATATCTTATAAATGGACAATGTTGTGTAAAAAAAAAAAAGTGTTTTCATTATCTTTCCACATTTTCCAAAAACTTGTGGGAAAAAAATTACATGTTCAAAAGACTCATTATGCCTCCTAGATTATGTGTTGGGGTGTATGCTTTCCAAAATGGCGTTACCATTGTCCTGGTGCTCCAGGGCCTTCAAAACAGTAATAGGTAGTCAAGAAATTAAATGTATAATTTATGTCACTAGATGACCTGATAGTCCTCCCTGCATGTTGGGCCTCTGTATGTGGGCAGTCTGTGAAAAAGTCTCACACATGTGGTATTGCCATACTCAGGAGTAGCAGAATGTGTTTTGGGGTATAGTTGCAAGTATGCATATTCTGTGTGAGAGAAATAACCTATTAATTTGACAATTTTGTGGGGAAAAAAATCTTAATTTTGCAAAGAATTGTGGGAAAAATTACAACTTCAAAAAACTCACCATGCCTCTTACTAAATACCTTGGAATGTCTTCTTTCCAAAAAGGGGTCAGTTGTGGGATATTTGTACTTTCCTGGCTTGTTAGTGTCTCAAGAAATTAGATAGGCCATCAGTTCAACAGGTACATTTTCAGAGATTGGCACCATAGCTTACAGACTCTATAACTTTCACAAAGACCAAATAATATACACGGATTTGGGTTAATTTTACCAAAGATAAGCAGCAGTATAAATTGTAGCCAAAATTTATGGAGAAAAAATACTAATTTACAAAATTTTATAACAGAAACTAAGAAAAATGCATTTTTTTTTACAAAATTTGTGGTCTTTTTTCATTTATGACGCAAGACAAAAAAAACACAGTGGCGATTAAATAGCCAAAAAAAAAGCTCTATTTGTGTGAAAAAAAGACAAAAAAATCCAATGGGAACAGTGTTGCATGACTGAGTAATTGTCATTCAAGATGTGAGAGCACTTAAAGCTGACAATTGGCCTAGTTAAGAAAGGGTTATAAGTGCCCAGTGGGCAAGTGGTTAAATGACAATTGTGCTGTACCCAAATAAAATGTATGTCCGTTTTTCCCACAAATAGAGCTTTCTTTTGGTGGTATTTGATCATCACTGCAGTTTTTATTTTTTGCGCTATAAACAAAAAAGAATGACGAAACAAGACAAAACAAATGTAAAACAATATTTTCTACTTTCTGCTATAAAACAATCCCCCCCCCCCCCAAAAAAAATTTAAAAAATTGAATTGATTGTTTTGCACAAAGGTTATAGCGTCTACAAACTATGGGATAGATTTTTGGAATTTTTATTGTTTTTATTTTTTTTTACTAGTAATGTGGCGATCAGAGACTTATAGCGGGACTGCGACATTGCAGTGGAGAAATCGGACACTAAGTGACACTTTTTGTGATCTTGGACTTGGGATTTTGACTTTTTTTTAATATACAAACAACTTTACTTCTTTGGAGTTCATGCCCTAAAAAAATACATATATATATATTGTATAACTGGGGATGTGGGCATCCTCTCCTATCCCATATACAGTATCAGCAATTAGAAAGCCAAAATTCTAAGTGACACTTTTTTGGGGACCAGTGACACTAATACAGTGATCAGTGCTAAAAATATGCACTGTCACTGTACTAATGACACTGGCAGGGAAGGGGTTAATATCAAGGGTGATCAAAGGGTTAAAGTGGTTGTAAAGTCAAACGTTTTTTTATCTTATTGCGTTCTATGCATTAAGATAAAAAGCCTTCTGCGTGCAGCAGCCCCCCTCAGCCCCCCTAAAACTTATCTGAGGTCCATCTAGATCCAGCGATGTTGAAGGAGTGTCTCAGCTGCCCGGGACTCCCATCCTCATTGGCTGAGACAGCAGCACAGAGCTATTGGCTACTGCTGTTGTCAATCAGTCAGTCAGCTGATGCGGAGAGGAAGGGGGCGGGACCGGGCTGCAGCTCCGTGTCTGAATTGCTGTAGGGGCACTCAACAGGAGGAAGGGGCCAGGAGCACCGAAGAGGGACCCGAGAAGAGGAGGATTGGTGCTGCTCTGTGCAAAACCACTGTATAACCACTTTTAGATTCTAAGCTCTAATGAGCAGGGCCCTTTGATTCCTCTTGTACCAAATTGTAATGTAACTGTAATGTCTGCCTTTATTTTGCTAAGCGCTGTGCAAACTGTTGGTGCCATATAAATCCTGTATAATAATAATAATTCTGTATAATAGCATGTTTGTTTATTTTTAGCTAAAAAAAAATGGGACTTTGGTATCACTTTAACCACTTCAGCCCCGGACCATTTTGCTGGCCAAAGACCAGAGCACTTTTTGCGATTCGGCACTGCGTCACTTTATCTGACAATTGCGCGGTCTTGCGACGTGGCTCCCAAACAAAATTGACATCCATTTTTTTCCACATAAATAGCGCTTTCTTTTGGTGTTATTTGATCACCTCTGCGGTTTATATTTTTTGCGCTATAAACCAAAAAATAGCGACAATTTTGAAAAAACACATCATTTTTTTACTTTTTGCTATAATAAATATCCCTAAAAAATATATAAAAAAAAAAACATTTTTTTTTTCTCAGTTTAGGCCGATACGTATTCTTCTACATATTTTTGGTAAAAAAAATCGCAATAAGCGTTTATTGATTGGTTTGCGCAAAAATTATAGCGTTTACAAAATAGAGGATAGTTTTATGGCATTTTTATTAATATATATCTTTTTTTAAATGACGGCGATCAGCGATTTTTATCATGACTGCGACATTATGGCGCACACATCGGACAATTTTGACACATTTTTGGGACCATTCACATTTATACAGTGATCAGTGCAATTATAAATGCATTGATTACTGTGTAAATGTCTGGCAGTGAAGGGGTTAACACTAGGTGGCGCTGTAGGGGTTAAGTGTGTCCTAGGGAGTGATTCTAACTGTGGGGGGGCTACATGTGACACATCACTGATCACCGATTACAAGGAGCTGTGATCAGTGTCACTAGGCAGAACGGGCAAATGCTTATTTACATTAGCATTTCCTAGCAACAAATCTTGTGACACGCTAAATAGCGATAGGTAATAGCAAACCAATCTTATAGCACAGTAAATAGTGACAGGTAATGGCAACCAATCTTAAGATGAGAAGTTGTCAGGAAAAAAAACAAATACACAGTGGGAGAGTGGCTAATGTAGTAACATTAGGAACGCACATGTATAAACATAAACATATAATAAGCTGTCCAAAGACAGATTTAAACCATGAAACAGTGAACTACAAATAAATTATATTACAAAAATATAAGTGAAAAAGTCAGATCATGCCAAAGGTCCCAAGTGATTGGTCAGAAGTTTTCACACTCTTCAGACGACTGAAAAAACAGAATATCTTGCAATCATCAATGTGACAAGACCACCACCGTTCAAACAACAGGTGGGGGCAGTGGAGTCCCAGACGAAGTGTATTGACACGAAACGCATTGGTAGGACTCCACTGCCGCCACCTGTTGTTTTATACAAGCGCTTGAACACACTTTTTAAATGTAAGTGTACTACCTTTTAATACATTTTCTTTTGTCATATGGAATTACACTATATGGTCTTCTCTATCCTTTCCTACATATCGGTTGAATCCTGACATTATACTTACCTGAGAAGAGACGGACCTTTCTCCAAAGGTTTTGGGACACATCTGCAGGGATCGTTTTTTGGCTGTCTGCTGTCATTCTAAGCTCTATTGACTCATAGAACGTACGTTCTTTTGGGTCTGAGCTATCTGGTAAGCTCACATCTTCACCGGTGGTGGTCTTGTCACAATCACTTGGGACCTTTGGCATGATCTGTAAATGGACTTTTTCACTTATATTTTTGTAATATAATTTATTTGTAGTTCACCGTTTCATGGTTTAAATCTGTCTTTGGACAGCTTATTATATGTTTATGTTTATACATGTGCGTTCCTAATGTTACTACATTAGCCACTCTCCCACTGTGTATTTGTTTTTTTTTCCTGACAACTTCTCATCTTAAGATTGGTTGCCATTACCTGTCACTATTTAGCGTGTCACAAGATTTGTTGCTAGTATATGTCACTATTTAGTGTGTCCTTTGTACACATGATGGCTCGAACCTTTGTTTAGCCATGCTATCACTTTAGCCACTTTTAGCGCTACACTTTATACATCCATTTTACCTTTAAACAAACTTATCCAGTTGTTGTGTTAGCTGCTGTTTTTCCATTTAGTTTTGGGCAGCGCGGTGTTCCCCTGATTTTACATTAGCATTTCCCCCTTCTTCCTCTCCATGAGACGATCACAGGTATCGATGTCCGCGGGGGCCGCGATCCTACTCACGGAGCTTGCGCCGGATGCGCTCTCGCGCATGCGATGGCATGGCGGCAAATTCAAAGGGTACGCTAATTTGCGCCACCGTGCCATTCTGTCGACGTATAAGTACATGCAGCGGTCGGGAACCGGTTAATCGTGTTCCTAGGGAGTGCTTCCAGCTTAGTAGAAACACAGGATCACTACCTCCACTTCTCACAGAACGGCGATCTGCCATGTTTACATAGGCAGAGCGCCGTTCTGTCTCTCCCGGGAACGATTGGCGGGTCCTGGCGGACATTGATTTTCTCCCACTGTGTCCAGTCATAGCCGGCGGTGTGTGCCTCTAAACCCAGATGTGCAGGATCACGTACAGGTAGAGGACCCGCTTTGCCACTTTATATACAGTATACGGTTGGCAAGTGGTTAAAACGATATTTCCTAGCACTTTTTTTGCAGTAAATACAACATAATTGGTCATTTTTTATGAATTGGAGTTAGTTTACTGTATGCGATAATTTATGCAAATGAGTCACTGTTATCGCATGCAGTAAACATTAGTGAATTAACCCTACAGTTTCAGGGATTTTTATGACATTTTTAACCACTTGCCGCCCGCCCTATTGTAAAAAGACGTCGGCAAAGTGGTTGTAAAATCCTGACCGGAAGTCATAGGAAGTCCTCAGGATTTTGAGCCGCTGCACGCCCCCGGGGGCACGCATCGCAGCGATCGTTGTTGTGGGATGTCAGTCTGACACCCGGCAACTACGATCTTGGTAACGAGACTCTTTACCACGGCTGCTCCTCTGACAGGGGGGGTCTGTGCTGATCAATTATCAGCGCAGCCCCCCCCCCCCCAGGATGCCAACACTAGACCACCAGGGACGCCACCAGACCATGCCACCATACAAAAACATATTTGGGAAGCACTCACCAATGCGTTTAAATTCAAGATGGTGCTGCCATAAGACCAACAAGCAATAGCGAACATATTACAGCGCACACATTCAAGAATGACGTTTCCTGCAGGGCTAGTTAAAAACACCTGAACATATTCAAAAAATACGGGGGTTTGGTCACACTATATGGTTATATAGTGCTAAGCCCACTTACTGCGACAAAGTACCCCGAATTAGTGGGTGAATTTAAACGCACTGGTGAGTGCTTCCCAAATATGTTTTTGTATGTTGTAATAAGCCCTGACCAGGTTTTTTTTGGGTTAGAGCACCCCTCCCCCTCTTCATTACCTCTGATTTAGTGGCCACCAGTGTATAGAAGGAATCCTTTCAGTTCTCCCACATAGAGGAGTTTGGCTCCCATGGTTGAGACGCAGGATCTTTCATTCTATTACTAGGGTAGGACCCACTAATCAGGGTACTTTGTCGCAGTAAGTGGGCTTAGCACTATATAACCATATAGTGTGACCAAACCCCCGTATTTTTTGAATATGTTCAGGTGTTTTTTAACTAGCCCTGCAGGAAATGTCATTCTTGAATGTGTGCGCTGTAATATGTTCGCTAGACCATGCCACCAGACCACCAGGGATGCCCAGCACAAGGTATGCCACCCTAGACCACCAGGGATGACACACAGTGCCCACAATGGATGCCAATCAGTGCCCACAATGGATGCCAATCAGTGCCCACAATGGGCATCACTGATTGGCATGCATTATTGTTTGGCACTGATTGGCATTCATCAGTACAAAACAATGCTGCCTATCAGTGCATATCCATGCCACCTATCAGTGCCTATCCATGCCACCTATCAGTGCTCATCCGTGCCACCTATCAGTGCCCATCCATACCGCCTATCAGTGCCCATCCATGCTCATCTGTGCCGCCTATCCATGCATATCTGTGCCGCCTATCCATGCCAATCCGTGCCAGTTATCAGTGCCAATTTGTGCCACCTATAAGTGCCCATCCGTGCCACCCATCAGTGCCGCCTATCAGTGCTGCATATCAGTGCCCATCAATGCCACCTCAGTGCCACTTCATTGGTGCCACCTCATCGGTGCCCATCAGTGCCCATCAGTGCAGCCCCATCAGTGCCCATCAGTGAAGGAGAAAACTTACTTATTTACAAAGTTTTGAAACTGAAACAAAAAAAAACATATTTTTTTCAAAATTCTCGGTCTTTTTTTATTTGTTTAGCAAAAAATAAAAACTGCAGAGGTGTTCAAATACCACCAAAAGAAAGCTCTATTTGTGGGAAAAAAATGATAAAAATTTAATTTGGGTACAGTGTAGTATGACTGCGCAATTGTCATTCAAAGTGAGGCAGCGCTGAAAGCTCAAAATTGGTCTGGGCAGGAAGGTGTTTAAGTGCCCGGTATTGAAGTGGTTAAGTAAAAAATGTGCATGTTCATAAATATGTAAAAAAAAAAAAAAAAAAAAAGGTGGGTTAAAACAAAAAAAAATGAGTAAACTAGCCTCTCCCCCTATAGCTGGCCCATTAGAGGTCTCCTTCTCCTCCAGCAGATCCGTGGTGCTGAATGGACAGCGCACTCCAACCAAGTTGCATTTGCAAATGTTTCATTATCCCAGTTTGCTGTTTTGTGTGTTGCGTTCCCTCCCATCTGCTCTCTCTGTCTCTTGTAAATCGGATCAAGCCTGATTCCCCTCACGTCAAACCACATGATCCCATAAAACATTCATCACCTCTCAATCCCTGATCCAGCTCCATAAAACATTCATCGTTGCTTTTCCTCTCACTGCTTTTCCATAGAGTAAGTGGGGAAGGGAAGAGAGAGAGAGAGAGAGAGAGAGAAAAGAAAAAAAAGAACAGTGATTTCACCAAGAGCGCCTGGCAGCCAGAGGAAGCACATCACACATTGATGTGCTACAAGAGTGCGGGGGAGACAGGGAGCTCTCATTACCAGCTGTCTTCATGGTGGAGGAGACACACTCACACAACTACCCCATACACACACACAACTAGTTCCGATCGGGGAACAGCCACACCAAGCGCTGGATACTCCAACTGGATGCTGAAGACACACAAGAACATCGTTGTTTTGCCCCCAAAAGACTGAAGAGGGCAGATGGGGAATATTATTTGCTGTGTTTCTGGAGTGTGATTCGTTTTACTGAAGTTTCCATATCCTAAGGATTGCCTGTACATTTTATTTTTTATGTTCCAGTGTGTATAAGGGAATTAATTACAAGGATGAAGCTATTGTGTAACAAAGGTAAGCAGATCTGTTTTTTTTATTATTATTATTATTATTTATTAATTGATTGTAAATCAGATTCGACAGACGAATGTAGAAGTAAGTTGCAGCCTTGTAGGTAGGTGGCATGGTCTTAGATGTGAGATGTTCGCAGACAAGAGCGGTGGGTGTTATGCAATGTTAATATGATATTATGATCAGGAAAATGTTTGGAGGAAGGTGATTGAAGGCTGAGGAATGGGGGAATTAGAGTTGGATTCGCTAACCTCACAACTACAGAGCCCTACCTAGAAGAACAAAGTAGGTCAGGAATCCAGGAGGACGCTGGGGACAGACACCGAGCGAATGTTGCGGTGGATCAGTCTCTTGGGACGTTCGCCTCTTTTGCTCTGTGTAGCCGGATAAACTCGTTTTATGTGTGATGATCTAACAGATGACTGAAGGGTAGGGGGGGGGGGGACATCTCTGCTACCCAGAAATGGAGCACAGCCTGGGATCTCACCCAGAGCTTTCATTCCCAGCTTTTTAATTAATCCTGATTTACAGATGTGGACTGGGAAGAGGTGACGATGAAGTCTCCTGTGCAGAATTAATGATGTGATCCTCTGATGAAAACTCTGCTTTGGTTTAATCACAGCCGTTTGGTTGGAGATTCCCTACATTGGACTACTTTTTTGGGGTGTACAGTGGATGCTGTGTGCCTTGATCTGCCCCAGACATGCTTGTTATGCAATATTTTGCAGTCCTGATCCTGTCGGACTGACTGCATACTCAACCTGATTACACCAAGCTATGCAAAATGCAAACAGACGCCCACCACTGTCACAGGGCTGGGGATGCTAGGTGTACTGCAGCTATAGAGATCCTGATACAAGGCGATCCCTGACACTGCTCCAAAAGTTACATCAATTACCTCAAATACATTATCACTCATTCAACTTAGTCCGACTTGCTGCAAATGGATCACAAATACACAGGGATCCTGTTATTTCTCCCTAGCTGGATCATTTACAATCACATACATAGATCCTGGCTGTCTCCCTGCCTCTATCTATCTATTCATTCATCTGCTTGTCTGTCTATATACCTGTCTGTCAAACTATCTATCTACATATCAATCTATCTCATTGTATCTATCTATTCATCTATCTATCATCTATTTAGCTATCATTAATAAGTACATGAATAAACATACATCATTCTATCTATATATCCATTCATCTGCTTGTCTGTCTATATACCTGTATATACCTCTCTGTCAATTAGTAGGTACATTATTACACATATACTATCTAGCTATCTATTTATCTCATTGTATCTATCTATTCACCTATCTACCCAACTATCTATCATCTATTTATCTATCATTAATAGGTAAATGATTGTATCATACAATATCTATCTATCTATCTATCTATCTATCTATCTATCTATCTATCTATCTATCTATCTATCTATCTATTCATCTGCTTGTCTGTCAATATACCTGTATATACCTCTCTGTCAATTAGTAGGTCAATTATTACACATCTACTATCTAGCTATCTATCTATCTCATTGTATCTATCTATTCATCTATCTACCCAACTATCTATCATCTATTTATCTATCATTAATAGGTAAATGATTTTAACATACAATATCCATCTATCTATCTATCTATCTATCTATCTATATATCTATCTATCTATCTATCTATCTATCTATCTCATTGTAGATATCTATTCACCTATCTACCCAACTATATATCATCTATTTATCTATCATTAATAAGTAAATGAATAAACATACATTATTCTATCTATCTATCTATCTATCTATCTATCTATCTATCTATCTATCTATTCATTTGCTTGTCTGTCTATATACCTGTATATACCTCTCTGTCAATTAGTAAGTAAATTACTACACATCTATCTATCTATCTAGCTATCTATCTATCTCATTGTATCGATCTATTCATCTATCTACTTAACTATCGATCATCTATTTATCTATCATTAATAGGTAAATGATTTTAACATGCAATATCTATCTATCTATCTATCTATCTATCTATCTATCTATCTATCTATCTATCTATCTATCTATCTGTCTATCTCATTGTATATATCTATTCACCATCTACCCAACTATCTATTATCTATTTATCTATCATTAATAGGTAAATGATTAAACATACAATAGTCTATTATCTATCTATCTATTATCTATTTATCTATCTTATCTATCTATCTACCTATCTTAAATAGTTTTTAAAATAACATTTTATATTTTGTTATATTTAAACAGATATGTGGGTATGGGCTAGCAGTATGTATGTGTGGTTGTGTTGAGAAGTGTTTTATTGCTGTTGCAGAGAGCATCCTGATAAATTTTGTTGTATGTATACAATGACAATAAAGTATATGATCTTATCTTATCATCTATCTATCTATCTATCTATCTATCTATCTATCTATCTATCTATCTATCTATCATTAATAAGTAAATGATTGAATATACACATATCTATCTATCTACCTATCTATCGATCTATCTATCTATCTATCTATCTATCTATCTATCTATCTATCTATCTATCTATCTATCATTAGTAAGTAAATTATTGAATATACACATATCTATCTATCTATCTCTCTATCTATCTATTTTGCTGTCACAAAAAAGCACCTGAAGTTCAAAGCAGTTGAGTCCTTTAGAATGTAATAAAACATCTTCCAAAACAGGAATAGGAAGCTGTCACCCTTAAAGTTCTACTTCAATTTATCTCTTATACTTCAGTTTTAAAGTAAAATCTGAGTGTTTTCCATAGATTTTTAGTCTAGGACCTCCATCGGATTTCTGGCAGCATAAAAGAACAGAAAGTGACTATAGATCCTGTTTAATTATTAGTTTACACATGCATACTCTGTGTCAGACATCACGGCAATGCTTACTAGAGAGTTTTTATTTTATATGTAAATGGATAAATTAGCCGCATACCTGACATTTTTCTCTACTCTGGATGTGCTAGATTCCTCTAGCGGTGAAATATGTCTCACTGAGGTTATCTTTGAAGATGTGTAAAGCTGATTTGAATCCACATTGTATACACAATTTTGTGTCCTGTCGATTACATTAATATACTTTACATTTTCAGACCATTTTGATTATTATTCTAGATCCTTAAATAATATTCTTGACACCATTCTAACAACATGTATATAATATGCCACTGAAGATCTGCTTATCTTCTAAAATGATTGGTTTACAGTAGTCATATCAATTCATGTAAGGGTTTTTTCAGGCCCTCTAAACAACATTTATGTTCTATCAATCACTGTTCAGAGTGCTGAGAACACAATCCTATATTTACTTGCATTGAGGTTAATGCGATTCACAGCACCTATTGTGTAATGGCAGCCTTCCTGCCTTGTCATAGATATTAAAGGGAGTAGAATTCAGGTGTGCAGGTTATTAGATGCCCAATATCATTTCAGGTTTTTAGTGATTTTTTTTTTAGGCTTCCTAACTTAACTGAGTAAAGCGTTGTGGTTTATTGAACTTTCATTATGCGAGATTCAGCATTATTGATTTTCATCTTGTCTGGATGGGAAGGAAAGGGATTTATGTCAACACTGGCAGGCTTGGAATTTAGGTTTCGATGTTCACTTGCAAGGCCTATGCCACGTTCCTATGTGCTGTATACCATCTCTTTCCACATGACTTGGTTAGCATATTACAAAAGACATACAGAGCAAAAAAGGCTTGTTACAAATAATAATATTTAAAATTCTGCACTTTTTTTTTTTTGCTTTCGCAACAAATTTTCAGATTTGGCCTAGTTACCAGGAGGCATAATTTATCATCAATAGCACAAGTGGCATAAAAATAGCAGGCCACCCAATAAGTATCATTTTTTTCTACCTTTACGAAAGTTTTAACAGTGAACCTTACATACTTGTAAAATAATATGTAATTGTACGCATTGTATTTTCATTTTATATTTAAATATGTAGTAAACGTATCCCTTGGTAAATGTTAGGCCCACATGTGGTGTTTATTATAATGAAGGCTTTTTTTTTTTTTTTTTTTTCTATATAAAAAGCAATCTGAAGAACAACTTCATCCAAACTATGGCATAATGCCAGAGCATGGGTCCAGCACAATATTTGTAGCCTTTTCTCCTTTTCCAAGTTATACCTTTCATGGGCATGGTGCCCCCAAATAGATATTAGCTCATGTAATATATGAAATAAATAAGATGTTTCCCTGCACAGAAGTAAGCCCCTGTCCTTAATAGTAAACATATACTGTTATGCCGCGTACACACGAGTGGTTTTGCCATCGGAATAAACTCTGAAGGTTTCTCCGATGGAATTCCGACGGAATTTCTCTCAAGCGGTCTTGCCTACACACTGTCACACCAAAGTCCAACCTTCTGGTGATGTACAACACGTACGACGGGACTAGAAAAAGGAAGTGCAATAGCCAGTAGCCAATAGCTTCCATCTCGTACTTGCTTCAGAGCATGCGTCGTTTTTGGTACGTCGGAACAGCATACAGACGAGCGGTTTTCCCGATAGGAATTGGTTCAGTCTGAAAACATTTAGAACATGTTCTCTTTCTAGGTCCGTCAGCATTTTTGACGTAAAAAGTCTGATGGGGCATACACACGATTGGAATATACGATGAAAAGCTCCCGTCAGACTTTTTCTGTCGGAAATTCCGCTTGTGTGTACACGGCATTAGGTGTGTGTATGTCCCATATTGCTGTGTGCAGTATCTTAAATTTTGCAAAAATTTACTCTAATGTACCCTTCAGCAACCTGATGTTGTGTCGGAAGCAAGATTCTTCAGCAAATGGGCCAACAGAACAGAAGCAGCAATAATGTATTGTATGGATTGGTACTCAGCAGTTGAAAAGGTAAATTATGAACCTTGATTGATAAAAGTAAACTAATAACGGTTAGGCTAATGTTTGTTTCAGAGCCACATACATGTATCCATTGTTAACTGTTCATGACTATACAGTGGAAATTCTGTTCACATGGCCCACTAATGTTGACCAGTATGGTTCTGCTAACAAATACCCTCATCCGGTATTGGAAGTGAGCCACCTAACAGCTACGATGCTTTTATGGTTTGTGGTTATGTGGCTTTTCTAATGTGAAACAACCTACCCTTGGAAACCCACTGATTTTTTTTCCAGGACTGGGTTGCTTTGTGCTAAGAAAATCGAAGCAGCTATGATTAAAGCAATAGCCTTGGGAGCTGCTTAGGAGGAGACTTCACACAGCAGATCAGTGGATAAACAAATTGGAAGGCCCTCACCAATCACCAAAGGAGGGACACACACAGGACTGTAGTAAATATGAAAAACCTCTTGCACACGAAATAAGCCTCTATGATTAGAACTGTCCCATCTTCATAAGCAGTATACTTTACATTTTTTTACTTCAACACTGACTATTGTCAGTAATGTGAAGTTACATGGTCCCATTCCATTCAAGTCATGAGACAAGGCCTGATCTACTTTGAACATTTTGAAAACATCAAGTGTCTTATTTTTAAGAATATTCAAACATCAATAATGTCCAGTTACTTAGAACAGCCAATCAAATTTCAGCTCTCATCAATTAAGAACAGAAAGGGTCCTTTTAGACATGTATGTCTATGGGCTAGCGGACATTAGCGGATGATAATCCGCTAACATCTGCTGACATCCGCTTCCGTTAACCACTTAAGGACCGAGCCTCTGTCTGAGATTTGTTGTTTACAAGTTAAAAACATTTATTTTTTGCTAGAAAATTACATAGAACCCCCAAACATTATACATTTTTTTCTAACACCCTAGAGAATAAAATGGCGGTCGTTGCAATACTTTCTGTCACACCTTATTTGTGCAGCGGTCTTACAAACACACTTTTTTTGGAAAAAATACACTTTTTTTGAATTAAAAAATAAGACAACAGTAAAGTTAGCCCAATTTCTTTTTATATTGTGAAAGATAATGTTACACCGAGTAAATTGATACCCAACATGTCACGCTTCAAAATTGCACCCGCTCGTGGAATGCGGACAAACTTTTACCCTTAAAAATCTCCATAGGCGACGTATAAAAAATTCTACAGGTTGCATGTTTTGAGTTACAGAGAAGGTCTAGGGCTAGAATAATTGCTCTCGCTCTACCGATTGTGGCGATGCCTCACATGTGTGGTTTGAACACCGTTTTCATATGCGGGCGCTACTCACGTATGTGTTAGCTTCTGCACGCGAGCTTGGCGGGACCAGGCATGTTTACAATTTCTTTTTATTCTTATTTATTTTACCTTTTATTTTAAATTTTTACACTGTTCTTTTAAAAAAAAAAAAATGTGTCACTTTTATTCCTATTACAAGAAAAAAAAGCATGACAGGACCTCTTAAATATGAGATCTGTGGTCAAAAAGACCTCAGCTCTCATATTTACACTAAAATGCAATAAAAAAAAATTGTAATTTGAAAACAAAAAAATGTCCCTTTAAGAGTGTTTTGACGTTGCTTCCGCCCTGCAATAGTATGGAGATGGGTGGGCCATCTTCCCCTCACTCATCTCCATATCCAGGAAGGAGAAGCATCCGATTGCCTCCGCGGCTACCGACGGCCCTGTTAAGCGGCGGAGGGCACCGGAGAGCCACGGGAGGGGGCCCCTCTCCCGCCGCCGATAAAAGTGATCACGTGACGAATCTACCACAGAGACCACTATTATTGGAAGCCGGACCACTCACTGAAGAAGACGATTCTGGGGTTATAGCAGCTAGCTGCTGCCATAACAACGATATGCCTCTTCAAAGTTAGGACATATATCGGTGTGTGCCAGTCCGGAAGTGGTTAAGTTTAAATTTTTGAGACAGAAGGAACCCTCTTTTGTTTTCCATTTAAAAAACAGAACGGATGATAGCGGATGACATCCACTTACATCCGATCCACTGACATCTGTTTTTCACCTAAAAACACGGCCGAAAAAATGGATGTCAGCGGACATGAAAACAGTTGTCAAAATTCACATCCGTATCCGTTTTTGATCCGTATTTTTACAAAAAGAAAAAAATGACCGAACAAAAAAATGGAACGCCGGTGTGAAAGGACCCTAAGAACAGTAAGAAATATAAGGTGACATCTGTTTGCTATTTATGCTATTGCATAAACAATTTTTTCCATTCTTTTTTTAAATAAAAGTCTCAAAAAAGATCAAAATTTCGAAAAAAAAAAACAATATTTTATTCTTTCTGCTATAAAACATACCCAATAAGACAATGTAAAAAAATTACATTTCTTCATCAGTTTAGGCCAATATATATTCTTTTTTTGTAAAAAAAAATCCCAATGAGCGTATATTGATTGGTTTGCGCAAAAGTTATAGTATCTACAAACTATAGGATTTTTTTTTTATTATTATTATTATTTTTTTTACTAGTAATGCCAGCAATCAGCAACTTATAGAGGGACTGCGATATTGTGGCGGAAAAATCGTAACACCTAACGGACACTTTTTGGGGACCAGTGACACTAATACAGTGATCAGTGCTAAAAATATGCACTAATGACAGTGGTTGGGAAGAGGTTAACATCAGGGGTGATCAAAGGGTTAACTGTGTGCCTAGCCTGTTCTTACTCACTGTGTGGGAGGTGATTTGACTAGGGGAAGGCAGGAACACAGGCTCAATACCTTCCATTCTGACAGAATGTTTACATAGGCAGATTGTCGTTCTGCCTGTGTACTATGTAATCGGCGGGTGCCGGTGGACATCCAGTCCACGGTACCCATTGCTAGGCTCCCGCTGTGTGTGATCACAGCAGGGGCAGGTGGTTGGCAGCACGTGCCCCAGACTCTGGAGTGCCAGATCACGCATTAGGTACGTGATCTGGCACGGAGCTGCTTGTTTCCTTTGTAAATATCAGGGCTGCGGCAGCATTTTCTGCACATCACTGAGATGCGCATCACGGGCAGGGTTTGGGTAACCTTCAGATATGTTATTTAAAGGTATTGGGCAGTTTAATGTTTAAATTTAAGCATTAAAGATCTATGCTCCTGGCCAAATTTAATTTTTAAAAAATAGTTTGCATTTGTACATGTTCCCCAGGGCAATGGCCACCCCCCATGCTATTCTTTTTACCACACCCCCTTGCCTCTTAGCCCAGAAAATGGGCATTTTTAATTTTACAGATTTGGCTCCCATTGCTTTCATTGGGGTTCAGGTTTGGCATCCAAGCGTCCAAGCTTTTTTCAAATTTGTCAAACTCTGCTTGAACCAAACCCAAGGCAGTTCAGCTCATCCATAATACTGAAACAACAGGCTTTTTCATCACAAGTGAAAAGTAGAATGCTAATAATATGAAAAAGAGACTGGAGCTCCACTCACTGGCTGCATTCAAGATTACGTAATATTAATATGTATATTTTATATTTACCTTTAAAAAATAAAAAAGCTTCTAGGGCATATCCATATCTTCAGATACATAAATGCATTGAATAACATTTTTATTTCAATGCAGATTAAATGTTTCTCTATTTGATTGAAATTTAGCTCCTTTTAAAAGCTAGAGTCATGGGGATTCGCCGAATCTGAAAGTACATAAGCTGTAAAGATGAATTTCATGAGCTGACATTAAAACATATGTCCTTTAGGAAATCATTCTTTACCCGTATATGATAAGCAGATGTATTTACTAAAGTTCTCAGTTTCATTTTAAATAATCAACCAGCTCAAGAAAACATTACAAAAACAAATTACCCTAAGCCTGACAGGGTGCTGAAGTAAACAGAAGTTTTGCTGGCAAAAATTACACCCTTAATAATTCATAATCTGTTGTACCTATAGATTGTAATAAAAGGTTGGCATTCACCCTTCAGGCAAATTTCCTGTTGAACCTTGACAATCTAAATTTTTAATTGAAGGATTTGACTGGAAATATGCTCTTCACCTTCATTCACTTTATACACATACACATCTAGCTACTGGGGCTGTTTTCATAAATGTGTAGCTTATTGGTGTATTCTAACTTAGTAGATGCCAGTTAGAATTTCAGATTTATTCTGTATAGGACAGAAAAAACAATGGCTATAATATGATCTGTTGCTACTGATTGCTCACTAGGGATGAGGTTTGAGTTTGCTGCTACCATGGGGTTGAGGCACATCTCACTGTTTTGAGATTTGCAGCTCCGGTAAATTTATGTGCAGATAGGCCTTGGATTTTTTGTTTTATTAAACCAAAATGCACTACATGGCCTTTGCAGTATAGTAAGCAGGCTTAGAAGGGCCCATAAGGGGCTTTTGTTTAAGATAGCCCTCTCAGGATAAAATGGGGGATGCAGAGAATTCATAGGGGGTTATATACTAAAACAAAGAGTGCAAAATCTGGTGCAACTCTACATATACCAATCAGCTTCCAGGTTTTATTGTCAAGGCTTAATGGAACAAGCTGAAGTTAGAAGCTGATTGGCTCTACCACGCACGGCTGTTCCAGATTCTGAGTGCACCAGCTTTAGTAAATCTACCCAATAGCGTCATAGTATCAGTGAATTGGAAGCTGTTGTAGGGAAAGCATAGGCAAACAAACCTCAGGAAGAGATGAGGGTCAGTTGAGAAGCCGTACTTTAATTCTGATTACTAGCCCTTTGGGCAGTCAACATAATTTCTGCCGTTTTTGTTCTTTTTTTTTTTTTTTAGGGCTTTTTTGTCTTTCTTTTTATTTTGTGTTTGGTTTGATGTCATCAGTCACTTTTAGCTTCTGTCCCATCCATAGCAAACTGTTTTTCATTTTGCTGCAAGGATTTTGTTTAGGGGTTATTATGTGATTTTCATTTATTTTGGGAAATATTGGTGTTTCTTTTAAGCTGCTAGGTTGATTTTAAGTTAAAGCGCTTTAAGGGGCTTTTGCTTTAGGAGTGGTATTTAGGGGTTTCCATTTCTTTTGTGAATTTTTTGTTATTATTTTATGTTGATATGGTTTTTCTTAGTTTGGGGTGCTTTGAGCAGAGGAGATTTTCACTGACCATTGGTCCTTGGAGCTGTCTTTTCTTTGCAGCATACATCAGTTAAGCCTATTATAGACATGGGAGCCGTCAAAAAATTTGTTTTGTTTCGTTCCGTTCCATTTTGTATAAAAAAAAAATTGTAATTTGTGTACAAAATTTAATTGGGATTCGTACGAAATACGAATTTCGTACTAATCGTTATGAATCAGTAATATCGTTACGAATATCGACACTCTACGAATAATAACGAATTATCCGAAAACGTATTAACGTTACATAACACAAGTCTATTGTCTATTGTTCACCAATCACTCAGAGGAAGTACGAAATACGAAATTTCTTTTACGAATACGAAATTTCGTACTTCCTCTGAATGATTGGTGAACAATAGATAATACGTTTTCGGATAATTCGTTATTATTCGTAGAGTGTCGATATTCGTTATACTGAATCTCGAATTCATTCGAATCATTCGTTATATCCGCTATAATTTCTTTCATATTAGTTGAAATTCGTAATTTGGTAGTTTGGATTCGGATAATTTAGATCCAAAATTCGTAAACGAAATTTCGTATTTCGTACAGAATTCGTATTCGTAAAAATTCGTGATTCGTACGAATTTCGAAAAATTTGTACGAATTTCCGATTCGTACGAAACTAATCGCACATGTCTAGCCTATTATACATGATTAAAACTGCACTGTTGCTGTCCATTTATATACTGATGTATCTTCTGCAGTGTCTATAGTCGTGTAGTATAAATCCTAGCCTGTCCTTTTTGTTAATTGTAATTTAGGCCTAGCCTTGCTCAATACAATTGTTCTGCTGCTGGTCAGCTTTACACTACTATATCATCCAAGGTCTCTTTGTCTCATCTAATCTTGATTTAAACCCAAGCCTGTGGTCTTTGTCTTTTTACCAAATTTGGGTCTAGGCCCACTATTTAAAATTGTCTTGCTGCTGGCAGATTTTGCATGGCTGTGTTATCTGTGGTTTCTTCATTTTTTTGTAGTTAAACACTTGTCTTTTTCTCTAGTACATTTTGGTCAATTCTCACTTATTGAAAATATCATTCAGATTGCTGGAAAATTTTACATTGCTATATCATCCACATCTCTGAATTCTAAATGAGCGCTTGGTAGAAATTGGAAAGCAATAGGAAAGTTTTGCATCAGCGAGAACAGGGAAAGCCACAGCAAACGAATTGCCAATTCCTTTTCTTTGAAATCAGGTCTATTACCATTTGATGAAAAATCGTGTGTCACATATTTTCTCTCAAACCAAAGTGAATTAAATTGGGGTGTTGCTATATGTAAGTCAAGCTAATTTTAAATAAGAAAAATCAAGTTCAAAGCCAAATATGGGCTGCCAGTGTACACTGAGACTGTCCATAAAAATCATATAGCATGCTATTTAAAGGATTTTCAATATTGCCTTTGAACTAGTGAAAAAAGACCCTCTCTCTGCTGTTCAGTTTTTATTTAATTTTTTTATGTTTTGCATTGATTTATGTCCCCCATGGCATTGTCCATGCATTTTAATAGTTTGTTTATTAACTCTAAAAATTACCAGAATGTAAGGAGAAACTTTGTTCTGCCTACTCCACCACAAAAGGGCCCTGTCCTAAAATAAAATGAAAAAAAAAAAAAAAAAAAAACACACACGCATAGACAATGGAGTCCTGAGCTTATGTGTAGACTTGTGTTACATCACACAACTCAGGAGGTAGTTAGTGAGATGTCATTCTGGGGTCTCTGCCAGTATTGGCAGAGGCTCATAGCAAGGGTAGTCTGTAACAATATCCTGCCTTAGGTAAGGTTTAGGAAGTAAAAACAAAAAAGTTTTCCAGTCTGTAAGAGAGAGAGGGGAGGGGAGGCAGGAGAGAAGATCATCCAAAAAATTAGCAAAGTTCCATTTTTACAACAAGGTTTGTCCCCATGTTCCCATATTTTAGGGACAATTTTAAACGAGATTCATTGAACAATTGGTGATTCTATCACTACTGTTCACTTTGCATGAAACGTTTCTACCATATTTTCTACGTTTCTACCACGTTTCTACCATATTTCTACCATATACCAGGGTGTACTCACAAATGTGAGTACACCCCTCACAATTTTGTAAATATTTTATTATATCCTTTTCATGTGACAACACTGAAGAAATTACACTTTGCTACAATGTAAAGTAGTGATGTATAGCTTGTATAACAGTGTAAATTTGCTGTCCCCTCAAAATAACTCAACACACAGCCATTAATGTCTAAACCGCTGGCAACAAAAGTGAGTACATCCCTAAGTTAAAATGTCCAAATTGGGCCCAAAGTGTCAATATTTTGTTTGGCCACCATTATTTTCCAGCACTGCCTTAACCCTTTTGGGCATGGCGTTCACCAGAGCTTCACAGGTTGCCACTGGAGTCCTCTTCCACTCCTCCATGATGACATCACGGAGCTAGTAAACGTTAGAGACCTTGCGCTCCTCCACCTTCCATTTGAGGATGCCCACAGATGCTCAGTAGGGTTTAGGTCTGGAGACATGCTTGGCCAGTTCATTACCTTTACCCTCAGCTTCTTTAGCAAGGCAGTGGTTGTCTTGGATGTGTGTTTCGGGTCATTATCATGTTGGAATATCGCCTTGCGGCCCAGCCTCTGGAGGGAGAGAATCTTGCTCTGCTTCAGTATGTCACAGTATATGTTTGGCATTCATGGTTCCCTCAATGAACTGTAGCTCCCCAGTGCCGGCAGCACTCATGCAGCCCCAGATCATGACACTTCCACCACCATGCTTGACTATAGGCAAGAAACACTTGTCTTTGTACTCCTCACCTGGTTGCTGCCACACATGCTTGACACCATCTGAACCAAATACGTTTATCTTGGTCTCATCAGACCACAGGACATGGTTCCAGTAATCCATGTGCTTAGTCTGCTTGTATTCAGCAAACTGTTTTCGGGCTTTCTTGTGCATCATCTTTACAAGAGGCTTCCTTCTGGGATGGCAGCCATGCAGACCAATTTAATGCAGTGTGCGGCGTATGGTCTGAGCACTGACAGGCTGACCCCCATCCCTTCAACCTCTGCAGCAATGCCGGCAACATTCATAAGTCTATTTACTAAAGACAACCTCTGGATATGATGCTGAGCATGTGCACTCACCTTCTTTGGTCGACCATGGCAAGGCCTTTTCTGAGTGGAACCTCTGCTGGTAAACCGCTGTATGTTCTTGGCCACCCTGCTGCAGCTCAGTTTCAGGGTCTTTTCAATCTTCTTATAGCCTAGGCCGTCTTTATGTAGAGCAACAATTATTTTTTTCAAAACCTCAGAGAGTTCTTTGCCATGAGGGAGGTGCCATGTTAAACTTTTAGTGACCAGTATGAGAGAGGAAGAACGATAACACACCTGCTCCCCATTCACACCTGAGACCTTGTAACACAATGAGTCACCTGACACCGGGGAGGGAAAATTTTGACATTTTCACTTATGGATGTACTCACTTTTGTTGCCAGCGGTTTAGACATGAAAGGCTGTATGTTGAGTTATTTTGAGGGGACAGCAAATTTACATGGTTATACAAGCTGTACACTCACTACTTTACATTGTAGAAAAGTGTAATTTCTTCAGTGTTGTCACAAAGATATAATAAAATATTTACAAATATTTGAGGGGTGTACTCACTTTTGTGGTACACTGTAAGTAACATCCACAACACTTTCCTTACCTAAGGTTACATTTATTCTGTTTTTCTTAACCAATAATTGTTATCCTTGTGATTTTACACTAGATGGCTGTCTTGCTATTTCTTCTGTTCATGATTTCACATACAATGTCAAATAATTTCAATACAATTGAAAACTTGTATCACTTTTACATCAAAACACTTATGGAATAAAAAGGGTCGTTTTATACAGCCACATCAAACACAAGAACCCACAATTATTTTACATATAATTTGATTAAATACTATAACTCACTATGGTAATTACAGCTGTTGTCATAATTACAAAGATGCAGAACATTAAACCACTGCAGAAAAAATGTTATCACTTGATTTGCATTGTAACAGAACTTGGACAATTTGGAATAATCATAACTAAAAATAAATAGCAAAATGTGTTTCTTAGTGATAATCATATCCAACTTGAAACCATGAAATAAAGAAAAGAGAGCTGCAACCTTGTGACATGTTGTAGTAGTTTTGACTTCTAGAGAAAAAGCTTTGGTTTCTTTGTTCTTTTTATTACAGCGTACTACAAGTAAAATAGTAATTTTTACTAGGTCAACAACATGTATTTTTACATAAAATGAATGAAAGAGTACAAATATAAATTTATGTTAGGCAAGTCAATTTTATTTCTCGCAAATAGTCATATTTATTAACCAGTTCCTAGATGGCTACAGAGCGGTCATCCAGTTCTGGGAGGACGTCCCCTGGGGCACGCATCTAGCGTGCTCTGTGATCGCTGTGTCCTTTGGACACAGCTGATCACAGTTTGGGGTAAAGGGCCAATCACATCGGCCCTTTACCATGTGATCAGCTGTCCAATCCTTTTCGCATTCCTTTCCTCACACGCTGTCACAGCGTGAGGAGAGGAGAGCTAGTAACCAGGAGTTCTGACAGGGGACATTTACACTCATATAAGGGCACTGATCAGCAGTACCCTGGTTATCAGTGCAGCCCTATCAGTGCCCATCAATGCAACCTATCAGTGCTGCCTTTCAGTGCCCACCAGTGCCGCCTATAAGTGCCTACTCATCAGTACTGTACCACCTTACAGTGCCCATTGGTGATGCCTATCAGTGCCACCTCATCAGTGCCCATCAGTGCTACCTCATCAGTGCCTATCAGTGCCCATCAGTGCCGCCTATCAGTGCCCATCAGTCCCACATGTTATTGCCGCCTCATCGGTGCCTTCTCATCAGTGCCCATCAGTCCCACATATTATTGCAGCCTCATCATTGCCTTCTCATCAGTGCCACCTCATCAGTACCCATCAGTGCCACCTCATTAGTGCCTATTAGTGACGCATATCTGTGCCCATCAGTGCAGCCTATCAGTGCCCATCAGTGCAGCCTCATCGGTGCACATCAGTGAAGGACAAAAATTACCTAATTGTAAAATGTTATAACGGAAAATAAGAAACACTTTTTTCCAACATTTTCAGTCTTTTATCATTTAGTAAAAAAACAATACAAATTTAATTTGGGTACACTGTTGCATGACCACGCAATTGTCATTCAAAATGTGACAGCACTAAAAGCTGAAAATTGGCCTGGGCAGGAAGGGAGTGAAGTACCCAGTATTGAAGTGGTTAAGCAGTTTTTCTTATACTGTATTTGGGGACTAGTGAAGACTTTACATACAGAGGTGAGTAATTGATTGTGCTGCTGCATATCAGAAATAAACACTGTTTTTTAATAGGGGGTTTTGCACCAAGTGAAGATATATGCAACTTGTTACGTGGACCATAGTGACAAAGATAAAAACTGTTGTGGTACTGCATTAACTTTTAGGAGTGTTTATTATTGCAAATACTAAAAATAATCAAATGCACCTCTGCTCGTTAGGAAGTATTTAGATATGGAGCATTTACGGTTCTCAATACCTGCACAACAATGCTGTAGATTCTAATAGAATAGGTGTTCCAGGCCCCTAGACATGCACTGTGATGGTATAGTAGGTACTGAATGTAGGAAACTGTGTTTTATACTATAACCTATTTTTTTAAATTTCTTACTGTTTTTCCTTTACATGGGCATTTCTAGGCTTTTAAAGTACTTTGGGAATCTTCGGACATGCCTGGGAGATGAAAATATCAGCACGCAAATAGGCTGCATTACACTACGGCATGGTTTAAGGGCCTGACTAACTGTGCTGCAAGATTCTAACACACATGAGCTTCAGAGCAAGGGATCATTTAAAAATAAAAATCTTTATATTACATATGCACACAGAAAACAGACATGTAAGACAGAGTCGCCATCACTGGAGACTGTAGGCACCTTTAGTGTCCAAAGCAGCACTTTTCTGCTAGGCTTATCACTGTTACACATCCTTTTATATTTTAATAGTCCCACATTAAAACACATTAACTAAGCAGATAGACCTTTTTTAGGTCTATCTGCGGCACCTGTGCTGGCCTATTTTATGAAATTGAATATGGCAGTTTTCCAATATGGAAAACAGCCACAGATTCTGTCCAGATCTGACCTTTCGTACTGGTGTGAGCTGTCAGTAGACAGCTCACATCCAGTGCCTGGAACCTACATTGTGAGCCCCTATTTATGTTGGTTGAACTTGCCCACCTGTGAAACTAATCACTGACCTAGTTCTATGTCAGACAAACTGACCATTAATTGTGTAAGGAAGGCACAAGGTAAATAAGAACATTTTTCACTAGGGTGGTAGTATTTAACAAGAACAACTGAGTACCGTCCGTGATACTTTTTTTATGTGCACTAACATCCAATTTTCAGGACAAGCTTTCAGAGTGTATCCCTTTCTTCAAGGTCCAAGCAGTACCAATACACAAAGTTTTAGCAAAATGTTAGGTAGGACAATCTCTAAGTAAAAAAAAAAAAAAAATGGAAAAAAAACAGGAAAAAATAAAACACAAATAAACATGCACAGCAATGTTAATTGAACTTAGATACTTAGTGAGATAAGGCAGGGAGAGGAGGAGTAAATCCAGCCATAAATTATGCCATTTTCTTTCCTGCAACCACTGGTCATGGTCAGTGTTTGTGGGGGAATCTCTCCCTTAGCGCTATCGTACACTGTCGGCAGGGAGCCTTCCCTGTCTGCAGAACACAATGATTAATAATCGCATAAAAAAAATCGGAACAGCTAGTTGTACTAAAGTTGATCGATGTATCAAGTGGTTTCTAACGGCGATCATGCCATTAGTGGCGGCACCAGCATGCATGCGCGGGAGTGATGTAATCGCGGCTCCAGCCAGTCACAGCGCCAGAGCTGTGATAACCGGAAGTCACTCCAGGATAGATGCGGCGTTGGAGGAGGCGAACGAGGGCCAATTCTGGGGCTTTGTTCTCAGGTAAGTAATTCATAATGAGCTGGTATGCTATACATACTAGCTCATTATGCCTTTGCCTTGCAGGGTGTATTTTTTTTTTCTGAGGCTTTACTTCCTCTTTAACCTCCCTGGTGGTATTCCCGAGTCTGGCTCGGTGTGGAATTTCAGTACCATTAGCAGTAACCCCGAGCCAGACTCGGGATCGCATCGCAGTATCCAGGGAAAGTACAGGGGAAGTTACTTACCTTGTCCCCTGGATCCTGCGATGTCTCCCCGCTGTGTGTGCGAGCTGTCTCCTCGCTTGATTCACACAGTGCCAAGTGCTGTCGAGCTCTGTTCCCTGCGACGTTGCGATGCACGGGAGCGGAGAACGGCGCCAAATCCAAAAAAGTCAAAACACACAATACATATACAGTACTGTAATCTTACAGATTACAGTACTGTATAAAAAAAAATACACATCCCCTTTGTCCCTAGTGATCTGTCCAGTGCCCTGCATGTAGTTTTATATTATAAATACAGTTTTTTCTGCCTGGAATTTGGAGATTGTCCATAGCAATCAAAAAGTGTCCCTTTATGTCAAAAGTGGTTTTATAATAAATTAGAATCACTTGCAGAATTGAGCGATAGTGATTTGTGGGGAAATTCGTCATCAAACACTAAATCCAATGACAGCGACAATTCTGCAACTGAGCAAATTTCTGTGTTTTTGATTTGATTACATTATTGAATAATTTTTTTATTATTATATTATTATTTGTTATAATTATTTATAGTTAGTTATTATATTATAATTTATGATTTTGTGTTTCAAACTTTATCATACCCGGGATGTTTACTAGACTCTGGTTTGGACAGATTTAAGTGAGTTATTCCTAAGAATTACAGGCCTACAAAATAAAACGCCAAATTTACATGCAAAATAATTGTACCGCTTTCAGCACCTAAAATCAGAAATAATCATACCGCCAGGGAGGAGGTTTACCATACACAAATTATTGTTTGGACGAAATAAATAAACTTAAGTAATTTTTTGAATGTGACAACACAAGCAAAATCAGTCTTGAAATTTTTCTGTGGAAACTTCTGGCACCAAATGCCCACAGCAGAACCAACAAAAAGATTTCTGAGATAAAAAATAATGTATTAAAAAAAAACGACAAAGTGCGTAAGCAGTCTTCTTTAAGCTATGTTAAAAGGTATTGCAGATGCTATAGTATATTCTAACCAAATATCTGAGATGTGAGTTCAAACTATAGTTCTTTTTTTTCCTTGATATTAAAGCGGAGTTCCACCCTAAAGTGGAACTTCCGCTCATTGGAACCCTCCCCCCTCCGGTGTCACATTTGGCACCTTTCAGGGGGGAGGGGGGTGCAGATACCTGTCTAAGACAGGTATTTACACCCACTTCTGGGCATAGACTCCCACGGGAGTCTATGCCTCTTCCTGTCCCGCCGCGCTGTCTGCTGGGACACACACGGGTCCCAGCAGACAGCGCGGAGCATTCTCATTGCGCTGCGCGACTCGCGCATGCACAGTAGGGGACCGGGAAGTGAAGCCGCAGCGCTTCACTTCCTGATTCCCTCAACGAGAATGGCTGCGGCAGCAGCCGAGAACCGAGCGACTTCTCGGCTTCGGCTGTCGACATCGCTGTACCCTTGGACAGGTAAGTGTCCATTTATTAAAAGTCAGCAGCTGCAGTATTTATAGCTGCTGACTTTTAATATTTTTTTTTAGGGTGCAATCCCTCTTTAATGAGTGTTTTACGGGTGCAACTTTTATGTACAATAACATCTTGGCAATCATTTGTACTACCAAGGATTATATAGTGCATCACATCAGGTTATTTGGCTAGCAATTTTCTGCTACATGAAGATTTTCCATTACTCATACAGTCAATCATCCTGTGAAGTTTAGGCATTCTACTAAGTTTTTGTGTAAAGCCCCATACACACGGTAGGATTTTCTGATGGATTCTGTCCTATCAGACAATGTTGTCGGAAAATCAGACCGTGTGTAGGCACCATCGGACAGTTTCCATCAGATTGTCTGACGGACAAAGTCCTATCTCCTGCTGGATAGATTTTTTGACAACAAAGTCCTATCACACCAAATCCGATCGTGTGTAGCGAATTCCGACCGGACAAAGTGCTACGCATGCTCAGATCACATTACAAGACCCAAGCTATTGGCTACTAGCCTCTACGTAGTCCCGTCGTAGGCAACAAACGTCACCACGTTCAGAATGATCGGATTTTCCGACAACTTTGTCCGACCGTGTGTACGCAAAACCAACATCAGACAAAGTATGACGGACATGGTCTGACGGACCTGGTCCTCGGATAATCCGCGCGTGTGTATGGGGCTTAGGAGGGGCACTTAAAACCTAAGGAATAGGCAATAGCAACAATGTAGCCATGTTTTTGCAATTAGTTCTCTAACTTTCACATTAAAAACAAATCCTAGAGTCCAATTGGTTGCTGGAGGCAACATTTGCACCTATCTCTGCTTCAGTTTTTATATATCATCCCCTGTATATACAATTAAACAGAGTTTAAACAGTTTTTGCCAAGTCCTTAATGCACCTGAAATTGTCATCAGACATACTGGTAAAATTTGCTGAGCAGAAATGAATTTCTAAAGATAATTCTTTTAAAAATTGTCTTCTTTCCAATTCCGTATTGAGTATCAGAAACCACAGAAAAGTGTCTTAATGTCCTCGGCTTCATTACAGCAGAATGATCTACAAGAATAATAAAGATGCAATTTAAAAAATAACCCTGTTAAATCTTGTAAGGCCAAATAATACCATAACCTTAGTAAAGAAATACAATACTGTAAGCTCTTTCAGCCAGACGGCAATAACCACGGCACATAACAAAATAAACCACATTAAAACAATTCAATGGGAAAGCTCATTAAGCCAGTTTGTTCCTATTATAGAGCAAATAAAAATAAATAAATAAGCAGTACAGTAATAAAATAGAACAGTTCCCCATCCCTGATGATTTTTTCTCTAATTAAATATTTCCTTTAAATAAATGGTGAGTCTGAATATGCAGGCATATATAATGTAATTTCTTCTACTGGAATCAGTCGGCATCAAAAATTAGCTGGTGGTGTGGGAAGAAATAGTATAATATTTAAAAACCAACTATATTTAGAGAAATGGCAGCAATAGTAAAAATAAACTTCTATTATCAGTTACCCTGTCCGCTGAGAGCATGGCTGAGTGCAGATTTAGATTTTTTTTAAGTATGTTAAGTAAACATTAAGAAATACGTGCAGCACTTTGTATTTGTACCCACATAAGTAAAACAAATAAAGGATAGATATATTAAAAGGTTACATACATTAAAATATGTAAATGGCTTTTCTTATTATAATACCAGATTTTCTATAGAAACCATTTAGGAAATATAATTTACCAAGCATCCACTTTTGAGCCTATGGTTGATCTACTAAGGAAGGAGAACCTGCTCTATGAACAAAGTGAATGTTCACTGGAGTAGATCTAAACACGGTTACCAATATCTAATTTAAGCTGTAACATGTTAATGCTATACCAATTGTTGTTTTCAGTCTTTATAAGAGCTTCCAGGCAATTTCTGTTATGAGATGTCAGTTTTCTCCCACTTGTGCTCCTGGATTGTCACACTGTCACATGTGCTCCTGGTGGGGTTATTACGCAGGCATGGTCCAATGTTGTCATGTCAGAAGGTGGATCCAGAACAATAATGTGCAGCCAATGTTGGAGGCTGGAGATCAGCAGCAACGAGATAAGAAAAATATTTTAAAAGGCACAAATGGTATTTCTATGGGGACAAAGTTGTAGAGTATATACTTTGCTTTAGCAAAATAAATGGCACCCAGTTAAGGGTTTAGGTCTACTGATGAAGTCTTATGAGGTGAAAGCAATGAACACTTTAAAGCCCAGTTATGTTCAAGAAATATTAAAAAAACAAAGAGCACTTACAAAGTTTAAATGACTAAAATTAACACATTTTCACCTTATTCACTTACCTCAGTTAACATTCTTTTTCCAAAGTAAACCGTTCCTTTAGTAAACACTCTGCAGACAGAGCAAGTCACAGACTTGGCTAACCCAGTTATACCAGTGGTGATTATGAAGCTCTTCACTGGGACAAACAGAAATTAAAACAAAAATAGACAGTTTCAAGTATTGGGATAATTTATTCCTGAGGGCAGTTTAGAAAAAAAACTCCCCATCTCAAAAATAATTGATTGAATAAAAATATTTTTTTAGTTATTTAAAGCAGACCTTCAGTCATTTATTCAACTTTCCATCTATTAAATCTTCTGCCCTTGTTGTTTTAACTTTGCATAGTAAAACATTTTCTTTTGCCAGTAAATACCTTATACAGTCCACTTCCTGTTTCTTGTCTGGCAAAAAGCATAGGCCTATGACATCATGCACAGCTCTCTCTCTCTCACTCTCATGAGAGTTTGCCAAGAAGGGAGGGGGGTGAGTCATAAGAGGGCAAATGAGAGATGCAGGGCTGCAGAGCTGGAGGTGTGCCTTTGTGTGTAAATCCAAAAAGTCAGCTTTAGCTGACCAGAGTTAACCTCCCTGACGGTATTCCCAAGTGTGGCTCGGGGTTAATCTTCAGTACCAGTAGCGGTAACCCCGAGCCACACTCGGGATTGCATTGCAGTATCCATGAACATGTACTTACCTTGTTCCTAGGATCCTGCAATGTACTCCTGCTGTGTCCCCATCCAGATCCTCTGTCTGATGCTCTGTGTTCCGGGTTCCATTCCCTGCGAGCGTCGTGACACATGAGGGCGGAATCGGCGGCAATTTGAAAAGTACAAATCACAACACACACTCAATACATTGTAATCTTATAGTATTACATTACTGTATCAAATCATTTGACCTCAGTTTGTTCTAGTACTTTGTCCAGTGCCCTGCCTGCACTTTTACACTTCTTTCTGCCATTCTTTCTGTGTGGAAACTTGAGAACGTCCATGGCATCCAAAAAGCGTGCCTCTACATCAAAAGCGGTTTGTGATCAGCTTGATCAGCTTGAAAACAGCGATAGTGAATTAAAATCACTTGCAGAATTGAGGGATAGTGATTTGTGGGGAAATTTGTCATCAGACACTGAAAGCGACGATTCTGCGAATGAGTTCAGTGGTGTGTGAACTTGGTGCTCTATTGACTGTGGTACGGATCACGCCAGTGTCCCCAAGATTTCCATTTACTGGGATGACAACCCCTTGGCATACTTACAACTATTTCTGACTGATGAGGTTATTGAAAAAATATTTACGGAGACAAACCGGTACCAAGAGCAACAATTAGCTAGGCATCGGAAGTTTCCAAGTAGAAAGTGGGAACCAGTGAACAAAGATGACATTTGGACATTTCTTTGCCTAATAATACTTCAGGGACTGGTGGGGAAACTGCTGCAGAAGTGGTATTGGACAACTAACAAAAAATACTTGCCACTCCATTCTTTGGCACAGTCATGTTAGAGTACAGATTTTCGCTGATTATGAAATACTTACACTTCAAAAACAACAAAGAATTTGATGAAACTACTCACCCTGGACCAAAACTCAAGAAAATTTGGGAAGTATCTCAAATGATCCTAAAGAATTTCCAATGGAGCTATGTGCTAGAAAGAGATCAGCATAGATGAAAGTCTAATGGTCTGCAAGGGAAGGCTCAGCTGGATACATTGCATCAAAGAGAGCACCATTTGGCGTAAAATCCTTCATGCTATGCGAATCGTCAACTGGCTACATTCTGCCTACATTCTGCTAAAAAAAAAAGAGTGACAAGCCTGTGATAGAGCTGGACGTCGTGTTATTAACATTACATATGGGCCCATCTCTAATGAGGAGTGTTCTACTGTGGTTGCAGCAGAATTTGAGTGGCACCATGCATTCACTTTGCTACCTTTCAGTACCAAGGTGATTGCATGGTGGAAATGCAATTTTTTTCATTAGGATATGAGATATCATATTGAGAAGCGGATCTATTTGTCCCCACAATGTTGGTTCATGGCACACGTGTTCATGATTATGGTTTGAGTAAAATGTTTGGCTGGATAGAACTCTAGTGTGCCAGTCTTTGTTAAGAACTTTCTGGAGCAAAACATAAAGGCTTGCTGAATTCTTATTATTGAAATGCTGTCATGCTAATCCTTTCACTGTAAGTGTATAATCCAGAACAAGTATGCAGATAAGGTTTCTGACTTACTCCAACTTTCTTGATTTATGTACTTGTTCCAGGTCCTTGTCTCAGAAGACATGGAGGCCAGAGGGTCAGCATGACATCCGGGCGATTTGCATTTTCAGAAAGAGTTCTGTATCTTTGTTTTCTTCAGGAAAGTTTACTTTAATGAAGGATGGACTGCATTATTTCTGGTTGGCTAGTTATTATATAGATTGCCTGCTGCCTCATTACTGAAATTTTTTGCAAATCCTTTAGTATATCTCTATATAATTTAAGAGATAAATCAGACTTTTTTTCCCTCCTTAGCCTTAGGCAGTAAAAACAAGCAGAAATAGTATTGTCCATGAAAGCTAACCTAATTACAACAGCCTTCCAAAGAGAAATGGTTATCATATAAAACAACTGTAGTAAACCCACTATTCTGGTTGTAGGCAATGAGGATGATTTACTAAAGACAAAAAGACTGTTGCTCCAGAGCTTAGTAAATGAGCAGAAGCTCTGCTGATTTTCACCATCCAATCATGTGCAAGCAAAAATGCAGTTTTTTTTTTTATTTTCCTTGAACGTGATTGGGTACTCTTTGCAAAGTGAAGCCTTACTTCATTTACTAAGCTCTGGAGCAACTGCACTTGCAGAGGGCAACTGCACTTTGTAAACTGCACAGTCCATTTGCCTTTAGTAAATCAACCCCAATGTGTAGTAACCTATTTACACTGTAAATATACAGTATCATACTAAACTAATATAGGTAAGACTAACTTAACTTTTTTCTTTTTTTTGTTTAATATGCCATTTCAAAGGCAATACGTTACAAAGAAGTTCAAACGAATTTATATTTTTTTAAGCTGACAACTTGGTCTTGCAATTACACAGGTCATCTCAGCAATGACCTAGGTAGCTCACTTTTCTCTCGTTTGGTGGATGACTTCCAATTAAATTCTCTAACATGTTAACATTACTTCCCAATCTGTGACAACTTTAAGTATATAGTGACTCACAGATGACTCATGGTTTCATCCATGAAGCACCATGAAGCAAAAGCTTTGTGTGATGTTTTCAGAGAGACATTGGTGTAGAAAAAAACTCTACTTTATGTTCCTTTTAATTTAGGTATATGATCAAAGAAGTTATCTTTTTAAAGCAATCAAAAGATATGCTGGTAAAACCATTCTCCTGATTTGTTTTCCACAGTCGAGAAGTCATATGTTTCTTAATTTAGAGAATAGAAGAAAATTATTTCCTCAACAAAAGCGATATCACAATCTAAAGATGCATGTTGACTGTGGTGTAAAAGTGAAGATTTCATACATTCACGTAGCTTTTAGATAACCCTTCAGAACTCTGTTCTTTCCTAATTAAATTCACTGATGGTACAGATAAGAAAATACAATTTCAGTGAATACACCAAGAGCTTACCTTTGTAGTAATAACATTGATGTCTTTTCTTTGTGTGAATAATGTACCATTTTATATTTTATCAGTAGAAATGGATGTTTCATAGACAATAAAAAATGAAAAACACTATAACCTGTGGAAAATAAATAGATTACAAAGTGGAAGATTGTTAATTAAGTTGTAACTGATTACAGGAAATCCACGGATGTTTTTACAGCTGCTTTTATGAGCATTTTTTGCAGCTTAAACGCCTCTCCATGTTAGCCTATGGTCTCATGCCCACCATAGGCATTTTTAAGCTCCAAAAAAAACCCCAGGACCAATCCGTTCTGAGGCTCCAGCACTAGAGCTGTAAAAATGCCAGTAAAGACACCGGTAAAAGGTGTTAAACGTGATTTAACGAGGCTTAACGCTGCATGCACAGCATTATGCCCCTTCCAGCGTTTCTCTTTTCAAATTGAATGGTTCCCTATGGGAGCCCATTGATTTGAATAGAAGTCGCACCAGTAGTCTAATCCAGATGATCCGACTTGCAGTGCGACTTGTGTGCTGAGAATCTCGAAGGGGAACCCCGCCAAAATTTAGCGTGAGGTTCCCCCCAAGATCCATACCAGACCCTTATCCGAGCACGTAGCCTGGCAGATCAGGAGAGGGGGGAATAAGCGAGTGCCCCCCTCTGGGACCATACCAGGCCATATGCCCTCAACATGGGGGAGTTAGTGCTTTGGGGCAGGGGGTGGCCTGCCACCTCAAAGCACCTTGTCCCCATGTTGATGAGGACAAGGGCTTCTTCTTGAAAACCCTTGCCCGGTGGTTGTCAGGGTCTTATCGTGATCTGGAAGCCCCCTTTAACAAGACGCCCCCTAGATCACGGCCCCCCACCCTAGGTGAATGAGTAGGGGGCACCTCGTACCCCCTACCCATTCACCTAAAAAAAAGTGCCAAAAATAAACACACTACACAGGTTTTTAAAGTATTTTATTAAGGCAGCTCTGGCTCTTTTTCCCTCTTCTGACGACATGTTCTCCTCTCTCCGGTTATTCTCCTCTCTGCGCTGTCCTCTCTCTCCCATATCTTCTGCTCTTTTGCTGGGTCTTCTCCCTCTATTCTTCTTCCGATGTTGACGAGATCTCCCGGTGTAATGCTGGGTCCGCCATGTGCAATGACTTATATTGACATGGGGTGGGGCCACCGATGACGTAAGTTAGAGGCCACACCCCTTGTGATGTCATCACCCCATCATGCCCCGGGTGATGACGTGGATGATATGGATCTTGGGAGGAACCTCATGCTAAATTTTGGCGGGGTTCCCCTTCAAGATTCTCAGCACACAATTCGCACCGCAAGTCGGATCTGGATCAGACTTCTGGTGCAACTTCTATTCAAATCAATGGGCTCCCATAGGGAACCATTGATTTTGAATAGAGACAGAGAAACGCGGCTGAAAGCTAGCATGGCTAAACGTGCATTGACGCCAATGCAAAACGCAAAAAAAAATTGTGTTTTTAATGCCGCTTTTATCCTGGCGACCTTACAGTGTGCAGAGAAATGAGGATAGGCAATTTTAGGATAGGACAGGAGCCTGTACAGCTGTGCAAGACTAAAGTTAAGGCTGGAGTTCAGCCTTAAGTAGATTTTAAAAATCAGTTTTTGATCTAATTTCTAATAATGTACATCAGAAAACGACATATAAAGACCTACTTTTATGTCATTAGCAATGCAAAGGATTGAAACCTGTAATTCATTTTGGAGGTCACATTAATTGCCACAGATTTACTTTAGTGTTCTGTGCTCTATTTCAAAGCTTGGGTCTACTTACTACCTGCACTCTGGATGTCTGCAAGTCTCCTACCTATCTAGTGGCAAGCGTACATTACATTAATTATGTGGAATATGACATAATAGGTGCACAGCATCATATCATAGATGTCTTTATCTGGGCTTTACATTGACACATTGTGTCCTGGGCTCTCCATGACACAATTTTACATCATGCCTACAGGGCTACAGGATGTGCTATTAGTATGATTCATGCATGCCTATTGTCCCATTCACTTACTGAACAATTGTATGGTCAAGAGAGGACTGCAGATGCTGCAGCATACAAATTTAATTATGAAGTACCACTTCTTTAGTTCGCTGAGAAGATACACTGAATATCTAAAAGTCAAAGGATTTGCTGAATATGCTGTAAATCTGGGTTTGATCATACTGCATATTACTACCTATTATTCACTTATCTAATCAGTTAGATCTGTCTAAGAAGATAAGGAAATGTTAACAAAACCTCTACTTCTAGTTTTCCACTGTAAGCTCGTCCCTACGCACCACAATTTTCATATCCCCAATTTCTACCATTTACTGAATGGTCATTCTTCCTGGGATAGTCTCTGTTGGTCATTTCCCTGTAAGACCTTTTTAACCACATTAATATCAGCACCGTACTCCCCTTCCCTTCTGGGAAGATTTCCAGAAAATATGTTGTTGTGATAGTTCAACTGACAATTACTGATGCAGCACTGTACTCAAATTTATTTTATATATATTTGAGACAGATAGAGCTTTCTTTTGGTGATATTTAAACACCATTTTTTCTTAATATGTGAAGGAAAAAAATTACCAAAAATGTTGAAAAAAAACTTGCACTTGCATTTTCTCTAAATAAAAATGCCAGGACATTACAAACATCCCCAAAATGGCCCCTTTTTAGAGAGTAAACATTCCAAGGTGATCTGATGTTTTTCCACAATCTTTTGAAAATTAGGAAAAATGCTGTTATTGATGTGTTTAGTATTGTGTTCTATTACAGTCCAATACATTTAAATGATCACTCCCCCGCAGACCAATATTTTGGGGATATCAGGCAAACATACCCACCTGGGTTCTCTGCTTAGACCTAATGCCACAAACAAACTCACTCCTCTTGCTACATTCCCCAGAACATCAATCGTGGTGACAGAAAACGGGCTAAGCTTGGACCATGGCACAAATTCTACCGTCAGTGTCTTTGGGAAAACAGGGGATTCAGCCTACATGCCCCCATGCAAAAGGAAAGCCTTTAAAACACAGAGCTTGGTAGTGGTGCACTAGATGTATTGCATCATTAATATACTGGTCATATACAGAGGAAAGAGGAGGTGAAGGGGTTAATCAACAGTACGCATATAGTGGGAAGATGGAATGGAGGAGGTTGTGCATATGCACAGAATAAGGGAGGTGAAGTGGTTCATATGCAGGTCACATACAGAGACAGGATAGAGCTAAGATGTACAGGCAGGGCCAGGACAAGGGGTGGGCGGGAAGGGTGTCTGCCCTGGGTGCAATGGTTTGCTGTAAGGATGGGATGGCCTTCCTTCTGTTACAAGGCTGAAAGGAGTAGTGACAGCGGCAGTGATTTTAACAAGCGAGTTTAGCATCTTTGCCCTGGATGACCTTGTCCTGACACTGTATACAGAAGAGGGGGGTGATAAAAAATATAAAAATGATCACTCAATCAAAGTAAAACCTTGGATTTGTTGCTGCCTGCAATCTTCATCATTCATTACTTCCTCTTTCCTCCTCTTCCTCAATTTTGTCAGGAAGGCTCTCACATGTAAACGGATCACACTGTTTACATTTGTGATCACTTTGATTGGCCATCACAACAATCACAAGGCAACAAGCCATTCTACTGACAGTGGGAGGAATTGTGCTTGTGAGCCAGGCACACATGATTTTAAAATTCCACCCACAATGACAGCCAAAGGATTTGGGATGTACTACTATGGGTTAATTCGTGTTTCACTGCCTTGCTATGCAAACCCATATGTGAATTCAGTAGAAAAACAAATGCAGAGCACATGCTGAAATTACGGCAAGTGGACATAATATTGTGCGGTCTTTTCATACTGACCTTAGTTTGCTCTTAATCACCCTTGCTCATATATCCCTCTTCGATGAGCTATTCTATAATTTAAAACCTTTAATAAGCATGTGCATGTAAAATACATATCTCTGACAGCAATATTTCAAGTACAAATTGACTTAAATTTGTAATGTAATGTATACTCTCTTTTCCATTATCATATCCAGCAGGTCTACCAAAAGGTCAGGTTACCTGCTATATTTACTCGTTTTCCAGTAACTCTTTGAATTATTGAGAAGATGTGAGGCAATATTAATTAGTATCTCCTGGTAGGAGTCATCCTCTTTATAACTGGGGTGCTTAAGAACTTTGACCTATATTAATGATTTGTGAAATGAAATTTATAGACTATCAAAGTAAAGCTCATCTCAACGTTTCCTTTTATGAACAGTTAATTGCTGCACAGATATAGAACCATAACTGCTGCTTTCCCTCTTGGGCTATCTTGTATTGTTTTATAATTCTAGCCACTATTAGAGCTCTTACTTTGGATCAAGAGCATGCTGAGTTATCACTGGACAAACTATACTTTTGGAAGGTGTAATAACATCGTCTTTATCCATTAAATGTATCATGGCAGCCAAATGGAAGTTATTAGCTGTTCTTTTTATTAGGTTCTTTGGCCATGTTTCACACTATAGCGTAATTCAGCCTTGTCAGGAAGTTTGAACATGCGGAATATGGTCATCTAAAGCAGTGGAAACACTGGAACAGTTTTTTAAAGATAACTTCCTTACTAAAGTCTTAACAATGGAACATGGATTAAACTGTAGCTGTTTAAAGAAGTACTACAGGATTCAGGTCTACCAAACTTTAAATAGCATCTACAGCAAAAGCTTTTTTTTTTAAGCTCTGAATAGAATGGTGGAGGGTTAGAACTTTTATTGCTAGGACAGGAAATATGGAGAGAACTCCACAATGGGATAAAAATGAAAAACAAAAAAGAATGTGACAGAGTTTTAACCTTCCCCCCAAAACTTAAAAAAAACTAAAACTTTTAATGTTAGATATACTTTAACAGTGTAGCATTTTCTGACCATGTGAGCTATAATTGTGTGAATATAAAACCTTAAAGTGACAGCTCAATACAGCAAATTTTTAGAGGGCACACGATTAACAAAAATATGGAGGCTACTAGTGTTTACTTTTCATTCTGTAAATTTTACTTGCCTGGCTGTCATGCAAATAGTAATATATGAGTTTGCTCTTATTTACCTGATCTGCACACTTGCTCTGCATCAATGACTCAGAAAGTATTGAAGCCAGAGACAGACAGGAAAATAGCACATAGTAGTAGCCCTCATACTTTTTATAGGAAACAGAACTCTCTTATTCAAGGTCTGTTTTAGATAAAATCAGGGACCTGGCAAAATATAAAGGGGGGGCTACAAATATACAGTGTTGGGCCCCCCCGCACTTGCTATGATTTTGCCAGCTGGAGCCCTCAAGAGGGTGAGGACCCAATTTATTCAGTTTGGTCTCCCTCCCCCAGCACATAACATCCAACAAAAAGTAAGATTTGCATGTCATTTCTTAAATGTCTATATCTCGGTATCTTTTGCCATGCAACTTTTACTAATAGTAACTTCTATTCATCATAAAACATTTTTTTTAAAGAAATTCACTTAGTTACTGACCCTCAAATAGTGATTTTTTTAAATATGTCTCAGATATGTAATTAAATGGGAAGCCAAATAACATATTTTAAATACGGTTAAGCAAATAAAAGATAATTGTTTGTTGATTACATGATTCTGCTAATAAGTCAAAGCAAAACCAATAAATCTTGCTGGGTAGATGAAGCTGTGCCTGCTAAGTTAGAAAAAGATTTTTTGAATGAATCACTTGGTTTAATAAATATTTTATCCTCTCAAAGGAGACTGCCTGTGTGTCATCCTCCGAGTACCTCCAATCTCTTGAATTTGCAAAAAAGCTATTACCACTATTGAAGTTATAACCAATTCAAATATTGGTAAAATGCCATCAGAATACTAAGTCTGAAAACAAAAATCAAGACACATCATTCAAGGTTTAAAACATAAATATTAAATGACAGAAGTAAAACTAGAGCCCTTTCAAGGTGAAATGTTCAATTACCTGTTTTGCATTAAAGAAGAAAAGCAAAGCAATTTAACAAATCCTTTTCCTCAGGATACACAAAGCACTTGCGGATCAGGGAAAAGGGGATTCATTTCTGCAGTTCTTTAGTCATTAGATAAAAATGAATAGCATTCCCTGTGGCAGATATGTGCAGTCATTAATTATTGGCAGGGTGAGTATCGTGAGCATTCTAGCATTGTCCTGAACTTTTGTGAATCATGGGTAAAATAAATCAATTGCCATTTTTCTTTGATAAATATATATTCTGTTGAAAAGGAAAATAAAGCTGACTTTTTTGGATGAATTCATAAATAGGGTGGTCATTAACTTTTACATAGCTCCACTGTTAAACTAAATATGTAATTTGATTTATATTTTCTCAGTCTCAAAAGAGTTAGTTTTTACACTCAAATAATTTTGAGTGTCACTGAAAATAGTATTGGTATGTATTATATTTATTTTAAGAAAACAAAGTTTAAATGTGACTTTCAACAAACCTTGTCTGATAGAGAATCTTCCAGGCCCATGTATTTTAAGTGCCAATGATTGATTCACCACTAGGGAATGTTTGCTAAAAGTCATATTCACTGACTTTATAAAAAGACTTAAATGTGATATTCAGAGAGAAATAATTATATATATTAGAGAAGGTTTAGGATCTGCCTTATTTTTGTTTGTTATGCCCTTTTCAATTTGCAGAAACAGGATTGCTGAGGGCACTCACCTGCTCTTGTGATATTGTTACCCCACAGGCTAAATCAGCAAGGTTTAGCTCAGTATAGCTCCCTCACTGGCAAGCAGGAGTGTCCAGAGAGGGAGCAACACAGTAGGATTATATGAGTAGTTGATTTAACAGGACTATTGCATTAGTAACCGTATTGATAATGTGACATAGCCTCTAGTAGAAGTACTCCAGTCTTAAGAGTTGTAACCAATAGGTATGGATTGAGTCCAAGCTGCAATCATCTTCCACAGGGCCAGGTATTAACCCCTATAAGTTTATTTTTTGCAACACTTCCTGTTCCATACTCAAAACAGGGAGTGAGAGAAAATCCCTGGAAATTAAGGGAATCCATTGGGGACAACCAGGTCATCAGAACTAGTGTCCCCATTGGTGGATTTCCCCTATTACTTTTCTGGGGACAATGTAAAATTTGGGATTTTCTTTTACTTTCATTTTCAATGATGATGATGAATAGGACAAATAGAGAGAGTGAATCTACCTAATGGGGGCACAGAAAACAAGAAAGACTGACAGGTAATCTAATCCCTCTGCACTTTATCCCAAAAAATTGCCTTTAGTTGTACTTTAAGCCTTTCTTGTGGCTTCTGCCCCACAAGGGGGTATTTACTAATACTGATGCACACAGCATCTAGTGTATAGTAACCAATCAACATCTACGTTTTATTGTGAAAGCTTAACTGTACAAGCTTAAGTTAGACGCTGATTGTCTACCATGCACAGCTGCACCAGATTCTGTGTGCACCGGTTTTAGTAAATCTCCCCCATAGTGTCCAATAATAATGAAATAATTGTATGATGTATACAAGTAAAAAGTTGTAAGGTTACACGTTAACAAAATATTTTCATATAATAAAACAAGAGAAACTTTGCTAGATCATTCGAGGGCCATAGCATGCATTTCTTTTTCATCTGGGCCTTGCCTTCTTGTGCCACATGGTTTGTTAGCCCCTCAAGGTGATTACTGATGTACTCATTTTATGAAATCATCATTTCAGTTTCAGACATGAATGTGAAAATAACAGTAACCAGGACTGCTGAAAAAAAAAAGAGAAGAAACAACAGCACACATTTGGAAAATGTTCTTTATTAGTTCATTTCTTTTGGGTTAACAGACAACTCAGGATGGTAAACTTGTTTTAGGAATTCCACACTTTCTGATCTCTCAAATTTCACATCTCCAAGATATTATCTCAGTACATATGAAATGTGCTCATATATGAATGGGATCGGGGATAAATGGGAGATGCGGTGGGAGGCGTTGTAGGCTACTATTACTATTATCCAAAAAGAAGGTAAAGACAGTACACTCTGTGCTAATTATAGACCTATTTCACTCCTAAATACCAACACTAAGCTATTCGCAAAGGTTCTCACAGGGAGGATGAAAATAATAATGAACGACATAGTACATGCAGATCAGGTAGGCTTTATTCCAGGAAGGGAGGGGAGGGATAATGGAATCAGAACACTCCTGGCAGTACAGAAAATCAAAGAAAGTAGGGCTCCAGGACTACTTCTGTCAATAGATGCCAAAAAAGTGTTTGACAGGGTAGACGGGAGCTTTATGCAGAGTACATTGGAGGCAATAAGATTAGGATCGAAAATGATTAACTGGATAAAAGCATTATACATCCAACCTTCAGCGAGGGTGAAGGTAAATGGGGCCATTTTGGGACCGTTCGATATGTATAACGGTACTAGACAGGGGTGCCCACTGTCTACCCTACTGTTCGTGCTGGCGCTGGAATCTCTCTTGACAGGGATAAGGCGGTACCCGGGCATTAGAGGGAATAAGATAGGGGAGGAGGACCACAAACTAGCGGCCTATGTGGACGATATTTTATTTTTTATAACTAGCCCCAGGACAATCCTCCCAAACTTAATAAAAACCCTAAAATGGTATGGAGAGATATCTAACTTCAAAATTACCCGGCCAAGTCAGAAACCTTAAATGTAAATGCACTGACAACAGATAAGCACACTTATCAAAAGGATTTCCCATTTGTTTGGGAGAAAAATAACTGAAGTACTTAGGTGTCAAGATAACAACATCCACTGAGACACTATACCAAGTGAACTTCCTTCCATTACTAAATTATATTAAAGTAGAACTGAACAGAATTACAACAGGACAGCTATCTTGGGGAGAAGAATTAATATCTTCAAAATGGTAATCCTACCTACAATCATGTACAAGATGCAAATGCTCCCAATACCACTCCCACAGGCATATTTTAAAACACTGCAAACAATGTTTCTAAGATTTATTTGGAGAGGGAAAAAAACATGTATCAGTTTGACACAGTTGATAAAGGATAACGCACGAGGTGGATTAGGGGCACCAAACCTTAGAAATTATTATAATGCGATAATTCTTTCATGAATAATAGAATGGGTAAAAAATAACAAGGAAAAGAGATGAGTAAAAATGTAAAGCACAATTAGTAAAGTCACAATGGGGAAGATAATATGGATTCCCGCACAATATAGAGAAATTAGTAAAGACACGCACAATATCACTTGTAATGTACTAAAATTATGGGATCATTTACACAAAAGGGAAAAATGGGAATATAACTCACCCTTGATACCACTAAAAGATACATACCGTATATACTCGAGTATAAGCCGACCCGAATATAAGCCGAGGCACCTAATGTTACCACAAACACCTGGGAAAATGTATTGACTCGAGTATAAGCCTAGGGTGAGAAATGCGCAGCTACTGTAAGTGGAAAAGAGGGTCAACAATGCCCATTTGCAGCCTCACTGTGCCCACCTGCATGCCTCACTGTGCCCATTTGCAGCCATAGGTCCCCCAAACTTCAAACTTGGTAGTTAAGGGTTCCTAAATGCCCCCTAGCTGCAGCCAAAATTTGGGGTCTCTGGACACAGTTGACTGAATTTGGGGCCCTGTATCTCGGGGACACTTGGTGCTAGGAACCCCATCTGGATATGTTGTAGTGCTAGTTCCACTAGGTTGGCATACCAAATTCGGGGTTCCTAGCACCAAGTGGCCCCGACATACGGGGCCCCAAAGTCGGGTCGGAAAATGTAATTTTCTGCTGCAGAAAAGTGCTTGACTCGCGTATAAGCCGAGGGGGGCACTTTCAGCACAAAAAAATGTGCTGAAAAACTCGGCTTATACTCGAGTATATATGGTAATACTTCACACCGGGTATAGAGAAAATTTTTGGCAACTGGATCACAACACGTACGATGGGACTAGAAAAATGAAAGTTCAATAGCCAGTAGCCAATAGCTGCCGTCTTGTACTTGCTTCAGAGCATGCACCGCTTTTGGTCCATCGGAACAGCATACAGATGAACGGTTTTCCCCATAGGAATTGGTTCCGTTGGAAATATTTAGAACATGTTCTATTTCTAGGTCTGTCAGAATTTTAGAAAAAAAAAGTCAGATGAGGCACACACAAGATCGGAATACACAATGAAATTATTCCATCTGACCTTTTCTGTCGGACATTCCGCTCGTGTGTATGTGGCATAAGTGTTTGGCCCGATGGTATATCACCCCCGATAAGGCATACAAATGTCAAAGTGAAACATTGCAGTTGTGCTGGTGGGGGTACGAAGAAATTGGGACTATGGCCCATATATGGTGGTCATGCCCCAAAATTTAAAAATATGGGGGGTAGATCAGGCAAACAATTAGAGAGATAACAAATATAGATGTCCCAGACGACCCGTGGGGGTGTTTATTCCATGGGATTAGAATGCCAACTAAGCAATATGAGAGAACTTTGCTCCCACAGCTCTTAAACGCCGCTAAAAACCTAATACCTAGACACTGGCAAGAACCAGAAAGGCCCACATTAAAGAGCTGGTGCAACAAAATAAACAAAATCCAATACCTAGAATATCTAAGGTTTAGTGATGAGGAGGGAATGGAGGAGTACGACGAGAAATGGGGGAATGGGTAGACTACAAGCATTCAACAAGATTCACAGAAGTGATGGGAGCATAACTCAAAAATTAGAATTGGAAACAATAAACTAGATAAAAGGATGGAGAAGAGGCGAAAAACTGAGTATAGGGACGAGAAAGGGAGACGGGAGGTTGTAGGGATGACAGGGAAGGGGGCGGGGCTGGGCAGGGGGGGAGAGCATAAAAAGAAAGCATAAGGAGTGCTGAGCCCACAGAGCATAAAAGCGACAAAGCATAAAGGGGGGGCATAGCATAGCCATAACAAAGCAGCAAGCGAGCATAGCAAGCATAAGCACGCAATAAGAAGCAAGCAGCAAAGAAGAAAGAAAGCATAATAGCAAGCATAAAAAGCAAATCCATAAGCGCAAGCATAGGAAAGAGCAGTAGGCAAAGCATAGAGAGCAGCATAAGCAGCTAGGAGCAAAGAGGCATGCAAAAAGCAAAAAAAGCAATAGCAGGCAAGAGAAGCAAGCAAGAGAAAGATAAAGGCAGAGCAAGCAGCAAAAAAAGCATTAGAACAAAAGCAAGCATAAAAGCACGCATTAAGCAAAGCAAGAGCAGCATAAGAGAGAAGCAGCAAAACAAAGCATAGCATAAGAAGCATAAAGCTAAAAGCATTAAAGCAAAGCATAAGAAAGCAAAGGCAAGCAGGCATAGCATAAAGAAAGGCATAGAAAAAAGCATAGAGATAAGCAGAAAAGCATAAAGCAGCATAGCATAAGAGCAAGAGAGGAAGCATATAGCAGATAAGCTAGATAGAAGCTTAAAGCATAGGCATAGAGCATAGCGAGCATAGCATAGAGCATAAGCATAGCATAAGCAATGCATAAAATAGGAAGCCAAAGAGAGCAAGAAAAAAAACCAAAAGCAATAAGCAGAGCATAAAGAATAAAGCAAGCATGAGCAAAGAGATGAGCATAGAGAAGAAGAAGTACAAAGCAAAGCAAAGCAAAGAGGAGCCAAAGCAATAGCATAAGAGCATGCATAAAAGAAAGCAAAAAGCATAGGCATAAGAAAATGAAAAAGCATAGCCTAAAGCCAAAAATAAAGCCATAAGCAAAGCAGAAAAGCATAAGAAGCAGAAGGCATAAAGCATAAGCGGCTGATAAAAAGCAAGCATTGCTAGCATATAAGCAAGCATAAGAGCCAGAGCAAAGCATAGCAGCCATAAAAAGCATAAAGGAGCATAAAGAAGCAAAGCGAAGCATAGCAAAGCAAAAGATAAGATACGCAATAAAATTAGCATAGGAAAGCAGCAAAAGAAAATAGGCATATAGCCAAGCAAAAAAATGCAATGCCATAGCAGAGTCAGCCTCAATAGAGCAAGCAAAAGAAAGCAGAGAGTGCTGCATAAGAATAGAGGCATAGCAAGAAAGCAAAAAGCAGCATAGAAAAGAGCATAGAAAGCATAGAGCATTAGCATATAGCATGGGCTTAAAGCAGCATAAAGCATAGCAGTTAGCATAAAAAAAAAAATAGGCCAAGAGCGAAGCCATGAGAAGCAAATATGCAAAGCGCATAGCATAACAATGCATAAGCAAGCAGAAAGAGCAAAAGCATAAAAGCAGCAGAAAAGCATAAGGGAAAAGCATAAAGCAAGCCATATAAAACGCATAAGAGCAAAGGCAAAAAGCGGAGCCAAAAGCATAGCAAAGTAAGCATATGATGCGAAAAAGGCAAAGCTAAGCATAAGGAAGCAAGCTGCATCATGAGCAAGAAAAGAAGAAGCAGAGAAAGCCATAGAAAAAGCATAGCAAGCATTTAGAAGCATAAAGCAAAAGGCTTAAAAAGAAAGCAGAAAGTGAAAAGCGAAGCAAAACGTAGCAAGCATCAGAGCGATGCATAGAGTGATAAGGCACAAGCTGCAGCATAAAAGAATGCATAGCATAAGCCATGCAAAATAGCATAAGAAGATAGGAAGCCAAGAAAAAAAAAAAGCATTAGAATAAGGCATAAAGAAGATAAGCCATAAGCATGAGCATTTGCTAGCTAAGAGCATGCATAAAAGGAGCATAATAAGCATAAAAAAAGCATAGCATATGCAAAAAAGCATGAATAAAGCGCATCATATGCATAAGCAGCAGCGTAGATGAAAATACTAGCTTAGCAAGAAGCATCAAGCAAAAGCATCAAGTAGAGAGCAGCAGCACTTAAGAAGAGCATAGAAAAAAGCATAAGCATAAGAGCCAAAGCAAAAAAATGCAGCATAGCCAAGAATCAAGCAAGCAAGAAAAGGCATAGCATCAGCATTAAAGCATAGCTAGCATTAGAAAGCATTAGCATAGCATAGCATGCAGCATAGAAGCAAGTATGCATATAGACAAAAAAGCTAAAATGAAAAGCATAAAGCAAGCATAATCATTAAGTCATAGCCATAGAGCAAAAAAAAGAGCAGAGCAAGAGGAAGCTGAGCTTAAAATACATATAGCATAAAAGGCATAGCATAAGCATTAAAAGCTTTGCAGACTAGCAGCAGAGCATAAGCATAAATGCTAGCATATTAGCAAGCAGCAAAGAGGCAAAAGCAGCATAAGCATAAAAAAGGGCATAAGGAAGAAAGAAGAAGCCAGCATAGCATAGAAAAAGCAAAAGAGAATAGAGAAAGAAAGCATAGCAAGCAAAAAGAAAAAGCATAAGCATAAGCAAAAGATAGCATTGCAAGCAGGCATAAAAACAGAGCCAACGCATAAGAGATAAGGCATAAGGAAGCAATAGCATTAAAAGGCAAAATGAAAGCAAAGCTTAAAAGATAAAGCATAGATTGCATACAGCAAAGAAAAGCAGCAACATTAGGCATAAAAGAGCAAGCAACAGCAGCAGGCCTAGATAAAGCTAAAGAAGGGCATAAGAGCATAGCAGCACTATGCAAAAAAGCATAAAGCCCAGCATTGTAATGCATCAAGCAAAAAGAGCAGCTATAAGCGCATAAAAGGCATGAGCATGAAAGCAAGATGCATAAAGAAAAAGTGCAAGCAGAAAAGATGATAGCATATGCATAGAAAGCATAGCACAAGCACAAGCATCAAGCAAAAAGAATCAAGAGCATAGCAGCATAGAAGCCAGATAAATAAGAGCATAAAATCATAGCAAAGCAATAAAGCAAGCATAAATAGTGCCAAAGATAGAGCGCAGAAGATAGCTTAAAAGCAAAGGCATAAGAATAAATAAAGCATAAAGCCAAGCATAAGCAAAGCTATGCAGCATGAGCATAGCATGCATAGAGCATTGAGAAGCAAGAGCATAGCATACAGGCATAGCATATAGAAGAAAGATAGCAGTGCATAAGCAATAAAAAGATAAGCAAAATGCATGTACAAAGCAGCCAAAAGCAGCTAAGCTTAGTAGAAGCAGCATAGATAGCAAGCGCAATAGCATAGAAATATAGCATAAATAGCATAATTGCGAGCTAGCTGCATTGGGAAGAGCAGATAGCATAGAAAAGCAGCATAAAGAGCAGCATAGCATAGCATGCTAGCATAAAAAAGCCATGCAGCAGCAAGAGGAACAGAGAAAAGAGCAAGTAAGCATAAAGCATAGTAAGAGATGCAGCTAGAGCATAGCAAAGCATAAAAGCAAAAAAAACCAGAAGTAAGCCATAACAAAGCAAAGCATAGCAAAAGCAATGATAGGCCAAGTAAGCATAGCATAGACGCAGCAGAAAAGAAACAAGCATAGCAAGCGAAGCAGCATGAGAAGCAGCAAGAAGCAAAGCATAGCATAGCAAAATGCAAGGGCATTTAAGCAAAAAAAATGCATAAATTAGAAGCAAAACAGCATATAGCAGCATAAGCAAAGCAATAGAGCAAATAGCTAATTTAAGACCAAGCCAGCAACGTCAAATAAAAGATAAGCAAATAGCATACAAAAGCAGAAGCATAGCAAAGCAAGCATAGAGCAGCCGCAAAGGCATAAGGCAGCATAAGAGCATTAAAAGAAAGCTAAAAGAGCAGAAATAGCATGAAAAGCAAGAGAGCATTATAACGAGAGAGCAAAAAAGCAGACCAAGAATAAGAGCAAAAAAAAGAGCATAACAAAGAGCAAGTGGCAAAGCATAAGAGCAATAAGAAAAAGCAGCATAGCAGCATAAGAAGCAGCTGCATATGAAATTAAGCATAGATAAAGAGCATAGCAGCACTGAGCTTTCAAAGCATAGAGATAGAAAAAATAAGTCCAGAAAAAAATAGCATAAAAAGTGCATAGCATAAAAAGCAGCGAAACAGCTAAGAAAGCCAGCATAAAGCATTGCAAGCAAGAAAAGAAGCATAAAGCATAAGCATAAAAAAAAGCAGTGCAAAAAAAAATAAGGAAAAAACAACAAAAAAAAGCAGCATAAAAGGAAGCAAGCATAAGCTAGAGCATGAGAAAAGCAGCAGACATAGGCAGAGCATAGAGCATAGAAAGCGGAGCAGAGCAGCAAGCATCAAAGCATAGCACATAAAAAAGAGCAAGAAGCAAGCATGAAAAAAGCAGCAGAAAAGCATAGCAAATAGAAGCATAAGAACAGTGCATAAGCATCAGCAAAAACGCAGCCGAACAGCATAGCAAGCAGCTGGCAGCATCATATGGTGGTCATGCCCCAAAATTTAAAAATATGGGGGGTAGATCAGGCAAACAATTAGAGAGATAACAAATATAGATGTCCCAGACGACCCGTGGGGGTGTTTATTCCATGGGATTAGAATGCCAACTAAGCAATATGAGAGAACTTTGCTCCCACAGCTCTTAAACGCCGCTAAAAACCTAATACCTAGACACTGGCAAGAACCAGAAAGGCCCACATTAAAGAGCTGGTGCAACAAAATAAACAAAATCCAATACCTAGAATATCTAAGGTTTAGTGATGAGGAGGGAATGGAGGAGTACGACGAGAAATGGGGGAATGGGTAGACTACAAGCATTCAACAAGATTCACAGAAGTGATGGGAGCATAACTCAAAAATTAGAATTGGAAACAATAAACTAGATAAAAGGATGGAGAAGAGGCGAAAAACTGAGTATAGGGACGAGAAAGGGAGACGGGAGGTTGTAGGGATGACAGGGAAGGGGGCGGGGCTGGGCAGGGGGGAGGGGGTGGGGTATTAGGAACGTATTATGATTTGTTATTTTTTTTTATGTTATGTGAAGTTAAGACGAGAGGAGTATCTCATCCACTGTAACGTGTTTTAATACGGAAAAAAATGTAATAAAGAAATTGAAAAAAAATCTCAGTACATATCAGATGGTACATCATATCAGATGGCTATTTCTCTGCGTGTGAATCTGCATTGAGGAATGTTGTGAAATGTAAGCTCCAGCCTCTAAAGCAGCCATCATTAAGTGGCGGCCTGTGGTCCAAACACGGACCGAGTGACACTGTTGTCCAGACCGTCAGGCAGCGTGAGTGTGTGAGAGACTGCGAGAGCTATGAGAGTCAAAAAGAGCAAAGGGGCCAAAGTTGTGAGTGAGGCAAGCCTGAACCTGCAGCCTGTGACAGTGAGACAGGCACAATGGAGTGCCGAGTGCTGGAGCTGTGTTAAGCCTTCTCCTAAACTTCAACAAGTGAGGAGCGGCATGTGGTGTGTCTGGAGCCTGTAGCCCAGAGTGTCCGGGGAGGTCAGAGTAGGAGGAAGCACTGAATGTGGCAGAACCAGCTGGAGTGTGTAAATATGACATTATCTTCACAGCATAAGAAAACCGTGATCACCCTGAGTGGGAATATTTGTAGGAGCAATGACCACCGTGAAGGAGGTAGTAAGCAGGGATCACTGCTGCTGATTGACGGGAGATCATTGTCTAAAGCCTACATCTGGTATGTGCTGTGTGGAATTGAAGGCTGCAGGAGGCATTGAAAAAGATCAGAATGTCAGAATGCTAATTGTCAGTTTGCTATAGTGCTTTTTATCTCTTATCTCCATCTTAAGTACCACATCTCTGCTCCACAGTCATTGGTTTCTGCCCCTTATTTTGTTAGGTTTCACTCCGATGGGCACATTTTATGTTATGGGACACTCTTATGGGCACAACAAAATGTGTCCATCAGAGTTCCCCTTAACATAAAACGTGCCCATCAACATGCCCCTTAACTTAAAATGTACCCATCAGAGTTCCCCTTAACATAACATGTGCCCATCAGCGAGCCCCCACTAACATATGTGCCTATAAGAGTGCCCACTAACATAATATGTGCCCATCAGAGTACCCGTTAACATAAAATAAGTGGCATGTTGATGGGCACATTTTATGTTAGTGGGGGCACGCTTATGGGGATACCTGATGAAAGGTGGTCCTGTGATGGGGAAACATGATGTAAAGGAGCACTGGGCATACCTGATGTGATGGGGCACCTGATGTAAAGGGGCACGTTGATGATGGCACCTAATGTAAGGGGCACTCTGATGGGGACAAATTATGTAAGGGGGCACACTGATGGGAGACACCAGATGTAAAGGGGCTTTCTAATGAAGAAACCTGATGTAAGTAGGCACTCTGATGGGAATACCTGATGTAAGGGGGCACTCTGATGGGCATACCTGATTTAAGGGGGTATCCTGACAGTGGCAATTGATTTATGGGGGCACCCAATGTAATCAATTACTCTGGTAGGGACATCTGATGCACTATTGGGGACATTCACATTTACAGAGAATTACCAGAGTATGTGGAGGAAACGCTAAGAAAAGTGCCAGAGAGCACGGCTGCGCAAAAAAAAGGAAAGTAGATGCGTACAATCTTTCATGGCATAGATTTGTGATTGGGACCTTAGCTGGAAGAAAATTTTAGTGACCGGAACTCCTTGAATTTTAATTCACTACCCCTGCTTTAAAAAAAACTTGGGGATATCTAGTCCTGTGTGGGTTGGCCCTTTACACAGCCAAAGGGGTGAGGTACTAGCCTGTCTATAAAAAAAGTGTTCCTCCCTACTAGCAATGTCGCACTTTCCATTTTTAGGGTTTTGCATCCATAATTAAGAGTCAAATTCTAACAAGAGCAATGCGTTCTATTATGACACAGACTTACTCAAAATAGCTACCAGAGTCGACCTCTATAGCCAGGTTTGTCAAGTAACATTATCTCATTGTTGACTAATCACTATGGAGTAAGCTTTAATGTTCATCAGAAAAACTGGAAATGCTTTGTTCTGATGTAAACCCAAAATTTTACTTTCACTTCTGATGATAAATGTAAACAGGACAAATAGAGAGGGTGAATCTCCCTTACAGGAGCACACACAGCAATAAAAAAAGAAAAAATGAAAACGAAAAAACATTTTGCCTTTAGTAACACTTTAATAAGAGTAGGCTATAAATAAAAATACTTTGTAAAATACTTTGTGAAATAGCTGTTCTTTAATGTAAGTACAGGATTACATTTGAATGAATTATAACTATATAAAATGTTAATGTAATAATGTCTTTTAATCTCAAGAAAGTGCAAAAATGTGCACAAAGAAAGAAATCCTAGAGTGTTTATGTTCCGTGTTTGATATTGTATTGATTGGTGCAAAACTTAAACAAAAATGAAAACAAGAATAATAAAAAAAAAAACTTATTTTAAAATAGTAGCAGTGCTGAAATATTAAAACATATAGAATATGTGACCCCTTTAACACAATGTAATGCCTGCTCATGTGGGTAAATACAAGCCTTTCCATACATATTGTTCATGTTGTTTACAGTTGTGGGTGCACTGGATGCAGTTGTCTTAGCAGTGGGAGCACTAAGGTGGATGCACGCCTCAGACACCAAGTGCCACACATTTGTCATGACATTGTATTATGCTCTTCCATCTCTTTGGATTCAAATTGGCAGTGGCCAGCTTGAGAATGGAGGATGCTTTAAATAGGCATCTAACGAGGCCAGGTGCATTCAATTAAGGGGCATATTTAGGGTCCTCCCCATAACACAGAGCCCTCCCTGGCGGTCAGTCTCTATCATTGGGATCTCCAACACCCTAAGGTATTCATAGATTACTTGATTACTTTTTGTCTAGCTCTTAGTCTGTATCATGGCTTGTAGTTATACACTGTATGGGATTCTGCTATTGCTTGTTTATTCCCTAGAAATGATTGCCATGTCTCCATGTGAACTTCCATGTGAACTTCTGAAAGGAGAATATGTCCTTTGTTTGCTCTGACTCATACATACAGTATCTCACAAAAGTGAGTACACCCCCCTCACATTTTTGTAAATATTTTATTATATCTTTTTATGTGACAACACTGAAGAAATGACACTTTGCTACAATGTAAAGTAGTGAGTGTACAGCTTGTGTAAAAGTGTAAATTTGCTCTCCCCTCAAAATAACACAACACGCAGCCATTAATGTCTAAACTGCTGGCAACAAAATTGAGTAAGTGAAAATGTCCAAATTGGGCCCAAAGTGTCAATATTTTGTGTGGCCACCATTATTTTCCAGCACTGCCTTAACCCTCTTGGGCATGGAGTTCACCAGAGCTTCACAGGTTGCCACTGGAGTCCTCTTCCACTCCTCCAAGACGACATCACGGAGCTGGTGGATGTTAAGAGACCTTGCCCTCCTCCACCTTCCGTTTGAGGATGCCCCACAGATGCTCAATAGGGTTTATGCCTGGAGACATTCTTGGCCAGTCCATCACCTTTACCCTCAGTTTCTTTAGCAAGGCAGTGGTCGTCTTGCAGGTGTGTTTGGGGTTGTTAACATGTGTGAATACTGCCCTGCGGCTCAGTCTCTAAAGGGAGGGGGTCATGCTCTGCTTCAGTATGTCACAGTACATGTTGGAATTCATGGTTCCCTCAATGAACTGTAGCTCCCCAGTGCTGGCAGCACTCATGCAGCTCCAGACCATGACACTCCCACCACCATGCTGTAGGCAAGATACACTTGGCTTTGTACTTCTCACCTGGTTGCCGCTACACACGCTTGACACCATCTTAACCAAATAAGTTTATCTTGGTCTCATCAGACCACAGGACATGCTTCCAATAATCCATGTTCTTAGTATGCTTGTTTTCAGCAAACTCTTTTAGGGCTTTCTTGTGCATCATCTTTAGAAGAGGCTTCCTTCTGGGATGACAGCCATGCAAACCAATTTGATGCAGTGTGCGGTGTATGGTCTGAGCACTGACAGGCTGACCCCCCACCTCTTCAACCTCTGCAGCAATGTTGGCAGCACTTATACATCTATTTCCCAAAGACCTCTGTATATGACGCTGAGCATGTGCACTCAACTTCTTTGGTTGACCATGGTGAGGCCTGTTCTGAGTGGATTCTGTCCTTTTAAACCGCTGTGTGGTCTTGACCACCCTGCTGCAGCTAAGTTTCAGGGTCTTGGTAACCTTCTTATAGCTTAGGCCATCGTTATGTAAAGCAATAATTCTTTTTTTCAGATCCTCAGAGAGTTCTTTGCCATGAGGTGCCATGTTGAACTTCCAGTGACCAGTACTTTATGCCTGTTTGACCATACTAGTGATAGTTGGTCCATACCAAGGGGTGAGTTTACATGCATGTGGGGGCACCTTGTCTGAGCACCAAGCAGCACGGATATATTATCTCCCAACACGAGCACCATTTATCACTTATTGGGACATTAACCAATGTGGTTGAAGAAACATTATTCAATCTGTTTGAATTAATTGTATTATTTTTTTAATTATTTTTGAGTTTGTTAACATACCACTTAGCACGGTGTATTGATTTCTCACAAGTATATTTGCACAGCAAGTTTTCCACTGCAGCTGGTAACTGGATTATTGTCACTAATTATCTTTGGCGCTTTGGTCATTTACTTTTGTGATCTTTATGTAGAGCAACAATTCTTTTTTTCAGATCCACAGAGAGTTCTTTGCCATGAGGTGCCATGTTGAGCTTCCAGTGACCAGTATGAGAGAGCGAGCGATAACATCAAATTTAACACACCTGCTCCCCATTCACACGTGAGACCTTGTAACACTAACGAGTAACATGACACCGGGGAGGGAAAATGGCTAATTGGGCCCAATTTGGACATTTTCACTTAAGGTTGTACTCACTTATGTTGCCAGCGGTTTAGACATTAATGGCTGTGTGTTGAGTTATTTTGAGGGGACAGCAATTTTACATTGTTATACAAGCTGTACACTCACTACTTTACATTGTAGCAAAGTGTCATTTCTAAAGTGTTGTCACATGAAAATATATAATAAAATATTTACAAAAATGTGAGGGGTGTACTCACTTTTGTCAGATACTATATGTCATGTGGCCATTCCTTTTCCATTTGAACCCCCATAGTAATAATTTATTATGGTTTATATACACCATCAATCACTTTCTATTTATTTGGACCCCACACTAAATATTGGTTAATCTAGCCTTAAAAATTAGATTACCTACCACTAGGAGTAATGGTATATTAAGATGCTAAAGGACCATCATTATTGTATATTATCTGATTGTTAATAGCATGTTCTGGAGCCAAACCCTAAATAAGACCATGCTACTATTAGTTAATTTTCCAGAAATGGTGATCATTATCCATATGTGAGGTCCAAAAGGGAAGTTTCCTCTGCCTGCCTTGACTAATTAAAGAGGAAGTAAACCCTGATGGGTTTTACTTCCTCTTTATTTCCCAGCAAAGGTAAAGCATAATGGGCTACTATGCCCTTCTGGGGCCGCGAACTCCGGCTCTGTGACTGGCCGGAGTCGTGTGACATCACACCCGCGCATTCGCGTGGGAGCCATCAGTCACAGCATGTGCCGTAGACATCGGCGCATGGCTTTATTGTAAATATCTCATAAACCAAGGTTTAGGTGATATTTCCAGCACCTACAGGTAAGCCATAATATAGGCGTGGTTCTACAGGGTGTACAATCACTTTAACCCTCTACTAAGTGGTATCATTGATTCATCATTTCTTTTATTTAACAAATTCAATAGCACCTCCTGGACGTTTACATATATCATCAACTAATTTTTGTAGATTCAGACTCTATTTAAATAGGCAGTCGCTATACAGCAACTGTAAAAGCTGTAAACAAAGTGTATGGCGTTGGACGCTATGCTACGTTCCTGTGAGACACCAGTCCCAACAATCCCCTGTGGATAGCCCTCCTGGAACCACAGGAACTCTTTTGTTCTTGCTTTCTTCAACCTCCTGTACTTCCTGCCAGTGAACATGGCATTCCTGGGGCCAGACATGTACCAGTAGGCTAGGCTGGCTTGGCTTATAGGAACAGGGACTGCTATAGGTGACACTACACTAAGCTATATTTCCAGGCAACCATTACAGTACATTGTTTTCTATACAGTGTTGGTTATTTTGTGTGATGCATAACATACAATGCCCGGTACATAATCAGTTCAAACAGTGGAAAGTCTCACATGTGATATCCTCATACTTGAGAGGAGTAGCAGAATGTGCTATGGGTTGTAATTCTATGTATGTTCATGCTGTGTGTAAAAAATATAACTTGTGGCAAAAAAATGAAGTCTTCAAAAGACATATCATGCCTATTAAAAAAATGCCTTGGGTTGTTTACTCTCCAAAATGTGGTCATTTTGTCGGTGTTTCTACTGTTCTGGTGCTCCAGAGCCACCAAAAATGGGATAGTCCAAAAATGAGATGCATAATGTATGCCCCTATAAAGCCTGAATGAGCTCCTTGGATTTTGGGCCTCACTCTGTGGTTAGACAGAAAAAGTCTCACACATGTGGTATCGTCACACTCAGATGGAGTAGCAGAATGTGTTTAGGGGTGTATGGCTATTTTGTATGTTCAAAATACCTTACTGTGTGTAAAAAAAAAAAATTTTAATTTTCATTCTGCATTTTGAAAAACTTGTGGCAAAAAATGAAGACTTCAAAAGACTCACCATGCCTTTTGGAAAATACTTTCAGGTGTTTGCTTTCCAAAATGGGGCCATTTTATGGGCGTTTCCAGTGTGCTGGTGCTTCAGGGCCTAAAGGTGCTCCTTTAGATTTTGGGCCTCTATGCTGCTAGGCTCTAAAAACGTCTCCCTCATGTGGTATCACCATACTCAGGAGGATTAGCAAAATGTGTTTTAGGGTAAAATTCTAAGTATACCCATGATGTGTGTTAGAAATATCTTATTAATTGACAACTTTGTGTAAGAAATAATTGTTAATTTTCTTTGAAGAAAATCTAAAACAATTTTATTTTTATTGATCAACACCTTTCACCCATCAATCAAACTAAAAATGTAATATTCAAACACACGTCAACTTCCTAGATACTACAGTATACATCAGAGATGAAAAGCTGCACACCTCAATATACAGAAAACCCACTGACAGATGCAACTATCTCCATAGTTCTTTCACCCCCAACACACTAAACAGGCCATCATACACAGCCAGGCCATCAGATACCACATGTTTGGACCCATAAGACAGAAATTAACATCTCAGAACACTAGCAGACTCTTTCCATAAGAAGGGTTACAAGAACAAAACCATCAATACCACCATAAACACGACCTTGAAAACCCAAAGAGAAAATCTCCTCCAATACAAACAGAAAAAAATAACCATGCACCTCCAGTAACGACATACAATCCTGCACTAGAACAGTGATTCTCAAGCGGCCATCCAACCCACCCCCCAGGATCACTAGCTGTTGTAAACAACCTAAATCAACAATGCTCTATGGGAAAAAAATGCTAGCTTTAAAAAAACTCATGGTCTGCATGGCTAGGCAATCCAAGATGTACTATTTAATACCACCAGCCTAAACATTTAAAACTATGCTCATCCCATTTATCACATTTGACAGGTCATTGTTATTAAAGGTTAATTTACCAGTTCAATATCCTTTTTTCCCTATCCACACCCTTCCTTAACCCATTCACCTACCTTCCCATGTTTCTACCTGATAAAGTTACCACTGTTTACATATACATGTCAAGATATTGTTATGCTCCTTTCAAGACATAATCCTTACTGTATGTCACAAATCTCTGAACCCCCACTGTTAAACAGATAGCTTACAACATTGTACTCTCACACAAAACATTCAATAAAGAATAATTGATTACTAAAAAACTGAAATGGGTTTTTAGGCTAGTGCTTATTTGACAACCCTTAAAATACCTTCGAAATTACAATATATTAAATGCTGTTGGACAAATGCTTTACATCTGCCTTTCTGCATCCTGCAAACCATTAATATGCTGTAAGATGATAGCACATAGAACTAAATATAGTCTGAAACCTGCAGTTCTCTAGCTTTTGTGGTGAGGCACAGCTCACTTCTGATCAGGTGCAGAAAGGGAGATATATTTTGTAAGGTGAGAATGAATTTGTGGAAAACAACACTTTGTTTTCCAGCTCATCTTCACACTTTCTTATGTGTGTACATCGAGAAAACACCAGGGATTCCTTCTAAACCTGAAAAGAAACTAAATAAAAAAGAGAAGAATATACAGTATAACTCAAATAATTATAGTATTTGTCATATCAATCCATGCAATAATTTTCATTGCTATCTTAGCCAGTTCAAATAGAATTTCTGGCCAAAAAATATATTTTTTGAATGTCTTTCTCTATCCTATCAACCATAACCGCTTACTTGTTCGTTTATCAACAGCAAACAGTTGATTAATTACCCAGTGCTGTTTATAAATGCCACTGGATAAAAAAACATTAGATAGTCGTTGCGCTCATTAATGTGTGAGTTGTCAGCACACAGAGTGGATCTGTACATTGTGATCTCTGAGAGTGGTCATAGAGAGACCAATCACAGTGATCACAGATGTAAACAGTGTAGTGTAGAGTCTGCTCCTTTCTCCTGCAATGCAGTAAAAGGAAGTAGGAGGGACTAATGCATGAATGAGTCATTCATTGGTTCCATAGCAAAACACAGATCACAGCAGCAGAAAAGGGTAATTTTTTTAACCCATTACCTCTCTTATACTGTACATCTGCACTATAACCCCTCATCTCCATCCTACCACTGTATGCAGCCTGTGCATTAACCATTTTATTGTGGGTGTAATTTTGTGTATGTATATATATATATATATATATATATATATATATATATATATATACACATATATAAATGAACACTCAGTATACAGTGTATATCATACACTATATACAGTGCCTTGCAAAAGTATTCACCCCCCTTGGCATTTTTCGTGTGTTTTGTTTTGTTGCCTCACAACCTGGAATTAACATGGATTGTTTGAGGATTTGCATCATTTAATTTACAGAACAAGCCCACAACTTTGAAGATGTTTTTTTTTTTTATTGTGAAGCAAACAACAAATAGGACAAAATAACAGAGAAAGTCAATGTGCATAACTATTCACCCCCCTAAAGTCAATACTTTGTAGAGCTGCCTTTTGCAGCTATCACAGTTCCAAGTCGCTTTGGATAAGTCTCTATGAGCTTGCCACATCTTACCACTGGGATTTTTGCCCATTCCTCCTTGCAAAACTGCTCCAGCTCCTTCAAGTTGGATGGTTTGCATCTGTGAACAGCAATCTGAAGGAAAGCCCTTTACCGGCACTTCCTGTGATTGGTCACAGCTGATCACGTGGTAAGGAGCTTCCGTCAGAGGCTCCTTACTTTGATCGGAGATGCCGTGTGTCAGACTGACACACAGCATCAGTAATCGCCGAACTGGGAGCCAGCATGTTATCCTGCTGGACGTCGTATGCTGGACGTCAGATTATGTGAGCTTACATTGTACAGTGATAAAATAGTAGCTGTAGGCAAAGCTAAGTAAAAAGCAGCAAACACTAAATACAGAATAGGAGTGGAAGAACAGAAAACCATAAGAAAGGCCCTTTTGTCCCCAGTGCTTTGTCCAATGCCCTGCATGCAGTTTTATATGATATATACTGTTCTTTCTGCCTGGAAGCCGGAGATTGTCCAAAGCAACCAAAGGGTGTCCCTTTATGTCAAAAGTGGTATTAGACCAGCTAGAAAACAGCGATAAGAAATTAGAACACTTGCAGAATTGAGCGATAGTGAATTGTGGGGAAATTTTTATAATTATTTATATTTATTTATTATATTATAATTTATGATTTTGTGTTTCAAGCTTCATCATAACCGGGATGTCTACTATACTTTTGTTTGGACAGATTTAAGTGTGTTATTGCTAAGAATTACAGGCCTACAATATAAAACGCCAAATTTCTATGCAAAATAATTGTACCGCTTTGAGATGCAAAAATCTGATATAATCATACCGCCAGGGAGGCTAGGCTGTGTTATTGCTATTGTCTCTTTGTTTTGATATTTATTAACCCCCTCCCATGCACAACATTATCCAACAATGCTGCAAGCTATGAGGAGCTGAGAAATAAATCCTGCCAGCAGTATTCTTCCCATTCCTGTGTAAGCTCCTACTCTGACTAGTAAGTTCTATGCAGTACACGTGAGAAGTATTCCCTGATAAATCTTCTTTGCCAGTAAAAAAAAAATTGCTACCCAGTACTGTTATTGTAATATACATACTTTACTGACTTCTCAAACATTGACAAGTATCCAGCATTTGTAGACACATTGGTTAGTGCTGGGAAAGTGATGAGCTAATAGGAGTCTTTGAAGATTATATCAGTATGTGGATGTGAGGAAGAATGCCAGATACATTTCTATGCCCATCATGTTTCCTATTATTCAAATCAAGAACAAGACATTGGCAGTGGCAAGCAGCCACTAAAAAGTATTATTTCTCAGGGTCAGCAATAATGTATTGGGGTCAAAGTATTTAAATATTAATAAAAGAAAAATGGTTATGTAAGCCAAAAGCTGTGACTAATAAACAATCTTTACTTATAATTTTGTCTTCTCAGAGTGATTATCACTACAATACCAAAAGGGAATAATTGTGGATGAGTGAATTAAAACCTTGGTGGAAGAATAAAGTAATAGTATGGCTTTTTGTCAAATGCAATACACTGATCTTTATTTTAGGCCAGGTTCACACATGTGCGGCCATGGGTTTGTACCTGGGATCCGGTGCGTTCGTGTACACTGGTTCAGGTGCGATTCAGGTCCGAATTTTGGCCTGAATTCGCACCTGAACCAGACCCAAAGACCCTTTTTCAATCCAGACCACGACCTCCCCGAACATGTGTGAACTGGCTCCATTGAAAGCCAGTTACACTTGCCTGTCATGCGAATTGGATGTGGGGAAACCTGCATATGTGTGAACCCAGCCTTAGAAAAGCCTGAGAGAAAATGACTATGCGTTTTTAACATACAGGGCTGTATTTAGACAACCTGCTGTTTCTGGCACACATGAAAGACAAATTATTTTTCTACCAGCTCCACCCCCTTGTGTCATGTGATTATTTTAGCAATACCTAACGTTAAAATGTGCTATTGCAAAATCATGCTGCCTGCTTTAAATGTATTACTTTTTAATGGTATACACCAACAAACCAGCAAACGGAGTGATGGTTTTAAACTCGAAATTAAAAATATAATATATTGCAGCTTATCAATCATTGGATGTGGTGGCTGCATTCGTTTTATTTTTTTTAGGCTTTTTCCCCCTCTGTTTTCACCTGGTGATCTTTCCTCTAACACACCTCCTGTATAAGAGTGCACCCACTCAGGGGCACAACAGACAGCAGCATTGTCAGTCTGGGGTAGGGGTGGGAAATGGGAGTGTTAAATGCACTAGCATTAGAAACACTTAACAAATGGAAGACAAACTGTAGATCACACTTTATAAGCAGTTACAGCAACAGTTTTTTCTTTTTGGGGTTAAGGTTTTACATAAAAATAAAGGCTAACCATAATGAGTACCCCTGCCAGTGTTGAATGGTTTGTCTCAAACTTCTAAACTGCTACATTTGCAGGACAGCTTGCTCTGTTGAAAAACAACAGACCTACTCGCTAGATTACCAAGTGAAAATAAAATAAAGAAATTGATAAGCTGCAATATATTACATCTTTCCTCTTGGGTTTAATACTCCTTTAAGCTATAGTTAGTCTTCTAATTCCTTTCAAAATCCTCTGCGCACACTTCCCCCTGTGGTTCATTTGCTAAGTTTAACCACCAAAATCCATATGTGGCCGGAGGAGGTAAACAAATAAGGAAACATCACAGCTAGTAAATCTTAAAACTTGGCATTTCCACCTGTAACCCAGCTGCCCTAGGCGCTGGCCCACAAGTGTTATTATGGTATAAACACCTTTGTAATGTGAGCAGTGAGTTCTGATTCATCAAATGCTTTTGACTGATCCCTGTAGGACATTCTTAAAATTGACTTTCACCCCCCCAGATCAACTAACACTCTGTGAAAATGCCATTACTCTCTGAAATTTAAATCAGCACTTTTTTGGGCTGTTTATTATTTATTTATTTTACTTTTTCTGGCCCCCTCCCACCCACTGCCATTCATGCCTAGGCAAGAATGATGTGTCCCTGCAGCCTCATCTTCCTAGGATTTCATGTTCCATTTCCCAGGAGTCCTTTTGAGTAGGAAATCAGAGCAATGGATAGGCAGAGCTGTGGACATCATCAGAGGCCAGCTGCCTGAACCCAAAAGAAGATGCTGCCAGCCGATGATACCAAGGCAGGTTGGTATCAGTGTGCTGCCTCTTTAGCTAAACTGGAATGCTCTGGGATTCTTTTAGTTAAGTTAAAAGGTTTTTAAAAAATGTAACATTTTAAACATGTAGCAACAAAGGAATAATAAACATTAGTTAAAACCTTACAAATGAAAAAAATATATCATGATAAAAAAATGTCCCAAAATCATAAACCTTTAACAATTTACCAACAGCACATTCAATGCATCACAAATACCAGTGAATGTGTCTGAATTTGCTGGGCTTTTTAAAATAAGCCCCAAACTCACCTTAAAATGAGTCATACAGATTCATACAGAGAAGAGGTCCCATATTACTATATGGTGCATTGGCATGGATGAGTTTTCTTTCTGTGAGTTTCTGAGATGCCTACCTCAGAGCTTATTCAGAAATGAATGAAAATCTTCTATCCAGCTTTGAAACTGAATAACTGAAAGGCAGAGTATTAGGACACAAGTGTTCACAACAAGAAACAACAGATAAGAAAGAGAAACAAAACAGGTGTGATAAATAATAAAAAAAAATTGAATCATTACAGCAATAAATAGAGGAGCTATAAAAGTTTAATTACATAACAATTCAAATATGTGTAAATTAAATTATCGACTGATGTTGTTTCAAGTTCCAAGAAAATTGATCTTAGACTAAGAAAAAGAGATACATTTTCTTACACAACCAATGCAATATGGTGACAAGAACATGGACCTCAGCAAGAAATTAAGACTGAGAAAATAAAACAGGAGGGGGAAATTAGATCAAAGGAAGAAATAGCAAGTTCCTATGACTGAGCCATCAGTGGTGAAAAAAGTAGAAGTAAAGCAAGGATGGGTGGATGACTGGCTTAGAAATGTAAATAATTGTCTGTACTCCCCAATTTCCTCAAATTATGGTACTTGGCATTTGACTTACTTACCCCATACCCTGATGTCTGGTGTCTTCTCAAAGCTGTTGAAAAACCAAGTAGAAAGAAAGAACTTGTTTAAAGGTACCATTTGAAGTTTTAGGATTTTTACTATCCCAAAGCAACTCAAAGTTTGGCAGAGTTTTGTCTTAAGGACATAATGACAACTCCGATTGTTTAATGGAATGTAACAGATTAAAAGATATAATGTTTCACAGAAGAAATCACCCTTAATCAGATGAAGGCAGAGACTACTTTGTGTTTTCTTGTCCAAAATATCCACAAGAACACATAAAAAAGTGTATAAACTCCACCTTACTCCCAAGCTAACACTCCTTGGTTTGTCCCACCAAATTAGTGTAAAAGAAAAGGGAAGTGCTTCTAAGAGTAGCCCTATCATCAGATGATACAAGCGGTGTATATATTCTCCTCACAAGATGTACAAGTATAGTGCACCTTTATTAGGAGATATTATGTTGTATCCAATCTTCCTTTGTATATAATCTTCCTCTTCCGTCTCCAGGCTGCCTGTCACACTCAGTGTATGTGCTTTACTTTGGTCTTTGTCTCCAGCTCAGGACTAGACATTAGACTTGTGTGGCTTCCGGCTCCTAGGCTAGAGTGAGCAGCTTCTCTCACATGTGCATGAGATTGTGGATGCTGGTCAGATAAGAGGTTAAAACAAAAAATATGTTTTTATACAAAATGGGACTCCAGTCAGGTGTTATTAAACTAAAACACTTTAGTCTATGAATTTCTCAGCAGTCACTCTGCTCACTCATCAGGTAAAGTGAGCAGTGGCTCCTCCTACCTATTAAAGTGCTTCTTTAGTGTCACCTACAACTCTATCTCCTCTTCTCCTCTTTCTCTTTTCATAGGGTTACCCCCAGCTCTGTCCTTGCGTCCTTCTATTCTCTATGTACATCTCTTCCCTTGGTCAGGTAATAACTTTTTTATGGTTTCCAATAACATGTCTATGCTAATGACACCTTAATTTATCTCTCTACTCCTAAGCTCACCCCTTAATAACGTTCCTATTACACCACTTTCCAAAACGTATTCTTTCCAAAACGAAGCTCATAATAGTTCCTCTACCTCGTATTCCCTCTCTCAACTTTCTCATCAAGATCAATAACATAGATATCCGTCCTACAGAAACTAGTCTTTAGCTTAAAAAAATAGAGAATATGAATGCTGTGCTAATAAATGATAATGGTTTAAAGCAGCTGGCACTAAACATCCATGCTTAAATCAGACCATCAAAGCTATAAAGCAGGAAGTGCAGTATTTTAGGGAAAAAAAGTAAAATAAAAATAACTTTCAATGAGCCAAACAAAGCTTTAGAAATATACTCTTAGAAAGAGGGGTAGTCACCACCAGGATGCCTGACAAAACTGCAGTCATGGTAAATAATGTGATCTGTCTATTATGGTCTTTCATTGCAAGTGGATATTAGAATATAACAGGCCATACACATTGGGTTGATTTACTAAAACTGGAGGGTGAAAAATCTGGTGTAGTTCTGCATGGTAGCCAATCAGCTTCTAACTTCAGCTTGTTCAATTAAGCTTTGTGAAAAAAAACTAGAAGCTGGGTTGGTTTCTATGAAGAGATTTTGCACTCCATTGCCACTCTAATCCTGACCACACCTCAGTCTCCCAAAAGTCATGTTCAAAGTAAAAACTGTACCTGATCTAACAAGTAACAGCAATACTCCTGATATTATACAGTATATTCAGACAGTTTATGAGAACGTTGAGGATACAACCAAGGCACACTAAAAAATAAAAAACAAATAGAAAATATATGCATAATAATACAAAAAAATCTAATTTGGTGGGCCCTCAACCAAGGTAATTAAGACAAAATACATTGGTTGGAGTTGCCTTAAGTGAAGTAAATTGCTGAGATTATAGTCGTATGGCTTTTTCTTGATTAACTATGATGTAATGCACCTACAGTAATATTCAGTATATGAAAATTGAACTGTCTGTCCATTCAAATGTTTTTTTTTTGTTTTGTTTTTTCATTTTAAATAAAGCATGTAAGGTTTAGAACCTTTGTTAGGTTTTAGTAATATTAGTAGTTTTTATTCATACATTAGAGGAAGGCCAACAATTCTATACATTTTTTTTTATAATTCTGTCCCTGATCATAATTTTCACTGCTTCCCCTTTGGTAAACAGTTGACAGAGTTTCTAAACTGTCACTAATTTAACATGGGAAAAAAAGAATATGCCCTAATTGACCAGCATTCTAATAAACATCAATGAGTGGTCCATGCTAGAAGATATGATAGCAAGGATACAGAATGTTGCCAGTACAGAAATAATCACCCCAAAAGCTATCCAATTGGTTGCTATAGGAGTTATTGAGCAAGTATTGTGATTGGTATCTATGTCAACAAGCTGAGCATATCTCTTCTCACCCCTTTTTTTGTTTATGCATATGAATCTGTTAGTATGCATTACTAGCATTTGGTGTCTAAATTGCATTATTGGCCAGTAAAATTTAACTATTTATCATCATCTTAAGCGCTATATTTGAATAGTGTTTTTGCTCTGCATTTCACTCTCATGAAATATGTTTTGGAATGTTTTTAGTAGCATTTTGCAGGTTTGCCTCTAGCCACCTTATCACAAAGTTTCATATTTTGTAAGGCAGAGCAAAGTGTCCACGTAATATAAAAACAATAAATTAATCTTTTTCTAAAACTGATCCACCATAAGGCTTGTCTAATAACATGTTGGTAGATCAAATGACATTAGAAATTAAAATGAAAAAGTACCAATTAAAAATGTGGCACACAACCAATTTAACTGACAAAGCTTTGGAATACATAGATTTCTTATATAGCCTTTATAAATAAAAATAAGTATCTAGAAAAATGCAATTTCATTTGCACTCTAACTAGAATAAACCTTTTTTCCTTTAATAACGTTTTAATGCAAGCAATGATAGGAATACCGACACAGACCCAGACTAACATTACGTATTGAAGAAATTAAAAACAATATGTATAATGAAAGATTCTAACATTCCAATATAACTATGTACATAATTTATAAAGATAGGACTTCCCGTTCTTGCTTATGTCCTTCTGTTTAAAATATATATTAATTTATATTTGTAATGTGCTCAATGTTGTTTATCAAGTTTAATTTTTTATGTAGATGACCATTATTATACAATTTTCATTAAGTGATGGCCTGCACAATGTGAGATAAAAAGATTAATACGTAAGCTGCACAGTAATAAAAGTTTTTTTCACTGTTGGTATTTTGAAACATATTAATAACCAATAAGGTAGTGGCGCCTTTGGGAAATAGTATTCACAGAATATAAAATTTTAGCTGAGAATTCAAATATTAATAAATATTGTCAGATTCTTCTGTGCAGTGTTCCAAGCAACGTTCCTGGCCTAAACAAAATTTTACAGCAATAAAAGAGAAATCCTTTTATTTGAGTACGGATTTGAGTGCTGAGATGTAACTTTGCTATTATGGACATCTGTATAGTGATGACTTAGTGATGACTTAAATGTGAATTCCAGGTAAATGGAAAAGATACACATAATGCAGCGTTGTATTAATTAATTAATAAATACATTTATTTTTAATGCAGGAAGTGTTAGTACCTAAATTGGAATTTATATTAGCTTTTAGAATACCCTTTACAGCAAAGATCAGAATGAGGAAGGAGACGTACCATAAGGGTCCAATCCGTTGTGCTGCAGTGCACAGAGCATGCTGTGAGTAGGGTAAAGAAAAAGAGAAATGATGAGCACAGCAGTCTGCTGTTTCTCCTTTTACTGGGCAATCACAGGGTGGGATGAAGAGGAGACTTGTAAGTGTTACTAAACTACAACAGAGAAAAATCAGATATCCTGCCCTACCAAACAGGGATGCAAAAGGGGGTTTTGGGACTTTAAAGGAGGTGCATGATACCATGCACCTCCATCCCTTATTCAGAAATAAGAAAGGGTTTTTGGGGACTTTGAGTGAGGCACGAGACACGTGGTAGGAGACATTATACAAGTGTTTAATGGACATATGAACAAAGCATACCTCATAAACATATGATACATGGTTGAACATGAGTATTTTTATCTATATAAAAGGCAATGGCATACAGAAAAGAAGGATTCATATATATATGTATATACACATGCATGCATCTGAAATCGCATAGTATCCCATGGAAGTAATTAATGTAAAAAGCAAAAGGCTTATTGAGTAATGGATACAAATGGGTTATAACATACAAATGACTCACAGGTGAGGCAAGCTATGTGTTGGGAACATGATGACATTGATAGGCTTGACGCATTTTGTGGCCAGGTGCCACTCATCAGGAGCAAATGCATAGCATATCTGAAAAAAACTGAAAAGAGGTACCAAAGAGAATCTAATGTTTTGCTTGGATAGTAAAAAAGAAGGTAGGGGCAAGGGGAAACAGAATGTATATCTCCCTGGAATACTTACGTATAAATTGTTCCAAATAAGCAGTGTTGCAAGTCTATCCCGGGAGCTGAGGGAATGAACTCAAGGAAGAAGCGAGTGCACCAACACACCCCAGGAGCACCCTCCAAATGCAATAGGCAAGGGTGAAAAAATTCCAAATATGTCTGTAGAGTAAATGATATTGGACCAATGTGTGAATGGTACCAGTATATACATACAGTATTCATGAACTAAAAACCAACACTCATTATTGCCTAAAAGAGAGAAAAGGGTAGTAGATACAAAGTGAAGGGAATAATATATCATATAAAGAGAAAAGAAAGTAAAAAGTGAAAAAACGCAGACTTGGTGATAGAGAGGAAATCACAGGGATAGTTACCTGGGGACATTGCATAGAGACATGGTCTGAGACATTATGTGCATGTGTGAGGAAAGAAGCCAAAGTGTGAACAAGACTCCCATGGGGGTATAAGTAACACCCGACACTCCCTGGGATTCTCCCATATATAATCATAGATAAGAAACCAACACCAATTGTTGCCTGGAAAAGTGAAAAGTATAGCGGATACAAAGTGAAAGAAAACATATACCACAAAAGAGAAAAGAGAATGGAAAGGTGAAAAATTGCATAAAGATCATGCAGTCTTCCAGGAAGGGGGAAAAGTGAGGAAAAACAGAAAGGTGTGCGATAATGGTGGTAAAAAGGAAATCGCAGGGATAGTTACCTGGTGACATTGCACAGAGCTGTGCTCTGACACATAAGGTGAATGTGTGAGGAGAAAGACAGTGTGTTAACAAGACTCCCAAGGGGTGCAAGTAACGCCAACACTCCCCGGGCCCCTCCCGGGTATACAAACAGATACGCAGCATGACAAGCAAAAACCAAAAAAACACATAAATTAGAAACTATCACTACTACTAGACAGCATATTCAGACAAAATGTATAGTATCATCCAAATCATACACCAGTATAAATTGATCAAAAAATTAATCCAGACCATCCAGTCAATTGGGCCTCCATCCCTATTAATACAAAAAGCAAAAGGGGTTTTTGGCACTTTAACTGCTTGCTGACCAGCCGCCGCAGTTTTACTGCAGCAGAATGATACGGCTGGGCGAAACAACATTACCTTACGTTGCTTCACCTTTTAGCCACTAGTAGCACAATGTGTGCCCGGAGCCAATGCGAGTGCCCGGAGGCTGCGATCACCACCAGGCACCCGCGATCGCTTGTGACAGAGCGAGAACCAGGATCAAATCCCGATTCTTTCAGGGGAGTAAACACCGAACACCGATCTCAATCTCCTCCTAGACAGTCCCATCCCCCCTACAGTTATAACGCACCTAGTCAGGATTAGTCAGGATTCTCAAGCTGATCTCGGCTGATGGATGTTCCTCCATTTAAAATCCCCAAAATAGAAAGAAATAGAGCACAAGGCTAATATAGTGTAAAATCGCCAGATAGACTTTATTTAAAAAGCATGCAAGACAGATAAAAAACACTCAGCATTATGGCAAAAAACTGACTGCGACTCCCACAATGCAATGCGGGAACATGCATGCGAGGTATCAACACGACTTCCGGTTACACCCTATGAACATTTCGTCAGAATTGATGTTGTCAGGAGCCCGGGAAGAAGCCGTGACTCATCACCACTGGGTTTATATACAGTTAAACAATGAGGAGGATAAACTCAGTGGTGATGAATCATGGCTTCTTCCAGACTCCTGATGAAACGTTTGTAGGGCGTAACTGGAAAGCGTGACGTCATCACGCATGCGCTTTCCTGCATTGCATTGTGGGATTCATAGTCGGCTCTTTGGCCTGATGGTGTGAAATATTCATGGCAGATCCTCAAGTGACTGAAGTGATCTCTGCAAAATATAAATGTGGATGACATGTTCATATCTTTATTACCTTTGTGAGTTGCCACTTGTTATTTTTAATAAAGTGTCTTCCTATGTCCTGCACTTAGTTGGCACCCTCTGCTGTTTCCTTTATGTATGTAGCTGAACATTTCACAAAAGAGCATATGGCATGGGGTAGGGTATAGGTAACCTGGTCTAGTATCCACTGAGAGTGAGCCTGATGCTACTCCCCTAGTCTCTTACTGAAATACCCTGCCACACCAAGTCAATGTTGCATTAGCTGTGGAGGATATAAATAGGGTCGTACCTGCTTACACAATGGGCAATTGGAAGAGCAGTTAATGGATTAAAATGATATTGGATTTCTCTGGTTTTTGTAAATGCATTGGCTACTAAGTGTATTGTGTTAATGCTATAGCTGCAGCTACCCTTTAGCTAAATAAATAATATTATTATATTTTTACTGTACTTTATCAACTGCAGTGGCTGTGTATCTAAAAGACATTTTGAAATGTAATTCTATACTTCCGTGAAAAACAAATTGGAACTTTATGTAATGCCTGAACTATTAATTTAACTGTTCGTATACTGCAGAAATTATATAAAATGAAAATATAGCACTCCACTGACATATATTTACTTTACAATTTACTCAATTTACAACAACATATAAATACATTAGTGTATAAATAATCCATGAAAATGCATAGATGTAAAGAATATAGAATCTATATGCAGCATGTGCTGCTGAATATTTAATATGCAACTACTGTATATATACCCCTATAAAGTATGAAAAACAATTCACAAAATGCACATAAAAATATCTATAAAATTTACTATGAAAACTGTCCCAAATAGCATAAATATCATGTGAATGATTTTGTGATTCCACACTGTTATATGTGACTCATGTCATTTGAAAACAAATCTATAGAACCAGTACTTTCCATCTATTGGTTGCAAAACTCACCAGATCTTACAGACTCTCAAATTTTAAGAAGGTTGATGTGCACTTAAGAGATCGTCCACCACTTCTCCAACTTCTAGGCTGTTTAAAAACTCCAATCTTATTATTGTCTCCACAGATGCTTCACCTCCCTCATACAAGATACAGTGTAACAAAAAAAAGCCCCAAAAGTGTGATACTGTTAAACAATGTGATTTTGCAGTTACATTGAAAAGTTGTTAATTAGCACAGGTATACTATTTAAACCTTACATAAATATTCCACTCAGCAGCTCAGGATTCTATGAAAAGATTCTATGAAAAGATTGAATTCTTGCTTCATTGGCTAACCAACATCCAACTTTCTCTCAATATATCTAATACAACGTCCATGCCTTGCTCCACCACCCAACATGCTTCATCACTAGAACAACTTCCTCAAGAGACCCTATTGCTGTATTTTGTGTGTATTTTTTAGATATTTTGACATACATTTTTTGCATTACCCTACTTAATGGATGTATTAGTAGGTTTATATTTTTTAGCCACTAGTAATGCTTTTATATTCCATTTTATATATATTGGGTTGCGTAGTGTTATTTTATATTCTCACATATTCATATATGAATATGTATTCATATATACCAATTATTTATTTAATATAAGGGGCTATGCCATTTCTGTAGGCCATATAATTACTTAGACACATACTGAAACATTTCTTGTGCTGGTCATGCAACCAGACAATTTTTGGCCAATTTCAACCAATTTAATCTGTTTTAAACACAAAAACGAGCTAGAGCAATATGGCAACCTGCCAGCAACATTTTACATGCTTGGTAAAGTTGATTCATTTGGTCATTTTTGCAATTTGATTATAATTGTCTTAAATATGTGACTTGTATCACAATCATAATACTGGGGGAGTAATCTTTTGCTTATTTTTCTAAGATTTTTTTTGATTATGCCTAATATTTTAGTATGTTTTTTCTATTCCAGCCATGACTTATGATTTTAAAGGGATTATGCTCTTATTTTAGTGTCAAGCAATGGAGAATAATGCTGGCCATTCACTATACAAAAAATCGGCTGAAATTCGGTCATTTAGACAGTTTGTTCGTTTTCGGCCAGTTAATGGGCACAAAATTGATAATCGGGACGTTTTTGAACTTAAAAAATGAAGGACAAGTTTGGAAATTTTCTGCCGAACGAACGATAAATTGAAAGGTTAATGTGTTTCCCATCCGAACTGTCTGCACTAGGTATATGTAAAAAAAAAGAACAAAAAAAGCATTCATTAATTTCATCGTTTGCGCTTGCAGCCGAATGTTTGTTTTTCGAAAATAGATTTGGCTGTTTTTTCGTATAGTGTATGGCCAACATAACTCGAGTTAAAATGAACATTGCTAGAGAATTCACAAAATATCAGATTACAAATTCTTGCTGTTTTTTTTTTTTTGGCGAGCAGCAGTAATATCTGAGCTGAAAGTTACAAATCAGGCCCAAATAGCTAAGATGTTTCCAGTCAAGAATAGTGTACCAGCAGGGGTATCAAACTGACGGCCCTGCAGCTGTTGCAAAACTACAAGTCCCATCATGCCTCAGCCTGTGGGAGTCATGCTTGTAACTGTCAGTCTTGTAATGCCTCATGGGACTTGTAGTTTCACAACAGCTGCAGGGCCACCAGTTTGAGACCCCTTGTGTAGAGGAGTGATGGTCTGATTATTAGATGAAATTATATTGGGTGACATGGTCAGGTCAAATGCACACAAGTATGATAAGATTGTACATAGGCTTTGTTTCCTGCAGTCCCAATCTTTTACAGAGGTTTACCTTTAAATAATGCATCCAAAAGAAAGAAAAATAGACAGATATATTGCTTTCAGATAGAACTTAATTTTTTAATTTTTGCCTAGAGTGAAAAGTGCACAGGTCATTGATGTGCACATATGTGCTTTAGTAAAATATACATAACTACAGTATAATTTGATTTAATAATGATAGTTTTGCCAATGCTTCAATCTATGTTGGTTAGCATTACATGGCTCTCCTTTGATAAACACTAAATACATCCAGTACATTGCTGCTTTTTACTACATGCTCCTGTATTTAAACACCAGCCATTCTGAAAATTCATGTTCAAGTACAAAACCTATTGGCTGAGAACAGTTCATTCATTATCAGTCCATAAATATGTTAATTTGCCCAGGCATATTGATACAAAACTAACTGCTGTAACACCCATGGCATCAATAACTGTATACACTAGCAAAGAGAAGCAAAATAAATAAATTAACTACATCAGTCCTGGAGTGTTTTCCTTCCTTATTTCCTATAAATTTGACCTGAACTAACAATGTGAAGATTTGCCATCTTTTATGCAACATCTAGAAAAGTTGTTTGTGCCTAAGCAGTATCCTGAAAAATGTACCTTGTCTTGAATTTCTCCTAAAAAAAATCAATGCAATCCCTGTGGCTAGGTACTCCTGTGATTTGGTTCTCTGCTCTGCTGCCTCTGGCTGACCAAGTCTCAGGAGATTTTGAGTGAGATTTGTTGATTTCACTACTATGCTTCTCACTGTTCTCCAGCCTGAAAAGGAGGGTGTACCTGAACATCTGCAGTGTAAGGATCTCCCTGCTTTAGCTGTATTCCTTCTGTGTATCTGTGCCGCTTACATCTCTCCTGATGCTGGTTAATAATTCCATCACTCATTCTCAGACCACTAAAAAGTATTTTATAATGTGAATGACCTGTATGCAAATACCATTATTTATACTTAAATAACATGTAGTGTTTTTTTTTTGTGTTTGCTTTTTTTTTACTCCACATGGGCCCTCTCCTCAACAATACCTAGTTTCTGCAGATGACCTTATAAAATGGATCTAATTTCAGCACTTACTTTTTATTTATGTATTTTGGTAAAATAAAGTAATATAATTTGGGAAGTCAAAATGTAGTCAGTTTTTGGTGTTTTTTAAAGGGTAACTTGTGCTTTAAATGGCTCCAGGAGATTACTGAAGATCAACTATTCTGGATGCCAAAAAAATGGCCCCTCATTGGTTTGAATATTTTATGTTCATGCATAGAAAGAAAAAAAAGACAACCCAAACTGTTAACATCAGTACAAGCAAATACAAATTAAAAATACAAAAAAGTGGAAATAAAAACACAAGATTAAATAAAATAAACTTCCCTCGATAAACCCCAAAATTCCCTCTAAATAAACAGCAAATTTTACCTAAGCACTGCACTGAGCAAAACTAAGAGTTTCCCCTACAACGAAATCTGAGATTTTTCAGTGAAATATTACAAATATCACTCTACTCATAAATATGTACCGTTTTGTGCTTCCAGATGTCTGTTTTGACTGTGTGCATAGATTTGGTAATACAGAGCAAGCCTCAGGGACTTTTTGAGTGTTTATTGCCTAATCAGAACTGCATGAAAAAATACCCTATAATGTAAATTTAAATATCTTATATGAGTGATGTTAGCAACAGGGATAATGGAAATATAACTAACTTTTCTGCCAGACACGTATAATACCAGTTTCTATTAGACAAAAATGATAACTAACTGGTTTCAAAAAGTCTAATGTACAAAAACAATTGTTTTGAGGATTACAATTGCAATGAGAAATACACGTTTCTGCCTCAATTTCAGCTTTAACAGATACAATGTTTCTTATGCAAAGAGAAAATTTGTGCTAAGTATTTAGAGAATCAAATGTGGTAATTTTCAACAGCCATATAAACTGTCAAATCAGCAAGGATATTTATTATCATTCATATATTAAATGACAACTTGTTTCCTTTCTATAGATGAGCAGTGATAGCGCAGCAAGTAAAATTTATAATAAAGATGTAACTGCTATCTAACATAGATCTGTTTAATTAAATAACTCCCCTTTACTGCTTCTTTTGTCTGAGAAATCCACTTTGAAATAGTAATATCATTCCTCCTCCAGCTACTCAGTGCTTTAATTTCTTTATTCTACTGCTGAACTATTTGAGAATGTGTTAAAGCATATATTATTCCATTGTGGCTGCTTCTGAAGCAGTGGCTTGGGTATAACAGAGTAAGGAAAAGTACTTCCGTAATTTTGCAGAACAAGTGAGCTTATGTAATACTCCTAAGGACAGCCATAGATATTTCAAATCTCGGCTGGTTCAGCAGAAACCGTCTGAGATTCGAATCATTAATGGGCTGGCTAAATGTACCAAGTTGATCGATCCATCAACTTGGGTACAACCAGCCTGCCAAATTAGCTTGCGATTATCACAAACGGCTGCTATAGCCGCTAGGGTTAATCAGGAATAATCATTGTCTTCTCCTGGCCAGAGAGGGATTCCTCTTTCAACCCATGGTTGCGGGAAAGAAATTCATACTGTCTATGGCATGCCTTACTAAGGATAAGTGGAGTGATTTTGGAAATATGAATTGACAGAGAAATTACTAAGCTTGCAAGTTTGCTGTGAGTGATCTCTTAGTTTCATTTATTTAATTGTTTTGGTGAAATTAGTTTGAAAAGAAACCCCTTTTGTTTTTTCAAGGGAGTGTAATTATGGTAGTTTATTTTATTTTATTTAACCACCTTAGCGGTATTACCGAGTGTGACTCGGGGTGAATTTTCAGTACCAAAAGTCGTAACCCCGAGCCACACTCTGGATCGCATCGCATGATCCAGGTACAGTTACTTTCCTTGTCCCCAAGATCCTGCGATGTCTCCCCACTGTGTCTGCGAGCTGTGTCTCCGATCGATGTATCAAAGCGACGGACTCCGTTCCCTGTGAGCATTGCAACGGACGGGGACAGAGCACGGCACCAAATTCAAAAAGTTAAAAACACACAATACATAAAGTACACTGTAATCTTACAGATTACATTACTGTATCAAATTATTTCACATCCCTTTTGTCCCTAGTGGTTTGTCCAGTGCCCTGCGTGCAGTTTTATATTATAAATACTGTTCTTTCTGCCTGGAAAGATTGTCCATAGCAACCAAAAACTGTCCCTTTACATCGTAAGTGGTTTTAGACCAGCTACAAAACAGCGATAATAAATTAGAATCACTTGCAGAATTGATCGATAGTGATTTGTGGGGGAATCCGTCATCGAACACTGAAAGTAATGAAAACGATAATTCTGCAACTGAGCAAATTTCAGTGTTTTTGATTTGATTACATTATTGAATATTTTTTATTATTATTATATTACTATTTGTTATAATTATTTATGGTTATTTATTATATTATAATTTATGATTTCGTGTTTCAATCTTTATCATACCCGGGATGGCTACTAGACTCTTGTTTGGACAGATTTAAGTAAGTTATTCCTAAGAATTGCATGCCTACAATATAAAAACGCCAAATATCCATGCAAAACATTGTACCGCTTTGAGCATCAAAAATCTGAAATAATCATACCGCAAGGGGAGTTAATGTTCTTTGTATTTGTGTTTTTTCACTTGCTGTCTCGCTTTCCAAACCACTGTTCACCTCTGTATTTTTTAAAAAGGGAGCAACTACATAATGTAGTAGGGGACCACGCATCTGACACACCCAGAAGTGTTTTGGATGCTGAAAAGTCTTTAGGCAGCAGAATCTCAGAAATGCCAGGAATTGCATTCTTAGCAGTCCGACAGGTAAGTGTTAAAAGGCATGTATTGCAGGGAGCATTCTCTTTTATTTATTTAGTCATTTAAAAACAAAAATAAAGGTTTACAAAAATTTCAAATTAAATTGGACATATTGGGAATGATTTACTAAAGGAATAAAGGCTGTTCACAAAGCAAAGTGAATGTTCTATTAGAAAATGTTTTCTTCATAAAATATATGATAGTATATAAGGTAAACCTGCATTCACTTTAAATATACAATCATGTGTGAGGGAAATTAAAGTGGTTGTAAAGGCTTCAGTGTGCAGCCCCCCCCCCCCCCCCCCAATGCTTACCTAAGTCCTATCTCAATCCAGGGATGTGCACAAGACCCAGATCCAAGGCTCTCCTGGTTCTCTCCCTCCTGATTGGCTGAGATGCAGCAGCAGGAGCCCCTGGCTCCCACTGCTGTCAATCACAGCCAGTGAGGCAGGAGAGGGGGCGGGGCTGAGCTGCGCTCTTTGTGCCTTATGGGCGCAGAGAGCCGGATTGAGAGCGAGCACGCACAAGTGCCCCCACAGCAAGCGGCTTGTTATAGGGGCACTCAACAAGGGGGAGGGGCCCAGAGCACCGGCAGGGGACCCGAGAAGAGGAGTATTGGGGCTGCTCTGTGCAAGACCGCTGCACAGAGCAGGTAAGTATGACACGTTTGTTCTTTTTTTTTAAATAAAAAAAAATTCCTTTACAATCACTTTAAGAAAAAATAAAGACACAGCTGGTTGATTGAAGTTAAGAAAGTTTCTTCCTATATACTGAATCTGGCCATACAATTTTCTTATTCAATTTCCTTTAGATTTACCTTCAGCTATGTAGTGCAAGGGCCTGCCTGATTGCATAGAACATTTTAAGTGTTTAGGTTTGATATTATATGGTTTTGGTAAATTTTATGGAAAATTGTACAAGAATATTGAATAATGTATGGCCAGCCTTAGCTCTGTAAATATTCAAGGAACATGCTTACTCACACTTCTGTATCTACTGTATGGAGAGAAAGAACTGTCATCCTAGCTGCTCACTTTCAATTTGGGCTACAGAATACTTCTCCCTTTCCTTATCTCTCCTATCTTATACAGGGTTAACCGCTTCTGGACCAGCCACCGCAGTTTTACTGCGTGGGCTCGCGGGGTCTGGATAGCAGGTGCGCTGCACAGCGGGGGTGCCGATGCTTGTGGCCGATGGTCGCTATGACCGACGGCCACGAGCGATCATGACCAGGAGACACAGAACAGGGACGAGTGTGTGTAAACATACACTTCCCTGTTCTGTTCTGACAGGAGTGACAGATCGTGTGTTCCTATTAGCTAGGAACCACGACCTGTCACTTCCTGTAGTTAGCCCCTCCCCCTTCAGTTAGAATCACCTCCCAGGGAACACAATTAACCCCTTCACTGCCCCCTAGTGTTAACCCCTTCACTGCCGGTGACATTTTTACAGTAATCAATGCATTTTCAATCGCACTGATCACTGTATTAATTCCAATGGTTCCAAAAATGTGTTAAAATTGTCTGATGTGTCCACCATAATGTCGCAGTCATGATAAAAATTGCAGATCGCCACCATTACTAGTAAAAAAAAAATTATAATAAAAATGCTATAAATCTATCCCCTATTTTGTAGACGCTATAACTTTTGCGCAAACCAATCAATATACGCTTATTCCGTTTTTCTATTTTGCCAAAAATATGTAGAACAATGCATATCAGCCTAACCTGAGGAAAAACTATTTTTTTTATATTTTTGAAGGATATTTATTATATCAAAATTAAAAAATCATGCGTTTTTTTCAAAATTGTCGCTCGTTTTTTGTTTATACCGCAAAAAATAAAAACCGCAGAGGCGATCAAATACCACCAAAAGAAAGCTCTATTTGTGTGGAAAAAAAGGACATCAAATTTGTTCAAGTACAGCATTGCACGACTGTGTAATTGTCAGTTAAATTGACCCAGTGCCGAATTGCAAAAAGTGCTCTGGTCAGGAAGGGGGTAAATTCTTCCAGGGCTGAAGTGGTTAAAGATGTTCTGTAGTCCACAGAAGAAAACTGAGCAGGACTGATAAAAATGCTTGTGATTTTACTGCAGCAAAGGCAGGGTTCACAGGAAGTTGCAAACTCACTGGATTTCTGGTAAGATCAACAGGTGTTTTCTTGCATTTATCAATTACATGTAATACTGTACAGTACTTACAAATGTTTATTTAATAGACCAAAAGGGAGCAAATAAAATTGTTAGCATTTTTATAAACTTTTCTCTTAATGGTAACTGTACTTTTGTTATATAATTCAACTTAATTACATGATTGTTGAATACAAGGCTTGAAATAAGTCAACATGAATGTCAACACTAACCTTGCCAGCCATAAATTAGAACCATATATTTATCATAAAACCACTGAAAAACAGTTAATAGGATTTCATAGATGTGATAAGTGAATCGTACAAAGCTCATTCTTTTTTCATGGCAGCTACCAAACTTATTTTCACAATTTAACATTTCTGTATAGCAGCAGTCTCTTAAGAGAATAATTATAACAGGGAAATAAGCATTTTTATGAATAATAATTAAATTTTAATGTTCCACATTGTTCTATAAATTCTATCATTTTTAGTCAACTATACTATTACAGGTATCCATGAATAATTAAACCACCCCATATTCATAATCCTTAATGAAGACTCTGATCCTCTTCTTAGTGGATGTTAATAAATATTACATTATCATTATTAGCTGGGATGAATCATCTAGAAATAATTAAACAGTTATACCTCTGATTAAGTAACTAGCATTGCATTGCATATAAAGTGTATCAACTGGAATCCTGTCTGTTCGGTGCTATATAATTTGTTTTTGTTTTTTTTTATTCTCTCTCTCCCATTGTTGTTGTTTGTTTTTTTGTTTGGTGTTGTTTGTTTACATCTTGTTTTTTTTTCTTCCCCTTTTTTTTGCGTGTATGTATGTATGTATACAAAAATTGGCATCGATAGCGAATAAGTCAGCAAGTTATATTTAGGCATAGGTATTTTTCTGTTTCATTTTTGTAAATATTCAAGTGGGAATGGGAAATATAAAATCTGGTTAATTTAAAGCGGAAGTAAACCCTTTGATTTGAATAGTTAAAAATAAAAAGGGCATGCCGGAAATGCTACCTGTCACATTGACTATGCTTTCAACCAAACTTTCAAACCATCCAATGGCTGGTGTCATAACTGATCACATGTGCAGCATCATGGCAGTTGAAGATTGAACAGAGGCCAAGATGGCAGCTTCCTTGGCTGAAAACGATAGGAGGGTTTACTTCCACTTTAAGGATATTTAGGGCATGGTCATTAAAGTGGTTGTAAACCCTGCTAAAAAAAAAAAAAAACCTGCAGGACAAAGGCATAATGAGCTAGTATGCATAGCATACTAGCTCATTATGAATTATGAATTACTTACCCAAGAACGAAGCCCTCACAGCCGTCCTCATCTCTCCCTCCGGCCAGCGACATCTTTCCCGGGGGTTACATGCGTGCCATTGCTTCAGTTTGCCCAAGTGTGCATGTGCCGTTGTCATCGGCACATGCAGGGGACAGGGGATATCCTGGGTAGCTACAGGTAAGCCTTAATATAGGCTCACCTGTAGCATAAAGTTTAAAAATAGGGGTTACAACCACATAACTATTACCTTTTCTTTCCTTTTTTTTGTTTGTTCTCACTGTATTGTTGTTGTACAATGCCATTCTTTTCAGTAAAAAGATATTAAACAGAAAGTGTATCAAACAGCAATTTCTAAGTCCTTTGGGAGACAGACAGATCTAAGGATATTGAGCTGTGAAAAACCTTAAAAGACATGTTTTAAAAACGTTCTTAGAATATTGAAAAATGAAGAGTCTTCTATGCCATGTTGTGACACTGCCCCAACTCCTCTTCCTCTAGAAAGTGTCCCTGAAGTATTTTCAGGCTTTGACAAAGGAGCAGCAGCCTTGTTATTACATCATATATGCCACCTGGTACCTCATACTTCTCGAACTGGTGTACAGAGTAAAGCCTGGACCTGGGCTCTGGAGGCACAACACCCCGAGTTCAGGGAGCTGATGTTTGCCATGGTCATCGTGGAGTGCATAGATCTCTGCACACTAATGGTTCCCCAAGTACTGAGCGTATAGTGGATGGGGACATAACTTCTGCAAATGGCGCTTTGTGATGGGTCAGTCGGTCTAAAGCAATGAAAAATTACATCATGACACAGTGCATTCAATGTTTAAAAACACTTTGCCAAAGACAACAGTAGCAGTGATGAGCCAGTAACATTACTGAACAATCCAATTGCTGGGAGAGATCTGGCAAGTTCGCAGGTATGGAAATGATATGTAATGGTGATCCTCACTTTGCACATGCAGTAGGTTGATATCATTTAGAGTAGATTTAAACCCAATTATTAAGATAAAAAAGAAGTACACTTATTACAAAGTATGTAGGCAAAAGGCATCCCTGCAAGACCCCAAGTTACACAAGCCATGAAGAATAAATAGCAAAAAAAATGACTGGTTAGATCTGAAGGTCCTTTTTCCATTGCTTTTCTTTTTGCTGGATCTATAAAATAACACATTAAATCATTTGAAGGTTGGACAATGGTCTTAGTGCAGTACTGTATCACACTTTTGGTACTCTAATGCCGCATACACACAAGCAAAATTTCCGTCCGAAAAATCTTGGATGGTATTTCCGACGGAATTCCGCTCAAGCTTGTCTTGCATACACATGGTCACACAAAAGTTCTCTGAACTTTCGACCGTGAAGAACGCGATGATGTACAACACTACGACGAGCCGAGAAAATTAAGTTCAATGCTTCTGAGCATGCGTCGAATTGTTTCCGAGCATGCATGGTTTTTTGTGCGTCCGAATTGCATACAGACGATCGCATTTTCAGATAGGAACTTTTCCCGACCGAAAAATAGAGAACCTGCTCTCAATCTTTTGCTGGCTGGAATTCCGCCAGCAAAAGACCGATGGAGCATACACACGGTCGCATTTTTCAACAAAAAGCTCTCATCTGAGTTTTGCTGGCGGCATTTCCGATCGTGTGTACGCGGCATAATAGATATTTTAGAGGTCTACAATAAACCAAAAAGAGGAAATACTGAGGAAGAAAAATAGAGGTATTAGGTATTAAAAAGAGACAATACCTACAAACAACAGATGGGATTTATGCTTCTATGTTTTTAGACTGGGAATGATTTACTAAAACTGGAGTGTGCAAAATCAGGTGCAGCTGTGCATGGTAGCCAATAAGCTTCTAACTTTAGCTTGTTCAATTTAGCTTTGACAAAGAAAAAAACTGGAAGCTGATTGATTTCTATGCAGAGCTGCACCAGATTTTGCACTCTCCAGTAGTAAGTAGTTAGTAAATCAACCCCAGTGTGATTTGCACTCCTTGTTACGACTTCAACGTGCCAACACACATTGTGCAAACAGTGGTTCACTGTTATATAAAAAGAGTGTGACTGAAAAAGGCCTAATGTACACTACTCAGCGCCTGATGTGGAATATACAGTTTATAGTGCAACTAGACACACTTGGATCAATAGGGGTGAATATATATAAATAACTTAATATAAATATATATAAATAAGCAGCCGTTTAGAATAAATAAAATATGTAAAAATAGATAGTATAAAATTCAAGCAGTATTATTCCTGAGAGATAAAATACTAAAAACAGCGCTCCGAAATGCAGTATCCAAATGTCAATAAATAAATAAATAAGAACACTTTTAAGATACTGAGTCCACAATCAAAGATAAATGCAATAAAAGATTTCTATTTCTGCACTCAATGAACATTTATTTATTTATATCTTTTATTGCATTTATCTTTGATTGTGGACTCAGTATCTTAAAAGTGTTCTTATTTATTTTGGTTCACTGTTGTTAATATCTGTAGACTGGTCATGAGCAATGATCACCAGATGACTCTGGAGTAAGTTCATATAGATATGAAGTGGCTGAAAAAGGTTGAGAGAGATGAGTAGCACTGAAATGCAGAAAATAATATAAAAAAAGTGAAAACTGTATTTCATTTAAAACAGGACAAAGACAATCATCAAAGTGGTTGTAAACCCTTACATATACCCAGTGAAGTGACTAGCCTCCGGTAATACACAGAGATTATACAAATCCTTCTACATAAGTTGTACCTGTTTATCTGCAGCCATCTCTTCTCTTCAGCCATTCAAAGTACAGAATTTATATAGCTTGTCTGACATTTCAGAAATCAGGGACAGGGAGCTGAAGTTACACTCTCCAGAGCTCATTGAGTGCTGATTGGAAGGAAAAGGACATACACCCCTTCACACAGTACACAGAAGCTGAGCTGAGGCTGTCAATCAAAGGCTGTGTCCTGAAGCTCCCTCTCCTGTCACCTTTTTACCTCTTAGCATCAGGAAAACTTTTCAGAAGTGACTCATTCAGATAGCACAGGATTGAGGCAGCAGAAAGAAATGACACTTCTCTAGACTGAGTTCAGACTCAGTTCTCTGGGCTGAGACAAGTACAAATATAGAGGGATATGTGTTGTTCATATTTCATGCAAGAGGTTTACAACCACATTAATGGTATACAGTACTTTAGCAAAAGAAATGCTGTCCAGTTGGAGTTTAGATCTACTTTAACATGTATTTTACCTGTTATTGTTATCTGAGTTGTAGCTCTCCAATAAAAAAATCAAGCCTTTGTAGGACCACAAACGCTTGTTTTTTTTGGTATTCATATTTTTCTTAGTTTTTTTTTATTCCCAATTCCACCCAAATCATTTATTCCCAATTCCACCCAAATTTTATATCCAATTCCACTCAAAGAAATCACCAATGATTGCTTATATGTGTGAAAAATTACCCCTTTCCCTGCCATCTTCTGTAAAAGCTGTATCACCACTATAAAACCTGGACAACAAGGTTTCCCTAAACTTTGTACTATATCTGGCTACAATTTCATAGGCACCAAGCAATAATGTTCTTTTGTGTTCAGCATGTCTTATTGTGGTTTTGGTCACTTTTCAAGATAACAGTGGTCACATTTAAAATGCCTAATGGAAATGTCTGTTGTTCTGATAGCCTTGATGCTTTATAGATTATTTTCAGACGAATTTTGCAGGTCAAATTTGGTGGTGTGGGCAGAGAATAGCCATTAGCCCATGAAAGCCTGCTGAATCAATATTACATATACAATGCATATTTAATGCTAATAACAGTCAAAGCCGTTATATTCTGTGCCACAGGGTGTCTATGATAATAATTAGTTTGCATCGGAAAGGATTTCTTGACAGTTAACTGCTTCTGAATCTTGTCCTAGGCACAGGTCTTATTGCATTGTAAAATGCCTGCACATCTGCACAATGTGATGGGATCTGATGTCAATTAGAAAGAAAATGTGGCATATACCACAGTTAGTGCTTACATGGTACAATACGGTATGGATATAATAAACTGTTTTTCTTCCAGCCTGTCACTATCATTTAGGAATATATTTTGTTCTTTTATTTATAGTTGAATTGCATGCTTATTAGCAGGAAAAATGCACTGCTCTCTATTTTAAGCACATAGAAAATAAAACCATCTCTTAGTTGGGTCTAGTTGCGTATAAAATCATATCATCACACTCCACCAATACAGTGTGCCATAAACCAGAATTTATTTATTTATTTTAGACACATTGCTATTTTTTAAATGGTATACATATGTTTGTATTGTCATTATGGAAAAAAAATCATATTTATTGTACTCCAGGAGCCACAGAGTTCTGTACTGCAACGGTTATTGCCCCTTTTTCTAAAGGAATTTGTCAGGTAGAAACAAATCAAGTTGCCTTCACTGTTGTTTTATATTTAACTCTAATTTTATTGAAAATTTTAATTACATAACAAAAGAAAACATTATCCACATCCTGTAGGTAATAATAAAGAATGTGCTACATTATAATAATATATAAAACATAAGACATGTTACATATAAACATATATCAACTCACTGCAGGAGTCCCTACAAAAAGGGGAAGAGAGGGGAGGAAAAAAAAAAAAGAGAAAGAGAAAAGAAGAAGGAAATGCCACTAGAGACTATCTACTCATCAATAAACTCCTATGTTATAAAGAAACACATAATGATACTCTACACCATTCAGATTTTTTAGACCCTAATAATAATATCCCTGCCTTATCTTCCTTCAACCAATTAGAGGAAATATATAATTTACTACTCCCTATCTTCAAATCCCACAATGATGTTAGATATATCACACACAAAAAAAAATAAAAAAAAGATAAAACTACCAGAAATAGCTACTCAAACCGAAATCTCCTCGCTCAACCCAACTCTGAACCATTTTCATATCCTCCCTCTAACCCATATATAATTTCCGTAATTCCAGGGTTTCCCTTAGTACCTTCCAAGGGCACCAAATTTGGCAACATTGTTCATATGTGTCCAATTCCTGCAACAGAAGAATCTCCATCCTCTCAATATTGTCCATCTCTGTAACCCACTCAATCAACGATGGAGCACATGCTGACCACCAGTGGCGTGGTATAGCTGTCAACCAATGTCTCAAAAGGCCTTTTTTAATGCTTTTATCCGAGCCTGGTAAGATGGATAGCAAAGTAATTTTTGATGTGTTAGGAATAGTTACCCCAGTTGCTTGAATATGAAGCTGGAGTATCATATCCCCAAATTTATGCACAGAAGGACATTCCCACCAAATATGCAGCAGTGAACCCTTAGCAGAATGACAGTGCCAACACAGGTCTGAGACATTTGGGTATATCCTGTCGAGAAACACTGGGCATCTGTACCACCGAGAAAGAAGTTTGAAATTTGTCTCATGTGCCTTAGTTGCTAATGACATACTATGTGTAAGAATAAATGCTTTTTCCCATTCCTCTGATTTATTAGTAAACTCCGGGAGACGTGGATGGAGGCTAAGAATAAGAACCCTATACACTGCAGACAAAATGTCTTCTGGTACATTTTCTTGTAATAAAAGAGACTCAGAGGTATCTGGCTCTCTATTAAATACATACCTGAATGGGAAGGAGGAAAGACAATAGTTGCCGATATTCCAGACAGTGTTTAATTGATTGCTGCTGTATAGGAATCAAATGTGATATCAATGGAAGATCTCCCTGTCAAAGAGTTTGAGATATTTGACGATTTAACTCCTTACTCCATACCAAAAAATGTCTCTGAGCCACTGCCGGAGGGAACCCTGGATTAGAAAAAGTCTTAGTTGAGTTTGTAATTTATCCCAAGTACGCAATAAGTCTGCTGTAAGAAAAGACAAAGAAGAAACTGGACCCCGGACAGCGATATCTAACCAGGGAAGCGCCTGAAGTTCAAAAGGGGCAATTGAATGTTCTATGTTCCATTGTTTAAGGTGAGAATGATGGAACTAATTTACTAATCTAGTTAACAAGGAACATGGTAGTAATTAAGGTCTGGTACCCCTACACCCCCCTTAGCTTTAGGGAGAGATACAATTCTCCTTAGCAGTCTCGGTCTATTGGAACCCCAAATTAACCTTGTAAAAGCAGATTTTAGAGTAATAAAGAAAGAACGGGGGGCCACTATAGATATGGTTTGGAAAAGATAGAGAAAATGCGGTACTATATCCATTTCAAAATGTTAATCCTCCCAAACCATCAATAACGGGCTCGATTGTACTTTTTCGGATCTTGTATTGTACGCTGCATAAGAGGGTAATCATTTTCTATATATAGCCTATTAAGATCTTATGGTTGTTGTTGTTTTTTTAAGATGCAGACTTCAAGTGTGGCACCTTTTCCTTTGCTTCACCATTTGGTAGGGTTAGGGTTGGAGGTTGAAAAAAGATACAAGTCCATCAAGTCCTACCTATGTGTGTGATTATATGTCAGTATTACCTTGTATATCCTTGTATGTTGTGGTCGTTCAGGTGCTTATCTAATAGTTTTTTGAAACTATTGATGCTCGATGCTGAGAACATCGCCTGTGGAAGGGACTTCCACATCCTTGCCGCTCGTACAGTAAAGAACCCTCTATGTAGTTTAAGGTTAAACCTCTTTTCTTCTATCTTTAATGAGTGGCCACGTGTCTTGTTAAACTCCCTTCGCCTAGTTTAAAAACCCCTTTGTTAAAAAAGATTTGAAAGGAGTTTTCTTGTCAGGTTGCTGTGGTAATTCTAGAAATCACCACAATGTTTATTACTGGAAACCAAGTGTAAGTCTATCCCTACCCCCAATTCCGACCCTTAATTCTCCTTTTTTGCATTTGTTTTCCATAAATCAAACATTTGTATCAAGCAAAATTGATGGTTCCTGTCTTAGGACTTCAGTTATACCAGTACAGAGAAATAAAGTTACAGACTGTGCCTGCACTACCACCTGGCAAAAACTATTATAGCAGTTTGGCCCCACAAAAGAACAGTTTCCTTTAACAACCACCTGAATGGTCAAATTATTTTTTTTTATTTACAATTTTACAAGTCATACAGGAATGATCTGCAGGCTCCAAAACAACAAGCGGTATGTGCAATGAGCATGTTACACATACAGAAATTAAGTCATCAGTACTACCACCTCAGATAAACCAGCATAGTGGATAATTACAATAAGTAGAACATGTTTGCATACAGACTATCGAAACAATAGCAGTGTAGCTCCCTTCACCCAGTGGCCTCTAGCGAGCTTATACCCTGTATAACTTTTTCAATATGGACAGAAAAAGGCTAAGAGAGAAAAAGAAAGGGGAAGAAAGAGAGCAAGGGCAGGGAGCAAGGAAGGAGGATGAAAGAAAAGAAAAAAAAGGAGGGGTGGGGTTAAGAGGAAAATAAAGTATGTGCATTGCCCGAGGAGCTGGCCCAAGGAATTCTGTTGGGGTAGCAGGCATCATTCATCACAAAAGGAAGCGTCAAATGTTTCATGGTTGTGAGTCCAAAATATCTCGATATTCAGATGACTAAGTGATTTCAGTCCAATAAAACCATGTTTTACAGACCTGTTCCTCTGTATGGTGTGACACAGCCAAAAGATATTTCATCACCTTCATTGATCTTGGCAAACCAAGTCTTAATGGGAGGGGGTGTGGTTTGTTCCAGAATAGTAGGATACATGCTTTTGCAGCATTCAGTAAATTAAGTATTAGGCAATGTTTGTAATGCTTCAATGACATAGAGCAATAGTCAAATATTTGTCCGATAACCCCAGTACAGAAAGAGTAGGATTGTGGTCTTGTAACTACTGGCAAAGATAAGATACAGTATGCTATTTCACAGAGGTGGCCCAATCACAAATTGAATTTCCATTTCATTTGGAGATTTCTTTCAAAGCTCTTTTCTACTATAATAGAACAGTTTACAAACAAGCAGAACTCAAAACGTCAAGAAAAAAAGGCTTTGCATACCAATACATAAAAACACTAATTAATAATAATAATAATAATAATATTTGATCCTAAAATTAATTGGGAATGTCCTACGATCTACAGTTACTTTGTACGTTATAAAAAGTAAAGCTAACCACTATTAAGGAACATATACAGTATATGTTTGCTGTTTGTGCATTCCCATAAAAACTTTCATTATCTTAGATGTCAATTTCTTCAGTACAAAAAAGATTATCAGTCTTTGCAGAGCAATGTAATGCATAGTAAAGCTTTTCTATATGATTTATTCAATATAACAATTTATAACAGCAGCAAATGTATCAGGTTTTGACGAATGTGAATACAATATTTATTATACAATAAATATTTCTATCCTGTGAATTAAAAACGGATTTAAATGTATCTATGTCAATTTGTTTGTACATATTTTATCTTTCTCAAAACTATAGTAATTATAATAGTAAAATGCAAGATATTAGGCCTTCCTATACACATGAAAAAAATTCTTACAGACTCTCCTTGTTTAACGACTTACTTGTTTAACAATCGCTCGGACTTACAGACAGTTTTATGGGTACTGTACATCATTGTATTGTACAGTACAGAATTTTTGTTGTTTATATTTTTGTGTTCTGTACTTATGCAAATTAAAACAATGTTATTGAGTTAGAGATTTGTGTTTAGACCTTTTTTTTCAGAATACAGTACAGTACAGTAGTTAGGAATGCTTAAAATATCGATTACCCTTGGCTCCTCGTTTAGCGACCAATTAGTTTAACAACCTGGTCGCTGGAACGGAACCTGGTCGTTAAGTGAGGAGAGCCTGTATTTGTTGTTGCATTTTTTAATACTGCCTCTTTCACACTTATCTAGAGTTGGTCAAACATATCATTGCTATCGTATAATATAGGATTTGGAGCCAAACTATGGCCTCTATTCATCCAACATATAGTAATCAAATTAACCACTAGCTGACCACCTGCCGCAGTTATACTGCGCAGGTTGGCTGAGCTGGGCAAATTGCCATAACTGTACGTTGCTCCTTTAAGGCGTGACTGCAGGTGCAGGCACGTGCCAGGCACGTGTCTCGGAGCCAATGTATGTGCCCGCCGGGCACCTGCGATCGCTCGTGACAGAGCAAGAACCGGGATCTGTGTGTGTAAACACACAGATCCTGGTTCTCTCAGGGGAGAGGAGACAGATCGTGTGTTCATACTAAGTATGAACACCGATCTCTCTCCTCCCCTAGTCAGTCCCATCCCCCCCCCCACAGTTAGAACACACCCTGGGAACACAGTTAACCCCTTGATCGCCCCCTAGTGTTAACCCCTTCCCTGCCAATGACATTTATACAGTAACCAATGGCTATTTTTAGCTCTGATCGCTCCATAAATGCCAAAAGTCCAAAAATAGTGTCAAAAGTGTCCGATCTGACCGCCGCAATATCGCAGTCCCGATAAAAATCGTAGATCACTGCCATTACTAGTAAAAAAATTATAATAATAAAAATGACATAAATCTACCCCCTATTTTGTAGACACTATAACTTTTATACGCTTATTGCAATTTTTTTTTTACCAAAAATTGTAGAAGAATACATATCGGCCTAAACTGAGGAAAACTTTTTTATTTTTTATTTTGGGATATTTATTATAGCAAAAACTACAAAATATTGTGTTATTTGCAAAATTGGCGCTTTTTTGTTTATAGCGCAAAAATTAAAAACCGCAGAGGTGATCAAATACCGCTATAAGAAAGCTCCATTTGTTGGGAAAAAAGGACATAAATTTTGATTGGGTACAACGTCACAAAAAATGGTCTGGTCAGGAAGGGGTCAAATCCTTCCGGGGGTGAAGTGGTTAAAACATCTGTTTGCTAGTCTGACATACGGTAATTTTTCTAGGTATACAGTCATGGCCAAACATATTGGCACCCCTGCATTTCTGTCAGATAATGTACCACTTTACCAAGAAAACCATTGCAATTACAAATGTTTAGGCAGGTTAATGTTTATTTATTTTGTTTGTATTAGTATGACACAAAAAAGTGGAGAAACAAAAAGCCAGATCTGACACATTCCACACAAAACTCCCAAAATGAACTGGACAAAATTATTGGCAGCCTCAATTAAATATTTGGTAGCATATTTGAAATCAATCGCTTCCTGCAACCAACAATGTGTTTCTTACACTTTTCTACTGGAATTTTGGACCACTCTTCTTTTGCAAACTGCTCCAGGTCTCTCAGATTGGAAGGGTTCCTTTTCCCAACTGCTGTTTTGAGATCTCTCCACAGGGATTTAGGTTTAGATCTGGATTCATTGCTGGCCAGTTAAATACTCTTCAGCATTGTCTTAAACCATTTCTGGGTGCTTTTTGACATGTGCTTTGGGTCATTGTCATCTGTCTACAGCACATTCTCCAAAAAGGATGTTGGCTTCCTCAGGTAAGTTTTGGCAAACTCTTTGATCAATTTATGTCTTTCGTCCACATCCAGTGAGATCAGCCACAGTGCCATGGGCTGTAAACTGCTTGGCAATGTTGCACACAGTGGACACAGGATCTCTGGAGATGGACTTGTAACCTTGAGATTGTCCATGCAATTTTTGTTCTCAAATCCTCAGACAATACTTTGCTGCTCTTTCTATTCTCCATATTTTAACTGTTTGCCGGTGTGGTTTCTATATTGTCAGTGCCTGTTAATTCATACAGGTGAGTTTAATTACACATTTCAGGAGCATCACAAACTTGGAATTCAATTATTTCTTACAATTTTGAGAAGGTGCCAATAATTTTGGCCAGTCCATTTTTGGAGTTCTACATGGAATGTGTCAGATTTGGCTTTTTGTTTCTTCATTTTTTTGTGTCATACCAATACAAACAAAAGAAATGGAAATGTCTAAACATTTTTAATTGCAACAATTGTCTGGGTGAAGTGGTGCATTATCTGACAGAAATGCAGGGCGGGGGGGGGGGGGCAATATTTTTGGCCATGACTGTATATGACAAGGAGAAAACTGAAACTTTCATTACACATGCCTTTCTCTGGGCCAAATATAGGCAGATAGCTAACGCAGGGAGGTCGATTTACTACAGAAATGTGCTTTTACAGCTGTGTCTCATTGTATTTTAAAACAATAACTTAATTAAAATAGTTGGGGATAACATAGCAACCAGAGACAATAAACATGGTGCTCGGGAGTATGTAATTTTCAGCACAGCTTACAGAGTGCAGTGGTGAGGTGTATATAACGTATTTACAGAGTACAATATTCAGCAGCTATGAGTATGTATTGTACAACAGAGATTATGGAATTCAGAGCTCAGAAGGAGGTAAAAACACATAACAAGATACTAGTCAGTAAAACAGTAGGTACTGGTTAATAGAACATGCAGCACAAGATAACAGTCGGGAGTATGTAACATAGTCCCACCTGCTGGTCAGCAGAGGCAAAAAGTGTCATGGTGTCAGCAGTCAGTGGGAGGAAAAACACACCGTTTTCTAACTCCTGGCCTTATTACTAGTTTATCTTCAGCTTCAATGGAAGGACATCACTGCGTCAGAACTAGTCAAGGAGTTTTAAAATGTCAGCTTCAAGTTGATTCTACTGACAAGGGCAACTGTATTTGTATTTTTCTTGAACTTTTCTCCTGCACAAACGTGAAATTAAAGCTAAAAGCTTAATTCTGGCTACAACGTAGAGACTGGACACTCATTCGCCAGGCTCACAGGAATCCAGACGAATCTTATTTTAGCCTGAACATCAACTGAGATATTAATAATACTTAAAAACATACCTAATATGCAAAACTGATCTAATAATATATACTGCTATCTCCCCAACTGTGTGCATTAAGTCTAAAAAAATTGTGTTATTTTTGCATATCTTCTTAATAAATAATATCTCACATATATTTTCAAATCACCACCATGACTTAGAGTAGCTATCGTCATCCTAGGTTATGGCCTTTAGAAACACAATTGACAATTTAGGTTGGTCATGCACTGCATACATTTTGACCAGTTCAGCAAAATTCAGTTGCAGGAGATGATCGCAATGTGGCATCCGTCTTGGTGTCAAAGACCCGAAAACAATCTCAGTGATAATGGGGAGCTTCAGCAATCATTCTCCAACCAGCCTGGAACACAGCTTGTCACCAGCAAAAACCGTGGTGTGGCACTTGCACTTAGAGTCAACCTGTCATGTACCTGGAAATGGAGCCTCACGTGGAGAGTAAGGTGATCTCTTACTCCTCTGGCCTGGTGCCCCTGGTAGAGTAAACAGGAGACACAGAAGCCTGGAGTGGCACGAGTGCCTAGTAGTTCGGATGGTGAAGGCTGCAGATAAGGGGTCTATGCGTGCGTGGATGCAGGCTGGATCGTGACGCAGGACAGTAGGTACTTGGCAGGCTGGCAGGTAGCAAACAGCAGGTACTTAGCAGGCTGGTAGGTAGCAGACAGCAGGTACTTGGCAGGCTGGCAGATCACAGACAGCAGGTACTTGGAAGGCTGGCAGGTAGCAGGCAACAGACAGCAGGTACTTGGCAGGCTAGGTACAGAGCAGGGTCAGACATGCCGGGAGTAGACATACAAACAGAGGGATCAAGCAGAGACGTGGTTGAAGAGCAAGCCAAGGGTCGGTTCAGGTAGAGTACAAGCCTGGTCAGACGAATCAGAACGGCAACATGATCAAACACAGGAAACAGGTACCAGGTAGAAGAACACTGTAGACCATAAGGCAAAGTCCTAGTGCAGCTGAGGAATTTATATAGTCCATTTGACGCCACTTAGTGGCGGGCGCACACGCCCACGTGCACATGTGTGCGCTTGCACGCGTGTCAGGCTCACAGGGATTTTAAGTCCATGGGTTTGGCTAATAGGTTTTCTCCGTCTGTGGATTTGGCTAACAGAGATTCTCCGTTTGCACATAGCTATGTGCCTGGGCTTATTTCTTCTTTCCTGACACAACCCATTTACTCTGTGTCTTGGACTCTAGTAGCATCTAATCTGCCATGCAACCAGACTTCTAACATTGGGCTGTCTATGCTGATTATTGAGCCCTGAGCTGAAACTAGCTATAGAACCCCAAACCAAAATGGACAGGATTAACTAAAATATTAGGATCTGTATACAAACTATATTGCAATAAACAGGGTTACCTACTAACATACAGCAAGATGACCACTACACCGGCACACTGTATCACAGTATCACAGACTTAGATATCGGGTATAGTACTTGTGAAATAACAGCATGGGACAGTAGCAGGGAGAGGGGGGCTAGACTAAAGACATTTATTGGCTGCCACTGTAGCTGAAGAAGTGCCAGCTCCTAGCAATGTGGCATCAGGAGGTAGTTGGAATCTATGCCCCGCCCACAACCTGACAGTACTCAGAATAGCCAGGACCCACAGTGTAAGTGGGCATGTGTGCACAGTGATTTGGGGGACAGACCCGGAGGCAGTTGTGTGTGGTGCAGGGGAGGCTACCTAGAGCCAGGTAAAGGAGGGCTCAGGGCTGTGGAAAGTGAGTGGCAGGAGCCTTTATACAGGGGCTCAGGGCTGCGACTGCCAATTACAAGAAGTCTGTAGAGGAGGGCTTAGGACTGTTGCTGGTGCGAGATCTGCCAGAGCAAGGTCCAGAACTTCAGAGCTGTGTAATTCTGTTATGCTGCTATTGCTACTGCAGAGAATCAAAGCTGTTGCTGGGATAGAATATCAGCTGCAGAGCTTGGACAATGTGCTGTAGATGCCAGAGGAAAGAGAGTTATGTGCTGCTGTTAATAGTGCCCCTGTTCCCAAGACTGGGAAGCCATTCCAGTTTTCCTGCTGTTCCATTGTTGTACTGCCATTTGGTACAAGAGATTACTGCAACTATAGAGTTACTGAGTGGAGTCTACAGTCTTTGTCCATCAGCGGCCTGAGAGTGAGGCCCCTTGAACCTCACCCCTAGCGTATGAGGAACCACTTAAGACTATGGACAAACTACATAAGTGGTGAGAGCCCTCTTGGCCATTTGAGCTAGTTTTCTCTAATTCAGGGCTCGACCAGAGAAAGGCTTTGCAGTTATTTAGTCCAACAGAACTGTGGAAAATGGAGGGTGTTTAGTTCACATAAACTCTAGTGTCCTTTGATGTACTGTACTGTTGGATGTAACTGTAGTCATTCTAACTTGTTCAGAAAATGCATTGCATTTGTCCAGCCTACCAATTTTTTTTTACCTGGCTGCCATTTTAAAAACCTGCCATTGACATCAAGACTGATTTATAACTGTACACATACAGACAGTAGACGCTTACACAGTAAGACATCCAGGATTTACTAGCACACACCACTGTGGGGGCTACCGCTCCTTAAAGTGGATGTAAACCTGCCTATCGTTTTCAGCCAAGGAAACTGCCATGTTGGCCTCTGTTTGATCTACAACTGCCATGATGCTGCAATCGTGATCAGGTATGACACCAGCCATTGGGTGATGTTACCGTTTGGTTGAGAGTGCAACCAATGGTAGTGTTACCTGTACCTTTTAAGTGAATACTAGTCAGTATTTCCTTAAAGCGGAAGTAAACCCATGCATTTAAGTTTAAAAAAACAGTTACATTTCCGGCACGTGCCAGAAATGTAACTGTTTTTTTAAACTTAAATGGATGGGTTTACTTCCGCTTTAAGGAAATTCTAACTAGTATTCACTTAAAAGGTACAGGTAAATTTACAAATAAAAACCACGCTCAGTGTTCCTGTAATATGCTTCATAAACCCATGGAACAATTCTTCAAGGATTTCGTTTCAGTAGGCATTGTATAAAGAATATACACCCCTTTCACCTAGCCATACTTGACAGCAATATTGATCTTTGGATTCTGGGCTGTTAGTGGTCCTAAGGGTCTGGTTTAACTGGTTGGACAATGACAGTGGAATATGCAATAGGCCTGAAGACTGCACACATTTCACAAATAATTTTGCCTCAATTGTGCTCTTTTTTATTATTTTGTATAAAACTGCTCTTTGGCAGAAATCCATATACTTTTCAAATCACTTCTCTTCTATCTGGCTACCATGGTAACCTCTATGAAGCAAGCACCTTTCAGCATACAACGAAAAATATATCATCCTAGCAGTCAGATCTTGTACCTAAGCAATTTTCTATTAAACCTATAACATACACCTTTAATTCATCCCTATCTTCTTTCATTTACAGTTTTCTAAATAAAATATGGATTGTTTACCAAAATAGAACTTTAGTTGGGACAAGATGAACAAGTAAACTACATACAATATTAATTTGTAACATTTAGTATATTAAAAAAAAAAAAAAAAAAAAAAGCTGAACTCTAGATAGATATAAAATGAAACAAATGACTGCATTCATTAATACATCATTAAATATTGTTTTGGTTTTAATGCAAACAACATAAGTACTTGGATTTGACCTGGTACCAGCCTCTTGCAGTCTCTATACAGCAAAACTGGAGAGTGAGAGGAAGAAACAAAAAAAGCAGACAATCAGTTCATGTGCTGGCCAGTGGCATGCTGATAGGACGAGAAAGCAGAGTGAAAGAGAGATAAACTCATTAGGCCCCATGCTCACAAACATTATTTTTTTACAAAGATAAATGCAATTGAAGTCTAGTAGATACTTTTCAGAGAAAATATGGTGTCTGTGTGCCCAATTAACATGTGTTTGCATGCACTTAAAGTTTTTGTTTTTGTTTTGCTGAGCCCTGACCCTGTGGTCAGTTTACGTGCCTCCGCCATCCGCAGCTTTCCTGTCTCTCCTGTCCCCCTCTCCCCTCTCCTTCCTTGTCTGTCAGCTCCTGTGTCAGGGCCCGCCCCCCCCAGCTGCTGAAATAAAATGTCATACTTTATATAATCCTCCTTGTCTTCTAAGGGTAGGTGCTGCTGTGTCTGTGTTTTATAAAAAAAATTACGATTATACCTCTTTTCAGAGCACAGGTCGGCGCTCACTTGACCCTCCACTTCTCTCCTCCTCCCCGCCAGACTGACGTCAGCGGGGAAATCTCAGCCCCTCCCACTACATCTGTCAGACGGGGAGAGGAGAGAGGTGGCAGGTCATGTGAGTGCAGATCGATGCTCTGAAATGAGGTATAATCATCATTTTTTTTTTATAAAACACAGACACAGGAGCACATATTCTTAGGAAACCAGGAGGATTATATAAAGTCCTTAAAGTGGATTAACAACCACTTTAAATTACTTTTTTATAATTTCGACCTATGTTTCTACACTGTAAAATAACATATGCAGCTAAACGTAAATCAAGTAAACCTAGTCTCTGCTTTTACATGATTACACATGTTTAACTGCATAAAACCAGGCTAAACAGTCCCAGAACACACACATTTCTTGTTTGTGTAAGTGTAGCCAAACTAAATGCACCTAGGCATTGCCAAACCTCTGGGTGTGGTTTCAGCCATAGCAAATCATAACATGCTTCAAGATGTGTTTAGAAATTGGCTCCAAACGCCTGTCTATGGACACCCATGTGCATGGTACCTTACTGTACTGCTTCTCCTTTCACTGTCCAGTCACAGGCTTGTATTAGCTCAGAGGAAATGGGCTGATTTATGCTGGCCATTAGACTGAGGATATCTAGTGGAGGGAAAAAAAAGTACTGGAGGAAATCTTTAGATTGAAGTTTGGCAATGTTTCATTTATTTATATATATTTATCTTCTTTTTTTGGGGGGCTGAAGTTTTGCTTTAAAACTATACAAAAACCTATATATAGACACATCTTTTGTTAAAAATAACTGTATTACATGAAAGAGTGCAATGTGTCCACAACAGTATTTGAATGAATATACAGAAGTTCCTAAGTCACACCTTAATATAGTATCCCATTTTTTGTTATTTAGGTAATATGGTTCATTAACTAAAGGAGTGGAGACTGTTCACTATGCAAATTAAATATTCACTATGCTTAGTAAATAAGGTCAAGCTGTGAACACTTCAATCAACCTAACATGTGATAGCACATCCTTCATGTTTAAGACACACCCTTTCATATGTAAACCATACCCCTGCCTCTTTAGGCTCCACCTTTTCCTCTTGCTCCTCACTGCAGCCTACCAGTGCTCATCAGTGCAGCCTACCAGTGCTCATCAGTGCAGCCTACCAGTGATCATCAGTGCCACCTACCAGTGCCTATTAGTTCAGCCTACCAGTGCTCATCAATGACACTTACCAGTGCCCATCAGTGACACCTATCAGTGCTCATCAGGGCAGCCTACCAGTGCTCATTAGTGCAGCCTACCAGTGCTCATCAGTGCCGCCTACCAGTGCTCATCAGTGCCGCCTACCAGTGTTCATTAGTGCAGTTTACTAGTGCTCATCAGTGCCACCTTATCAGTGCAGCTAAAGTGTCCCGCCTCATCAGGAGCAATCAGTGCAACCTCATCAGTTTCAAAATATCACATCTTACTAGTGTATATTAAAGCGGAGGTTCACACCAAAATTGAACCTCCGCTTTTCGGAACCCTCCCCCCTCCCGTGTCACATTTGGCACCTTTCAGGGGGGAGGGGGTGCAGATACCTGTCTAAGACAGATATTTGCACCCACTTCCGGACATAGACTCCCACGGGAGTCTACACCTCTTCCCATCCCCCGCGCTGTCTGCTGGGACATACACGGGTCCCAGAGGCAGCAGGGACCATTCGGATTGTGCAGCATGACTCGCTCATGCGCAGATTCCTGATTCCCTTACCGAAGATGGCGGTGGCAACATCCAAGGACCGTGGGACGGTTCGACCTTGGGTGCCGACATCGCTGGACCCTGGGACAGGTAAGTGTCCTTATTTTAAAAGTCAGCAGCTGCAGTATTTGCAGATGCTGACTTTTAAAAAAAAATAGCTGAAATCAATGCAAACTCATTAAACAGTCCACATTCAGTGAAAGTGCAAGATTGCAAAGTGCTCCATGCATGCTTGAATCAATGCAAACTTATTAAACAGTCCACATTCAGTGAAAGTTCATGTACTGCAGAGTTTGCAGTACATGAACTTTCACTGAATGTGGACATAAGTTTGTAGCATGCATGGAGCACTTTAATATAGTCATCATATCCTGATGTTCATATAATCTTAATTAACTATACCTGCTGTCCTTGCCGCCAACTGAGGGGGTACCCGTTGTCCTCCTCTCTCTCTCCCCTCCTCCTCCTAAGTCGCAGAGACTCCGCCCCAGGCCGTGAAGAAGATGCATTGAAAGGATGTCGCGTGGAGGAGGGTAGGCGGAGCATTAGGATTTTGTCTCCACCACTGAAATTACATGCACCCGGTCTGGCCAGTCACCGGACGTTTTATGGGGACCTGAGCCACTCCCACCCCCTGGCCAAGTAGGCCCCATATACATCTGCTAATATTGTTAGTAAGTGCCACGCTAAAGCAACCAGGCTGCCGCGCCAGGGGGCTATATTTGTACTGTAGTCGGCCGTGGGAGTCAGGGGGACGGGTCAGGGTTTTTTTTTCATGTGAAGGGTGGATTTTTTGCTGCCCCCCCGCACAAAGTGCTTCCCTAGGCCTAGGCCAAAATACAACAGTGCAAAGGGTTCCAAGATTTAATGTAGCCGGTAAACACTCCCACTTAATCCTAAGCAAACCGGCAAACCGGTAAACATTATTTAGGACAGAATTCGATTGAAATGTACCGCCGCAGGCTTCAAGTCACACAGAACCCTTGAACCTCTGGGAAGAGGAGTGCACATCCCGAGCACCACAAGTGAGAAAGTGACACATTTGAAACTCAGTGATTGTCATCATAATTTAGTTCAAAGCCCAACCCCGAGGCAACTAAAATATTATCTCTTGCAGTGGGGATGTACCCTAATTACAAGGGTTAATTACTCATTTTGGTCTAGGGGAGCAAAAAAAAATTTACTTATCCAATACTCCGTTCCGCCCCATTAAAAGACCGGTCCCTGCAGCTTCTTCTCCCCCATGCTCTATAGGTTTGGGGTCCTGACATCAAGACCAAACCAGGGTCCATAGCCAGAGTGTGGGGGAGTGCCATCTGCTGGAGAGCAGAGCATCAAGTAAGTAAAACTATTTCTCCTCTTTCCTAAAAAAAAAAAAGCAACTATTTGTCCTTGCATTGCAGCGCAAGCAAGAGTTGGGCTCTAAAATTTTTACTCCAAATTTGTTTTGTTGCTGCTTGAACAACCACAAGGCTTTGAACTAAGATGATGCTCCCATGGTCTCTACTAAAGTGCAGGATCAACCGATCGTCCCCTTCAAAATATCTCTGAACATAAATGATTGGGGGTTTCTTTACAACTTTCACACAAACATGAGGGAAAACATGTTAGAAGTAGATCAGTAATTCTAAAATTATCTGAAGGCTAAAACTATTCCAGTTACCATAATTTCTATATGAAGCTGTAGCTTTGCAAGGCAGAAACAAAATGCTTTCTGTTGATAACATTTTTGTGTAAAAATGTCGTACTTGACAGAGTACCTTGAGAAAGTCCAAGTGACAAAATGCATTGGGGGGCTTTAAATGTGGGATCTACATTGAACAGAGGGAGGAGCCGCTGCCAGATCAGGGCAAGAAAGCAAGTCCTGTGCACTGCTGATGAACGTATTTGATAGTGCTATGTGCATTTATTCTTAGTGGATGTACTTTTTAGTCCTTTTGTGTTTTAATAAAAAATAATAGGCACCAAGAAGGCTCTACTTTTTTCTTTTGAGCTATTTAAATGACTGGTTAAAGAAAGGATTTAGATAAACGAGACCTGCTTGTTACCATGGAAAGTTTTCTGAGCGATCTGTTCTTTCTGTAATGGGAACGAAAGGTGGAAGCAGAGTGGCTTTCTAGTTTGTTGTACATGGACGATCAAAGGAAGCTGGGAATACATGCAGATCACTGAATTCGTGTTACTGTTGAAGTTTTGACACTGTGGTGGATATTCATAGATTGTTATATTGGATTTATAATAAGCATATTGATATTTTCCGATTTTTTGATATGCATATTGATATATAAATAAATATATATATATATCGCAAAAGTTAGTAAATAAATTCACAGTCTGTGGGTGTAAAAATCAATACTAAAACAGTGCTAATATATTGATAATAGTCCCGTATCAATTTGTGTAGTCACCACTACACACTGCAGTTGCAATCTGGTATGTGGAAAAAGGACAGTTCAAATATGCGAATGATTCAAGCTGTGGACTTCACGATAAAAAGTGCACCTGTCACCAAAACGTAATACACCTCATGCTGCACACTCCCTCTGGGGGGCTCACTCACCAGATTCTTCTGGGAAAAACCGCATGTAATCATAAAGCAAACGTTCCAAGCAATCCTATCTTCTCAACACCACCAGAAAAGCTCCAAATGTGCAGGGGTTCCAGGGTATTTTCATAAAATATAAACAAATCCAAATATAGTGTAATACCAATTATTGCAAATAAACCCCCCTTGCACAAGAGTTCCCCTTAATAAAAACTGCGTACATCAATCATAAACAACACAAGCATTTGAATGCAGAGGGCGCTGCTGCTATACTCAGCCGTCCAGGCGTAATACCCGATCCACAGGAGGAGCGGCAATCGTTGCTGGTTTTAGCTGGAGCCGGCTGTGGAGCGCACAGCATCACTGTAAGTCGTGCTGGCCACGCCCTGACCGGTTTCGTCACTGCGGACTTCAACAGAGGGCGTGGCCACGCGACGTAGAGAGAGGAATTAAAATCCTCCACTCATTTGTTTAGCCAATCGGCTGCGCCCGGCAACAGCTGACGCGAGCTGTCCCAGCGCACCCGATTGGTCCAGAGCCCTGAATAACATTAGAGGCTAGGAGAAGGCTTGCAACGCAAGCTTAAAATAAGATAATGATGCTGCACACATCCGCCCATTATCGGCGAAAATAGAAGCATCTACTTGATGGGACACATATTAAAAGGGGAGACATGAAAGCAATATATAAAAGAGAGCAGCAGATGCAGCAGCATCTACCAATCAGGGACAATAAGGTGAAACGGCCCCCGCCAATGCATGGAACGTTTGCTTTATGATTACATGCGGTTTTTCCCAGAAGAATCTGGTGAGTGAGCCCCCCAGAGGGAGTGTGCAGCACGAGGTGTATTACGTTTTGGTGACAGGTGCACTTTTTATCGTGAAGTCCACAGCTTGAATCATTCGCATATTTGAACTGTCCTTTTTCCACATACCAGATTGCAACTGCAGTGTGTAGTGGTGACTACACAAATTGATACGGGACTATTATCAATATATTAGCACTGTTTTAGTATTGATTTTTATACCCACAGACTGTGAATTTATTTACTAACTTTTGCGATATTTTATTTAATTTTAAACAGCTGCTTCTTTGGATTTCCTTTCTAATATTCTGAATATTTTAATATATTATAGCATATTTTGAAGGCTTTATTTCTGCTGATGATTTGGTAGAGGTCAGATTTTGGCGCTGAGTTGGTGTGTTACAGTAGGCCCTTACACACCCTTTCCCCCTGATATTAAGACTTTTTATTCTTAGCAGCCATGGATACAGTATTTAAGTAGCAGAAGTATTGACATCAACAATGTGTTTGCAATGAATGAACAAACAACAGCACAAGTGAATTTAAATGGTACTATGAATGTTCTCGGAAACATTTTAGAAAAACAGATTAGAACTTGGTGGGACATATGCACATTGGAGCAATATGTAAAAGAGGAGATTCTGTATAGGAGTTTAAGATGGGATGTAGTACCCCAGGACGGGTTGGATGACCCTGATTCATTCAAGGAATGGTTGGAATTCTTTAATGGAGTCGGTTTTAAGTTGCAGGATTTGGTTTTAAAAAGGAAACACATGAAAATGGCACAAATAGAAAAACGTATTAACGAGCTACGTTTGCAACTAGAACCCATTAACCACTTGCCGACCGGCGCACGACGATATACGTCGACAGAATGGCACGTACAGGCAGGAGGGCGTACATATAAGTCCCTCCTTTAGCCTGTCCGTGCCATCGGGAGCGCGCCGGGAACGGCGCGCTCCCACGCCGGTCGGGACCCCCGTGAGTCCGATCGCGGTCCCCGCGGACTCGATCGCCGCGGGGACATCCGCGATCGTCTCACGGGGCGGCTGAACGGGGAGATGCCGAGATAAACAGCATCTCCCCGTTCTGCCTAGCAACTAGTGACGCCGATCTCTGCTCCCTGTGATTGGAGCAGAGATCAGCATTCACTAGCTGACAGCCACGCCCCCCCCACAGTAAAAAACACACCCCTAGGCATACTTAACTCTTACACTGCCCCCTTGTGGTTAACCCCTTCACTGCCAGTGTCATTTATACAGAAATCAATGCATTTAAATGCATTAATTGCTGTAAAAAATGACAATGGTCCCAAAAATGTGTCAAAAATGTCCGATGTGTCCGCCATAATGTCGCAGTCACAAAAAAAAATCGCAGATCTCCGCCATTACTAATAAAAAAAAAATATTAATAAAAATGCTATAAAACTATCCCCTATCTTGTAAACGCTATAACTTCTGCGCAAACCGATCAATAATCGCATATTGCGATTTTTTTTACCAAAAATATGTAGAAGAATACGTATCGGCCTAAACTGAGGAAAAAAAAAGTTTTTTTATATATTTTTTGGGGATATTTATTATAGCAAAAAATAAAAAATAATGCATTTTTTTCAAAATTGTCGTTCTATTTTTGTTTATAGCGCAAAAAATAAAAACCGCAGGGGCGATCAAATACCACCAAAAGAAAGCTCTATTTGTGGGAAAAAAAGGACGTCAATTTTGTTTGGGAGCCACGACGCACGACCGTGCAGTTGTCAGTTAAAGCGACGCAGTGCCGAATCGCAAAAAGGGGCCTGGTCCTTTGGCTGCAAATTGGTCCGGTCTGAAAGTGGTTAAAGACTCTCAACAAATAGTGGATTTTAACATCCATATAAAAAAGAAATTGGAAAAGGTTGATAAAGATACCCAAAAGAAAAAAACAAAGAAATTCCATCGTGATATGGGGGATTTTAGATCCAACACGATATATCTCTGGCAGCAACATAATAATTTGGGAAGCAATGTTGTAAAGTCCGATACAGGTCATAACTCTAATCAGTTGGACACCTCTCGGCAACCACGCATTAGTGACCCTTAAATAAGAGATCAACAAAATAATTTGTGACCCCCATACCCTCCTCGAGGTCACTCTACTCCTATTAGGACAAATGCAGATTATGGTAGAGACAAACAAATGAAGGGGGGACCTTCTAATGGGTACCATCAACAAAATCCAAATAAACAATATCAAGTACCAATGCAAAATAGATATGAAGTCTTTAGATCACAGGACAATAGAGAAGCCTATCACTCCCCCCGTCCTTTTTTAGGGAGAGGGAGGGGGAGAGGATGGCAGAAAAGGGGTTGAGGATATCCACCAAAAAGGGGGAGACCATACCCAATACCCGATTACAGAGACCCCCATTTGAGGGACCTACCGTATTGGGAAAGAGAATGTCCCTATCACCCAACCCCAAGGAGGGACATACAAGAGGGTGCAGAGCAGGACGAAGGGTCCAGAAAAAGAAGGAGAGAACAGGAGTAACAGGGATTTTTAATTTAACCGATATCACTTTATCACACAATGAGACGAATATTTTAAATTTAGGCCTTAAATGTGGTCTCAAGAGATCTATAAACACTAGGGACAGTGCAGACTCCAGCCATAGTCAACTACTTTCTTGTTAGATTGAGGAGGGAGAGCAGGGGAGTGGCTTGCACCTGGGACAATCTGATTCTAAGATCATAAGGATATGGATCAAAAATTGTAGCGCTAATGTATGTGCCAAAGTGTGTGTATGTCACAACACTCAAAGAAAAACAATACGTGAACTGTATAACGAAATAGCAGTGCTAAGATGACTCCGGTTTAAACGGAGTAATAAAGTCCATATAATAATGACATAACAGTGAAAGTCCTTCTGATCCACTCAATGAAGACAGATAAAAGTGTATACTTGACTGATGTCAGAGTAAGGCGTAAATACGCTTACCGGAAGTGTTGGATGTGACTACCATACGGCATACACATCAGATAGGCATAGAGATGGACGGTCTTGCATCTATGGAAAGCCGCTGTAGACTGGACCTCCAACGATTTTCGGTACTGTATACTGGATCGGTCCGCAAAGTTGGTGTGCTCAGCGTGCGATCATCCAATGGTCACAGAAAAGATGACGAAGACCGGGGAAGGGAATAAAAAAGGGAGACCACTCCAATGGTGCAGGTCAGAAAGCAACAATTTATTCACATATGCATGTGAACATGAAAAAATAATAAAATAAAAATCTCGAGACAATATAAAAATTTGGCAATATGAGGGGCGTGGGATAGCTGGCCCACGCCCCTCATATTGCCAAATTTTTATATTGTCTCGAGATTTTTATTTTATTATTTTTTCATGTTCACATGCATATGTGAATAAATTGTTGCTTTCTGACCTGCACCATTGGAGTGGTCTCCCTTTTTTATTCCCTTCCCCGGTCTTCGTCATCTTTTCTGTGACCATTGGATGATCGCACGCTGAGCACACCAACTTTGCGGACCGATCCAGTATACAGTACCGAAAATCGTTGGAGGTCCAGTCTACAGCGGCTTTCCATAGATGCAAGACCGTCCATCTCTATGCCTATCTGATGTGTATGCCGTATGGTAGTCACATCCAACACTTCCGGTAAGCGTATTTACGCCTTACTCTGACATCAGTCAAGTATACACTTTTATCTGTCTTCATTGAGTGGATCAGAAGGACTTTCACTGTTATGTCATTATTATATGGACTTTATTACTCCGTTTAAACCGGAGTCATCTTAGCACTGCTATTTCGTTATACAGTTCACGTATTGTTTTTCTTTGAGTGTTGTGACATACACACACTTTGGCACATACATTAGCGCTACAATTTTTGATCCATACGCATTTTTGACTTTGTTTGTTTTGTTTGTTGGCAGCTTTTGTATGGCTCTAATAGATTAGCGCGGTTGTTTTCTCCATTAAGATCATAAGGAGACTCCTCTGGTGTGCCAGCTCCATGGGACCTTGTAAGGGGACGTAGCCAAAATAAAACAGCAGAAGGGGCAGGGGGTGATTGAGGAGGTGGAGAGAAGAAATTGAAAGCAACTTAAACCTTAAAAGTAGACACGAAAAAATTGTAAATGTGGAGGTCGGCAGCACTATATGATTTTTTTTTCTTAGATTAAAAACACTTTACATAAGAATACACATTGCTTTTGTATAAAGACAATACATGCTCATGTTGGAGTTCAGCTTTAAATAAGGGGGTCAGCATAACAGTGAGACAATTAACAGGCTAATGGAAAATCAGCAATGGCAACCTTAGGGCCCATTTATATTCTGGGCTGTTAGAGTGCACTAACATGCATTATTAATGGACTGGCAATTCAAGGCAATGGCCGAAAATTGGACGTGGTCCAAAGCATGTGCATTGTGGTGCACTACATTGTGGCTTCATTGCATGCTACTGTAACAGTGCATTGGAGTGCCATCCAAAATTATTGCATTTATTGTATACAAAAATTGAAATACCGTACATTAAAATGAATGACACTGTACTGCAGTTTGTGTGCTACCATGCATTGCTTTTTACTGTGCATTAATACAACACAATAATGTAAGTGGGTACTTATTGCAGGTTTGACTTAAGATGTAGCTGAAGATAAATTAATTGATCAGCAGTTAAAAATTTGATTCTGATTTATGACTAAAATATAAGTATACATTATTAAACACACATTCAAATACAAAAATGAGTAGGGTTTAAAAGTTTTCAAATATTTTAACTGTCAGCTCTATACTCTTGTATGCAATAAATAAGCCATAAGAATTTCTATATACCTCTCTGTATTTAAATGGAATTGATAACGTAGCAGTTCAACACACTTTTAAACGTCCCCTAAGGATGAATTCATTGACATATGGACAAGTAAAATGGTAATTTAATTCAGTTGCAAATTATTATTGTCCCATTAAATCAGATTATGAGTTTATGTTTAAAGTGTATTGACATAAACATAATGATAAGTTATGTAATGCAAATTGTGTTCTGGAATGAATAAAATATTATTTTTCCAATATGGACACTGGAGACCTTATCCTTACAAAAACTTTAAAAACAAATAGCATTTTATAACTTATACATTATACCAGATTTGTAATTGCACTCAAGTGCTTCCCACTTAAGAAGTTTAGCATATATTTATGTTCACAGTTTAAATTTGTTGACAAAGTGAGCAGGTTTCTAAAATCACAGCATCTATTTGCAACTGAAACTTTCAACAAAATGCTCAATAGAAAATGATTAATTAAAACTTATCTAGAGCAAATATAATGTAGCTTGCAAATCCATAGGTGTTTGCATTAATTTTCCTTTCTGAGGCTTCTTTTCCCCTTAATTTCACCTGGTGATCCTGCCAGTAGCACATGTTCTGCCCCAGGGTGAAAATGCTCACTGTACTGTATCTATGGAGGAATAACTACAAAAACATTGAATTAATCACAATTCTCATAATATAAAGATCTATACAAAGTGCTTCTGTGATTACGTACTTGCGTATATAAATAGTTACATAGTAGGTGAGGTTGAAAAAAGACCCAATACTATCTATACCCCTGGGAGGGTCCAGAGGTAGAAGATAGTCAGCGTGGAACATATTCCAGAGGGTAGTATTGGGGGCATTAGTGGTAGGTTGACTAAAGCACATAATCCAAGGTAAGTATAGTAACAAGTCCTAGCTGCAATCTCGGAACACCCAATAAGAGGATAGTATGTGACCAGTCTAAACTACGTGGCATGTTCACCAATGTCAGGAGCCTGGTGGACAAGATGGATGAACTAGAGATACTGTTGCACCAGGAGGATTTGGACTTTGTGGGAATTTCTTAGACCTAGTTCAACAGCTCTCATGATTGGCTGGCCACCATTCAAGGGTATATCCTTTATCGCAGGGATAGAGAGGGTAAAAAAGGGTGAGGGTGTGCCTATATATCAAGAATAATGTGAATGCGAGAGATGACATCACTAAGGGAGCTAGGGAGGAGGAGGAATCCTTATGGGTAGAGCTCCAAAGGAATGAAACTAAGGGGAAAATAATACTGGGAGAATGCTATGGGCCCACTAACCTGAGGGAGGAGGGGGAGATGGATCTCCTATCACAATTTGGATTAGGAGTAAGGATGGGAAGTGTTATCATAATGGGGGATTTTATTTATCCAGACATAGACTGGGCGGAGGGAACCACGCATTCGTCTAAGGCTCGCCTGTTCCTAAATGTCTTGCAGGACTTTCACACTGGAGCGGTGCTCTTGCAGGACGGTAAAACAAAGTCCTGCAAGCCGCATCTTTGCAGTGCTGTAGGAGCGCTGTATACACCTCTCCTAAAGCGCCCCTGCCCATTGAAAACAATGTGGCAGTGCCGGCAAAGCAGTAACCCTTTTTCGCCCGCTAGCGGGGGGTTAAAAACACCCGCATAGCGGCGAATAGTGTCACTAAAACTAAACTAAAAATATATAGCGCCGCTTTACCGCCGATGCCCACCCACCCCAGGGACCAGATGGCTTGCACCCGAGGGTACTTAGGGAACTCAGTCAAGTAATTACCAGACCATTGTTCCTAATTTTTACTGACTGGAATGGTACCAGCTGATTGGAGAAAAGCCAATGTAGCACAAAATATTTAAAAAGGGCCCAAAATACATCCCTGGAAATTACAGACCAGTTAGCCTAACATCAATAGTATGCAAGCTCTTGGGCAGGGCCGTCTTTAATATTGATTGGACCCTGGGCAGTTTTGCTCTCCATCTGCTCTGCGACATACAATAAATAGCAGCTAGACTAAAAATCAGTTTACTGAATCAGATCAGGCAGCGATTGGTTGCCAGAGGTTACAGTGTATCATTACTGCTCACTGACTGATTGCTAGAGGTTACAGCACACATTACGGCTCACTGATTAGTTGCTAGAGGTTACAGCACATGATTTCTGCTTGTTGATTGGTTGCTAGAGATTACTGTGGATATGACCTCAGGAGGGCATGATATACATATCAATGGCGCCGGCCGCCGCTATTTACATATGAATGCCTCCGTTATTTACATATGAATGCTGGTAATTTACATGTAAACACAGGGTCTGCAGATGAGTTATCTGTACACAACAATAGGGCAGAGCTGGGCAGCATTAGTAGCAGCACTTCACACTGAGATATTGGGACACAGCACAGGACTAAAACCTCAAGGGATGAGGGAATTTAAACCAGGATAGTTGGCAAATATGAGGCAGCTGCTTTGGGCCCCACAACAATGACAGGGCCCAGGGCAGCTGCCCCTTTGCCCTGCCTTAAAAACGGCCCTGCTTGGAGGGGATGATAAGGGACTATATACATGATTTTACTAATGAGAACGGTATCATTAGCTGTAATCAGCATGGATTCATGAAGAATCGTTCTTGCCAAACCAATTTATTAACCTTCTATGAGGATGTGAGTTGCCATCTAGATAAAGGAAGGCCCGTAGACGTGGTGTATCTGGATTTTGCAAAAGCATTTGACACAGATCCCCATAAACTTTTACTGTTCAATCTCTGTATTTGCAGACGATACTAAGAAGCAGGATGTGAAAACCTTGCAAAAAGATCTGAACAAATTAATGGGGTGGGCAACTACATGGCAAATGTGGTTTAATGTACAGAGCATTTGACACAGATCCCCATAAACTTTTACTGTACAAAATAAGGTCCTTTGTCATGGACCATAGAGTGAGTACATGGATTGAAAACTGGCTACAAGGGCGAGTTCAGAGGGTGGTGATAAATGGGGAGTACTCATGGTTCTGCGCTGGGACCAATCCTACTTGTTCATAAATGACCTGGAGGATGGGGTAAACAGTTCAATTTCTGTATTTGCGAACGATACTAAGAAGCAGGGTAATAACTTCTCCACAGGATGTGGAAACCTTGCAAAAAAGGTCTGAACAAATTAATGGGGTGGGCAACTACATGGCAAATGAGGTTTAATGTAGAAAAAATTAAAAGAATGCATTTGGGTGGCAAAAATACGAATGCAATCTATACACTGGGGGGAGAACCTCTGGAATCTAGGATGAAAAAAGACCTGGTGGTCCTAGTAGATGATGGCTCAGCAATGGCAGGCAATGCCAAGCTGCTGCTAACAAAGCAAACATAATATTGGCATGCATTAAAAAGGGATCAACTCCAGAGATAAAACAATAATTCTCCTGCTCTAAAAGACTCTGGTCCGGCCACACCTAGAGTATGCTGTCCAGTTCTGGGCACCAGTGCTCAGGAAGGATGTACTGGAAATAGAGCAAGTACAAAGAAGGGCAACAAAGCTTATAAAGGGTCTGGAGGATGTTAGTTATGAGGAAAGGTTGTGAGTATTGAACTTATTCTCTTTGGAGAAGAGACGCTTGAGAGGGGATATGATTTCAATCTACATATACCGTACTGGTGATCCCACAATAGGCATAGAACTTTTTTGCGGAAGGGAGTTTAACAAGACACGTGGCCACTCATTAAAAAAATTAGAAGAAAAGAGATTTAACCTTAAACTACGTAGAGGGTTCTTTACTGTAAGAGCAGCAAGGATGTGGAATTCCCTTCCACAGGCAGTGGTATCAGCAGGGAGCATCGATAGTTTAAAAAACTATTAGATATGCACATGAACGGCCACAACATACAGTAACGATATACAATGTATACGATATACAATGTAACACTGACATAGATTCACACACATAGGTTGGACTTGATGGACTTGTGTCTTTTTTCAACCTCACCTACTATGTAACTATATAACAAGTCCATCAAGTCCAACCTATGTGTGTGTGATTATATGTCAGTATTATATTGTATATCCCTGTATGTCCCTGTATACAAAACAAAAAAATCTGCATACCCCATGCTCTCAAGCAAGTATCAAATACTATAAATATAAATAAATATTATCTCAATAAATCAGTCCACCTAGTGTCCAAACATATAATCAAGTGAATATAATCCTTAAAACAAATGTCATAGCCACCCAGTAGTGTTCACAAAAGTCTCACACTTACCAACTTTTATTGTCAACCTTTATCTCAAGAAAGGCAAAATTGCTTTGGAAAAACCTTGCCACAGGTATATCGATTCATGAAGCATTAAATCAGGTGGAGACTAGCTTGTCTGCGTTTGGGTTGCCCCTCCTCATGGTTTCTCAGAAAGCAAGTAAAAATAAATCCCACTATGTGTAGTATTGTAAAAGCACCTTCCTTTGTTAAAAACTGTAATGCACTTACATTTTAATCACTTGCCGCCAAATCACGTAGATAGTACATTATTTGACTTCAAGTGGTCATACCTGGGTGATGCCTGCAGCTGCAGGCATCACCGTAGTACCGTTTTTTAGAACTGACAGTCAGCTCTTTTATAATAGCAATCGGAGCAGCTAACTAGCTGCTGGATTGCTATTACAAGCAGTGGGAGGGGACGTACAACCCCTTCTGCCGTTTTCTGTGGCTCTCTCTGGCTCTCCTGCCCCACCGGGAGACCCTAGCTACTAGCCGGCACATTCACCGACTAGTTGGAGAGCCATACAAAGCCAGCATCGGCTTTGATCAGGTCTCCACTTTGGTAACCCAGAAGCGATGACATGACATCACTTCCGGTTTACCCAGATGTCAACAACGCCATTTTTCGAAAATAGAAAAAGCTGATCTTAGTGTTTTGAATGCTTTTAAGGGCAGAGGAGAGATTTGGGGTCTTATTGACCCCAGATCCCTCCATATAGAGTTTCTATCTTGTGCCTATTGCTGTCATAAGGGATTAAATGAATAACATTTTTTTAAAAAGTGTACTTTTTACCAAAAATTGCATTTGAAAAACTGCTGCGCAAATACCATGTGACATAAAAAATTGCAAAACCCACCAATTTATTCTCTAGGGCCTCTGGGGGTTCTAAGTCATTTTCTAGCAAACAATAACTGATTGTTACATGTAAACAATAGTGTGTAAAGTGTCAGAAAGGGCCTGGTCTTATTCAGTCATGAGCGTAAGCTGTCAGCTTCCCCAGAATAGCAGAGGCACTCTCGCCGCAATGATGATACAGTCCAGCACACTGCTCTGTAAGCTGAGACTGCACACATTGTTAGGCCCCACCCCCAACAATGTTTTGTTGCTATGAAGACTTTATCAAGAGGGTCACATTTATTTTTGAGGGGGGATTAGTGCAGCAGCACACTAAGGAATGTATTAATATATATTCACATTTATTTTTATTCATATATTTTTTACTTTATTGTGACCAATACTTTGAAGTGGAATACCGTTGTTATGACAGCAGATAGCTGCCATAACCCGGTATCATCTTCAATGGCTTTCAGATAAAAGTGGTCTCTGTGGCGGATTCGCCTCAACGTCACTTTTATCGGCAGTGGGAGAGGTGCCCCCCCTCCCACCCTGCTCCGGTTGTCTCAGCCGCTTACTGAAGCCATCGGTAGCAATGGAGGCGATCGGGTCCTCTCATCCTCTCCCCTGTGAGACTGGATTCCGAGTGATGGAAAGACGGCCCCCACTCAGCTCCATAACTTTGGATGACAGAAGTCTTTTTGACCCCAGATCTCACATTAAAGAGGTCCTGTCAGACTTTTTTTCTATTACAAGGGATGTTTACATTCCTTGTAATAGGAATAAAAGTGACCCAATTTTTTTTTTTTAAAGGACAGTGTAAAAATAAAAATGAAAAAGTAAAATAAATAAGAAAACTAAAATTTAAAGTGCCCTGCCCCACCGAGCTCGCACGCAGAAACGAACGCATACATAAGTCGCGCCCACATATGTAAACGGTGTTCAACGGTGTATGTGAGGTATCGCCAAAGCGAGAGCAATAATTCTTGCACTAGACCTCCTCTGTAACTCAAAACTGGTAAACTGTAGACATTTTTAAACATCGCCACTGGAGATTTTTAAGTGCCAATGTTTGTCGCCATTACACGAGCAGGTGCAATTTTAAAGCATGACATGTTGGGTATCAATTTCCTCTCCTAACACTGGTCCTCCTGGTATGTCACTGGTAATTGGGATGATGGTGTTCCTGATCTGTGCTTTAGATCTTTCCTCACTTCCAACCAATTTCGAGAACTTTGTGACAGGTAATGAATGAAAGTCGATAAGGGAAAAACAAGCTATGATTCCCACTCCCTTACCATTTTGGTAATCCCTCCAAATTCACTATTTTCTGAGCAATCTGAGAGAGGAGCAGAGGGATCACATATTGTCCTTTGCCCATAAGTCGACTATCTAGAGCAGTGTCCAGGGGGCCAGGTATAAATACTACTAACAAGGTGGTACAGAGTATCTTTCTGCTTACACAAAATGTTCCCGGCTACTTCCCCATGGACCCTCCTTCACATTTGTTGACAGTGCCGGTTGATGCGGCCATTTAGGGGAAAAGGTTCAGAGAGTCATAATTGAACTGACTGATATTCAACTTGGTGATCAACCTGATGCATTTTATGCTACACCTAACACCTTTGCCAAAGAAACGTTAAGAGCAAATTCTTCTAGTCTATTTGATCAATGCTGCCAGAATATGCAGACCATACTTGTGGAAATGTACTGACTTGCCCATTGATGGGTCAATGATTTGCAGCGATTGAGGATATTCAAACTTTGGCGTTGTTGACAGCAACTCTTAAAAGGAAAGAGGAGAGGCACCAGAAACATGGTTTTAGTGGAATACGTTTATATTCTCCCAAGATGATAGGTTATATCTTTTCTATTATTAGCTAGGCTGGAATAAAGTGGAGGGTATTGGCAGCATGGACACAAGATGTTTCTGAATCCCTCCCCAGTCCTTCCACCCCTCCACCCCTTTTTTTTTCTCTTTACCTTTATCTATTCTTCTGATCTGTTTTTTAATTTCTATCTAACATGGCTCGCCCATTTTTGTCAGCCATTTAGACAAGGTATTTCAATTATCTGGTTCTTCTGCCCAGCTGAAGTTTAAGAAATCTGTACAGAGTCAGTGGAGTCTTGCCTTATGTATGGTTGTTTAGTATTCCATGTTACATGAGTACTTTGGTCAATATTGGAATTTTGCAAATGTGTCTGAATTATTCTGTGTGAGCAAGGGTACTGCCTGATGCTATATGTGTTGTTTTTATTGTATGCATAGTGTTTTGTTTTGTGAAAGAACTTAAAGTGGATGTAAACCCAATTTTTTTTTTTCGTCTGGCACAATATAGAGTATGGGATTTCAGATCAGCTGTCTTGCCACAAAGAGAATCCATCTCTGAGCAATCCTCATATCTTTTTTCAGTGAAATAAAATGGACAAACTGTGAAAACTTTGTCCGTTCTTCCCCCTTGCTGTGATTGACAGGTGATTTACATATCTCGTGCACTAGCCTAAGAGATGCATTATTTTTTTAATTCCCACCCCCACTCCTTTCTTCAGCATCTCTGCAAGGATTGGCTGTTCCACACCTCAGCATGATTTGGCATGCTGAAGTCATGTGGGGATTTTTCTGGGTTTTGACTGGATGTTGGTTATCATAGCAGAAGTTCAGTGTAAGAAATACACAGTAGAAAATGCATGTTGATAAGGGGAGTGTAGAGGTGGGCGGGGAGTCTACTGACATCATGACTCCACCCACTGAGTCCTGGAAAACAGACCCACCTACAAAATCTGCAGTTTTTCGGATCTCATAGCAGACAGAGGGGAGACATTTGACAGATAAGTATACATGCAGGAGGCATGTATATCCTTCTAGATAACCAATATTGCAGAGGTTTAGAAAGGATGAGAGTGGGTTTACATCCACTATAATAAAATATGTAAAAATGAAACAAAAACTACCATAGGACAAGTGGCTAATTTCGGCTAAAAAAACCCTCACAGGTCTTTGACAAAGTGCCTCTGCACAAAACCCAGTGGGTCTCTGGGAGGTAGTTTTATGCTACTGCTAAAAAAGAATGTGAAGAGTGCTGTTATAATGCCACTCCACTGGCCACCAATGTAAAGGGGCTACTATTGCAAAAGGCTGGGTATTGCAGTATATCACTGCAGGGAGTGGTGAACTTGGGGAAAGTTATAATGTTGCTAATGGGGCTTTATGACACAACCATTACCAAATGTACAGTTCCACAAGGTGTGTATATGGAGGTGAAACAGGACAAAGGTCTGATTTTTACAAATTAGCGAGGCTCATATTTGGTTAGGTTCATAAATATCTTATCTTGCCATTCATAAATATTGCATTATAAGGGTGTAGGCAGGTGCCTACTTACAGTATGTCATTATTTTGTTGTATTTTGCCCATGTAAATTATTGTGGTGCAATGTGACTTTAAATATTTTGTCTGTTTGTTGCTGGGGTCAGGCCATGTGAGACTTCTTTCTCTGCTGGTGTGTGATATCTTCTTATTACTGGCTTACCAACCAAACATAATCCTTTTTTTTTTTTAATCTGCACTGTAGACATAACAGTTGAGAGCTGGTTGAGCAACAAGGAATGTTCTTGTTTTCAGCTTCCCTCAGAACTACAGTATTTGCCTATACCCCAGTGAGGATATTGTGCCTCCAAACACCATCACTCCCCACTAGGTTGAATGTGCAGACTCATCAACAACCATATCCACTCCACTACTAATTTCCCCCGGCTGCTTTTCTGTATCTTCATATAAAAATGATAGTTATGCAGTGCCCATATTTCTAATCTCAGAACACGGTGTCAGCTGTACACTGTTATAAGCACATGTTCTAATAATGACCAATCCCTGCACAAGGGAAATCTATTGAATGTGATATGTTTTTCAATATATTTTTTATTAATGTTTTATTTTCAGAAGAAAAAGGAATATTTGAAAAATGTATTTTTATTTTCTATGAGTATTGCTTGTAAATATTTATTTGTAGCCAGTAGGTGATGAGTGCAAGTTTCCAACCATTTTTAGGGTGGAACATGCCTCTTCTCAACCCGATCCCCCGTACCTGTGACATTGGGCCCATTTGTGAGGTGTGAGGTATCACCATTCAGGACGTTTTCTCCGTTTACATCATGATTGATGATATGCATGTTTTTCACATTTGTATGTGAGTATTTTATCCCTAAGTCACAGTTTTAATAAATGTTATTAGCAGAGAGCACTATGGTTTGCCTTTGTTTTATATAGCCATACATGACTGAATGAGATCCCGGGAGGAGGTCTGAGCTGTCTAGGTGCACTGTGATGAGGATTCGTGTTCCCGAAAAATCCTGAGAGATATTACACTAAAGCCTCATACACACGATTGGACTTCCATCAGACTTTTCCGTGGATTTTGGTCCGAAGGGCGTTGGCCATGAACTTGTTTTGCATACACACGGCAGAACATTTTCAGCCAACTTTCACCAAATCACATGGTTTTTCAGCTCTTTACCGCCACTCTTTGGGCAACTTCTGCTATTGTTGTCTGATCTTTAGCATTGGTTCTGAGCATGCCTGTACTTTTGACTTTAGTCCTATGGACTTGTGTACACACGATCGGATTCTCCTCCATCGGACATTTGTTGCCGGAAAGTTTGAGAGCATGCACAGTGAACATTTGTCCGTTGAAAAACCGAAAACAATTGTCCGATGGAGCATACACGCGGTCGGATTGTCCGATCAAACATGTCTGTCGGATCGTTGTTGTCAAAAAGTCTGATCGTGTGTACAGGCCTTAAAGCGTGTGTGACTCTGCAGTGGGGTCTACATAGTGAGAACATGGTAGGAGGTCTGTCTTGTCCAGGAACACCAGGAGGAGGAGTTGCTTTCCCAAGGAGAGATATAATCACAGGTGTTTGTGACTATGTAGTGGGGTCAACTGGGGTCAACTTTTGGAGGTGAGCAGGCATTCCATTTAGAGGTGGTGGTCACTGAAGTCACTGGAAATTTATGAACAGTCACTGAAAGTTTGACGGTGGAATTTTGTTGTATTTGGACTTATTTTATTTGTATTTGTTTATGGTTACGCTACACTATATTTTGTTTTGTTTGAACAATACAAGTGATGGCTGGATTTATGGGGCACAACTTACACAGTAATACCATAAAAAATTTCAAATATTTTATTATATAGTTCCATCAATTAAAATCAATTTACAAAAAATTCTAAAATCAGAACGTACATAAATAGGGACCCCCCAATTACCATGTTCTATCATAATAAGGTAAGCAGCGGATATATCTTAAAATGGAACTTAATAAAAATAATGTTCTTTAGCAAGAAACAAACATTCCACAATAAATACGTTACCAAATTAAGTGTGTGCTGTAAATGGCCTCCAGCATTGTTCCTGTTTCTTCTTACTGGAGGCTGCCATTTTGCTGAAGCCCAGAGCCCATGAGCAGCAGTAAATCTTTAGACTGCCTGCAGCTCGGCCTCTACAAATTCGACAGTGTCTACAAATAGAGAGCAACTGAGCATATGCAGAGTCCACGTATTACTGGATTTTAAACAGTATAGACACTTATTTTTAATGTTTTACATAGCTATACCTGGGGCCAGCATGAAGTGATCTAGCATGACTTAATTTTTTGGCTTAAGTTCCTTTTTAAGATAGCAAAGGATATCAGCACCCAGAAGTCATGTATCACTTCAATTAGGAATTGACTAGTAGATGTATTGATAAGATTTAGGTTGTGTTTGGTGACAAATAGTGTTTAAATAGTGCAGGATAGAAGGCAAATTAGCTGTCTATGGCCATTTGACTAGCTGTCTCTTTTTATTCCCCTTACTACTATAATTTTCTTTTGTAGTTTATCTATGTCAATGCACTAAACAATTAGTCAACAAATGTACAGTGGTGTGAAAAAGTGTTTGCCCCCTTCCTCATTTCCTGTTCCTTTGCATGTTTGTCACACTTAAGTGTTTCGGAACATCAAACCAATTTAAACAATAGTCAAGGACAACACAAGTAAACACAAAATGTAATTTGTAAATGAAGGTGTTTATTATTAAAGGTGAAAAAAAATCCAAACCATCATGGCCCTGTGTGAAAAAGTGATTGCCCCCCTTGTTAAAACATACTATAACTGTGGTTGTCCACACCTGAGTTCAATTTCTCTAGCCACACCCAGGCCTGATTATTGCCACACCTGTTCACAATCAAGGCATCACTTAAATAGGAGCTGCTTGACACAGTAAGGTCCACCAGAAGATCCTTAAAAGCTACACATCATGCCGAGACCCAAAGAAATTCAGGAACAATTGAGAAAGAAAGTAATTGAGATCTATCAGTCTGGAAAGGGTTATAAAGCCATTTCCAAAGCTTTGGGAATCCAGCGAACCACAGTGAGAGCCATTATCCACAAATGGCGAAGACATGGAACAGGGGTGAACCTTCCCAGGAGTGGCCGGCCGCCCAAAATTACCCCAAGAGCGCAGCGACGACTCATCCAAGAGGTCACAAAAGACCCCACAACAACGTCCAAGGAACTGCAGGCCTCACTTGCCTCAGTTAAGGTCAGCGTTCATGCCTCCACCATCAGGAAAAGACTGGGCAAAAATGGCCTGCATGGCAGAGTTCCAAGGAGAAAACCACTGCTGAGCAAAAAGAACATCAAAGCTCGTCTCAATTTCTCCACAACACATCTTGATGATCCCCAAGACTTTTGGGACAACATTCTGTGGACCGATGAGACAAAAGTGGAACTCTTTGGAAGGTGTGTGTCCAAGTATATCTGGCGTAGAAGGAACACTGCATTTCAGAAAAAGAACATTATACCAACAGTAAAATATTGTGGTGGTAGTGTGATGGTCTGGGGCTGTTTTGCTGCTTCAGGACCTGGAAGACTTGCCGTGATAAAAGGAACTATGAATTCTGCTGTCTACCAAGAGATCCTGAAGGAGAATGTCCGACCATCTGTTCGTGTACTCAAGCTGAAACGAACTTGGTTTCTGCAGCAGGACAATGATCCTAAACACACCAGCAAGTCCACCACCGAATGGCTGAAGAAAAACAAAATGAAGACTTTGGAGTGGCCTAGCCAAAGTCCTGACCTGAATCCTATTGAGATGTTGTGGTATGACCTTAAAAAGGCCGTTCATGCTCGAAAACCCTCTAATGTAACCGAATTAGGACAATTCTGCAAAGATGAGTGGGCCAAAATTCCTCCAGGACGCTGTAAAAGCCTCATTGCACGTTATCGCAAACGCTTGGTTGCAGTTGTTGCTGCTAAGGGTGGCCCAACCAGTTATTAGGTTTAGGGGGCAATCACTTTTTCACACAGGGCCATGATGGTTTGGATTTTTTTTCACCTTTAATAATAAACACCTTCATTTACAAATTGCATTTTGTGTTTACTTGTGTTGTCCTTGACTATTGTTTAAATTGGTTTGATGTTCCGAAACACTTAAGTGTGACAAACATGCAAAGGAACAGGAAATGAGGAAGGGGGCAAACACTTTTTCACACCAGTGTACCTACCCGTGGTGTCATCCAGGGGGCTGTCCCTGACTCTTGGAGGTTTATACGATCGGTCCCCAATTGTGCTTTCACTCTGTGAGCATTCAGGCTGGTTGATTGTCTTCCACCTTAAGGATTTCAGGTATCTTATGTTAGCGCCCGAGGACCCTAAATATATGTGTTATTGTTTTCATCATTATAATTAACGATCTGATATATGTTTTTAATGTTTTTAGAGCAGCTCCTTATTCTTCCCCCATTATCAGCTCCTGAAAAAGTGGAAAACTATCCAAGAAACATAAATTTGTGTAGCATAGAGCTACACAAATTCTAAATAAACCATCTGTTGGCAAGCTTTAGGAAAGGTATAGGCAGTTTTACCTGCTAAATGATCATTATGTGACAAATGATAGAACATGATAATTGGGGGTCTCTATTTATGTATGTTCTGATTTTAGAATGTTTTGTAATGTGATTTTAATTGATGGAACTTTATAATAAAATATTTGTAATTTTATATGGTATTACTGTGCAAGTTGTGCCTCAAAAATCCTGCCATCTCTTTGTATTGTTGTTTGCATATTAAATTAAATGAATATTCCTTTTTAAAGTGAATATTCACTTTGCTAAGTGAACAGTTCCTACTGCTTTGGTAAATATGTCTGCATATGTTTACAGTAAGGTGACCAGATTTTTTAAATGAAATCCGGGGACACATTTTTTTTTTTACTAGTAATGGCAGCAATCAGCGACTCGTAGCGGGACTGCGATATTGCGGTGTACAAATCGGACACTAATGCCGTGTACATATGACCGGTTTTCCCGTCGGAATAAACTCCGAAGGTTTTTCCGACGGAGTTCCGACATAGTTCCGCTGAAACTGTCTTGCCTACACACGATCACACCAAAGTCCGACCGTCTAGAACACGGTGACGTACAACACGTACGACGGGACTAGAAAAAAGAAGTTCAATAGCCAGTAGCCAATAGCTGCCATCTCGTACTTGTTTCAGAGCATGCGTAATTTTTGGTCAGTTGGAACAGCGTACAGACGAGAGGTTTTCCCGATAGGAATTGGTTCTGTCGGAAATATTTAAAACATGTTCTATTTCTAGGTCTGTCAGAAAAAAGTCAGATGAGGCACAAACACACACAATCGAAATAGCCAATGAAAAGATTCCGTCTGACTTTTTCTGTCGGACATTCCGCTCGTGTGTACGTGGCATTAGTGACACTTTTGACACTTTGTGGGAACAAAGCCTCTCAGGTCTCACTCTCCGGGCCACGGCTACTACTGGGTGGTGAGTGGAGGAAAATGACTCTGCTGGGGAAGGCAAGCAGATAAGCAGGCAGGCGGCTGGCCGGGATTTGAGCCAAGGCAGAAGAACATGTGAGCGGAGCTGAATGGGCATGTGCCAGAAACTGAAGAAATAGTCCATTCGCTCTGACCAGCTCATCATCCTCAGAAAGAGACACAGATAATGGAAAAAATACATCCCCCTAAGCTAGTAGGAGCGGGGGTGTGTAATTCAGATTTAATTTTTTATTCTGCACTCACTGTCTTTGAAAATTGCCCCAGCTCCTGTTGAAGTCAAATCCGGGGACAAAACCGGGGACAGACTTGGTCCGGGGACAGTGTCCTCAATTCGGGGACTGTCCCCTGAAACCGGGGACATCTGGTCACCCTAGTTTACAGAGGATAGCATAGCTGAAGATAAGGTATTGTGAGTTATATTTTCCTTTACATTTTTTGCTCATGGTAGGGTTTGTAAGGAGACAAAATAGCAGTTATACACAACAACATTTGCCAAATGAGTGTTTTGACATTTCTGTAAAATGAATTCTCCCAGTCTGCATTATTGGTATCTTTATTTTACTCTTTACAATTGTAAAGCCTAGCATGCAGCTGTCTTATGTCTGTAATAATACAAGTCTCAGCAGGGCTAACCAGCATCTATTTTGCTTCTGTAGAACTACAAGGTTAGGCAGTCTTTCACTTGAATGGCTTCTGTCTCTGCAGAACTAAAAGTGTCAGCAGGCCTCACTGTCATTTCACCTGAGTCTGCAGAATTACTATGCCCCTAGGTCCTCTCTCTTACAAAAGCAAGTTACAGTATGCACATGTGTGGTCTGTACTTGTCTGTAGGACCAAATGGCAGCATTGTTGCCACATAGAGTTACAAGTCTCAGTGGGTCTCATTACTATCTCTTTGCACTCTATAGAATAACAAGTCCCCCCATGCCCCACTGACATCAGTAATTGTCTCTGTAAAACAACAAAGCCCAGTATGTCCGACCAGCCTCCCCTTTGACTCTGTGAACCACAGGTCTGTGTGGTTCACAAATCTCAAAATTGTATGTATGAGTGCTTACGTTTTCTCCCTGGCATCCTATCTAGTCTTCTGGCCATCTGAACTTCAACACAAAATTCAATATTTTTTTACCCACTTCAATACGGGGCATTTTCACCCCCTTCCTGCCCAGGCCAATTTTCAGCTTTCAGCAATGTAACATTTTCAATGATAGTTGCGTGGTCATGCAACTGTGTACCCAAATGACATTTTTATAATTCCCCCCACCCCCCACAAATAGAGCTTTCTTTTGGTGGTATTTGATCACCTCTGCTTTTTTTTTTGTTTTTTTGTGTGCTATAAACCAAAAAAAAGAGCGACAAGTTTGAAAAAAACAGGATATTTTACTTTTTGCTATAATAACAAATCCCAATTTAAAAAAATTTAATAAAAATGTCTTCCTCAGTTTAGGCCGATATATATTCTTCTACATATTTTTTATTAAAAAAATCGCAATAAGCGTATATTGATTGGTTTGCGCAAAAGTTATAGCGCCTACAAAATAGGTTATTGATTTATGCCATTTTTATTATTATTATATGTTTTACTAGTAATGGCCGTGATCTGCAATTTTTATCATGATTGTGACATTGCGGCGGACAGATCGGACACTTTTGACAATATTTTGGGACCATGGACATTTATACAGCGATCAGTGCTATAAAAATGCACTGATTACTGTGTAAATGTCACTGGCAGCGAAGGAGTTAACACTAGGGGGTGATCAATGGGTTAAATGTGTTACCTAGGGAGTGATTCTAACTGTGGGGGGATTGGACTGACTAGGGGAGGAGACCAATCGGTGTTCCTATATACTAGGAACACATGATCTGTCTCCTCTCCCCTGACAGGACGTGGATCTGTGTGTTTACACACACAGATCCACGTTCCTGCGCTGTCACGAACGACTTTAATTATGTTTCTAGGGGGCATTTTGTACACATTCTGTGTACAGAACACCTCCAGGTGGCCATGTTGAATTGCATTTTCAGAAAATTACAGAGCTTTGGATTGAAAAGGAAAGGTAATTTTTAATAACATTCAATTACAATCTGACTCGTGTCGCAATTGTATATGCTATATTATTTTTCTTTATTTGCTATTTTTTCCCGCACAAAGGTGGAGTTACCCTTTAAGCCATTCCCTGTTCTATCCAAAACTATAAAAATAAAAAAAAATGTTTGGTTTTAGATTTATTTTATGTTCACCACTGAACTGTGTTGTTGGAGAAAAAGGAGTTTGTAAGATAACATAAGTAAAGCTTTATCTTCAGTATTTATCTCCCAGGACAATAGAACAAGAAAAAGGAATAACAGAACAATCACATTAAAACGTTCTTATGAGACCAAGGTTATAGTTGTGATAGCGAGGATAATTGTGCAATATAGTAAATGTTTTTTTGTAAACAGGGAAACAAAAGATCATTTCAGAGCAATTAAAAAAAAACTCACATTAAAATGTATTTCCAAGTACAACGTAGTAAATTGAATTGAGAATGGGAGTACCTTGCAATAAGAATATCACATGTATGTGCATATTAATAAAAACCTATATTGAGAAATACAGGGACTACCATCGCTGACCTCCTTCTAAAATCACTAGTTGCCTGACTGTCTTTGGCTTAAGTATATTCCAAGGCACTGACCTGAAACACAAATGGAGATTAGAAAGTCAGAATGAAGTCAGAACTCCTGATCTGCATACTTGTTCCAGACTAGTGACTCAGAAAGTAATAAAGTCATTGGATCAGCACAGCTAGGCAATTAGAATTCCAGGTCCCAATATTCTGTAGGAACAAGTTTCTTTTCACTGCTCTAAAAAGTTTAAAAGTATAACATCTATGCAGATATGTTCATAGGTATACAACCAATAACAGGTAATTTGATATATTGTAGACATGCTGCTACTCCCTTCCTTCTGTACATTATTTGTGAATGCATGACATAGATTGATGAATATTTTTGTCATCAATATTAGTAATAAGGCTTTGCTTGATCAAGATTTGAGCATAGTTGTTTATAAAAGTGTATAGTCTGGTTGGTTAATTGCGGAGCTTAAAGTATGTGTAAACCTTGCCTTTTACAATGAAATGTATTGCAGCAGCCTAATAAAACGAAATGGTAGATATTTCACTAAACTTGTAATTTAAAAGCGGAGCCACACCCAAAAGGGGAAGTTCCCAATAAGTGTGTATTGATTGGTTTGCGTGAAAGTTATACTAGTAGTGATGATGATCAGTGACATATAGGGGGACTGTGATAGTGCGGCGGAAAAAATTACACCAACTGACACTGGGTGGGAGCTGAATAACTGACATTGACATCCCCTCAAAACTAATACAGTACAAATACTATATATTGTCACTGTACTAATGACATTGGCTGGGAAGGGGTTAACATATAAGGGCAATCAAAGGGTTAAATGTGTGCCTAAAAATGTGTGTAATGTATGCTGCTTTTACTAAGAGATGTGGTTTCAGGGAGAAAAAACAGCCACATAGCTGCTCAATGTACAGAGCCCTGTGTTGTTAGTAAACACAGGAATCTGTGCTGTGATTCGCTAAGCCAATCAGCAGGTCCCAACCAATGATTTATGGTGATGACCGACCTGTGCTGTATCAAATGACAGCTGTACCGAATGACACCTAAGTGGAAATGCTGGATCACGTACATGGACGTGATCTGGTGCAGAGCAGCGGCCACGCCGCAGTGTATCATGGGGTGGGCCGCAAGGGGGGGAGGTGAAAAAGCGGAACTTCCCCTTTTGGGTGAAGTTCCCCTTTAAGGAACCCCTAGCCTCCTCTAGGGCAGGGATATGCAATTACCGGACCTTCAGCTGTTGCAAAACTACAAGTCCCATCATGCCTCTGCCTCTGGGTATCATGCTTGTGGCTGTCAGAGTCTTGCTATGCCTCATGGGACTTGTAGTTCTGCAATAGTTGGAGGTCCACTAATTGCATATCCCTGCTCTAGGAGAACCCTAGTTGGGAAAGGCTCCTGTAGAAAGTAAAATAATATCAAAGCTGAGCCAAGAAGAGACTATGTGTATGCATAGCTCCCAACTGTCCCTGATTTGTAGCAATGTCCCTCTGTCCCTCATTTTTGAATGATCTATATAGATGTATATAAAATGCACTTTTTATCTATCAAAAAGTGTTTCCCAGTGCTAAACTTTTCACCTGATTTCTAAATTGTTGCATTTGTAAATCCCAAAAGCCAATATAAAGGAATAGTAGTGGTAAAAAAAAGCATTTTGTACAATTCTCCTTTAAGGGGGCGTGACAAGGGGTGTGTCCTATGCTTGCATACTTTTGCCGATAGGTGTCCCTCATTCTCATCTCAAAAGGTTGGGAGGTATATGTGTATGTATTGGCTGGATTAAAAGTAAATGCAAACCCCAGGAATAAAAAAGGATTAGTCAGTCAAAAATGTAGGTAAACCAACAAGCCCACATGTATTGTGGCAGAGCCATTGCATTGGGAACTTCTTTTTTGTAGTTGTATACTTATTTTTATTTTATTTTTATATTGCTGTGCAGCAACTTGTTTTAGGAGTGATTCTTTTGTGGCTGTATAAACTAGTTTATTATTGTTTTTCTGGCACCCCAGAGTGATGCAATCCCAATATACGGTATAGAAAAACGGACTTATCCACTTGCATGCACCCTCACTGCTCAGCTATCTAAATGGCTACCTGCAATGCAGTACTTCTGTGCTGTTTACAAAGAATACCTCTGTCATTAAATATTGGGTGAACAATAATAAACGTGTTTGCAGACGCTTCACAAATTACAAGGTAATTAGAAAATGCTTAAATTCCTTTACAAGCCAATCTACCGTTCACAACATCTAAATTGCTGTACTTACGAGATCTATTAGTAAAACGGAATTGATTGCATAATGGTAGCAAACTTATCAAGACCTGAACTTATACATGAGCTTAAAATGAGGGCAATTTAAAATTGTGAGGTGTCCTTGTTCTTACATAAGTTAGACAAAAGCAAAGGAAATTTAATTTGTCTAATACATTTTCGCATTAAGAAAGTATGCCAAGTATTTGTCGCTTCACAGTACATGTAAATGAAGTACGTTCAATGAACAGAAAATCTAAAATCATTTGTTTGGATATGTATTCCAATGTTGAAGGTCAATTTCATCCAAAACCGTTTTTTTTTTTTTTTTTTCAATTTTGGACAAGCATCGATTGACCGAAAGCCTGGGCTACTTTTTAAAGGTCCACCAGCAGCTTAGAAAAAGCAGCTGTGGCTGGAATACTTACAGTACCTGCTCCTTGGCGCTGTCCCTGCAGTAAACTTTTCTGGAACTAGATGTAATGATACTTCTAGTTTAAACGATGCCCTGTGTCATTTAAAGTGGTAGTAAACTCTGTTACACCACTTATACTTACAAGTAAGCCTATAATAAGGATTACCTGTAGGTACTCTGAATATCTCCTAAACGTGCACAGTTTAGGAGATATTCAGAGTGCAGGTAGCTGGTGACATCACCGGTGCATGCACTCTGAAGGTCTGACATACAGTGCCCGATCTTCAGAACCCATGCCGCGAACGGCGGCTCCCGTGCGTATGCGCATGTGACATCATTGTGCCCCCGGCCACTCATGTAGCCAGAGACCATGAACCCAGAAGGAAGACCAGGGGAAGATGTAAGCCCTCTCAGCAGTGACAGCGCGGCGCTGGAGGGCTTCATTTTAAGGTACGTTTCTCATAATGTTCTAGTATGCAATGCATACTAACACATTATGACATAGCCTTAAAGGGAATTTTTTTTTCACCAACTGCGGTTTACCGCAGGTTGTCATCATAGCGCCCTGCACACACCATGTAATTATGCAGAGAGAAGCGCTAATGTTCTCTGAATCATGGAGAATCACCCCACGCCAGCAAATAGAAGTCTGCTTGTCATGTGAGTGCACAAGAATCCATGTGACGAACATGAGGACATTTGGAAAATGTAATTATAGGGGCAAACTAGAGAGAAGCCTAAAGCCTCATGTTGGGCTTTAAAGTTGTTGTAAACAATGACTGAATGAGCACTGTGGGATTGCTTTACTAAAACTGGAGGGTGCAAAATCTGGTGCAGCTGTGCATTGGAGCCAGCTTCTAACTTCAGCTTGTCCAGTTAGGTTTTGGAAAAAAAACATGGAAGCTGATGGTTTCCATGCTGAGCTGCACCAGATTCTGTACTCTCAGGTTTAGTAAATAAACCACTGTGCATAATAAATAATTGCTTCTTCAATAAAGAAAATTCACCTTTTTTCATTATTTGGCACATTTCAGTGATACTTTGCTTCTGCAACTTCTATGCAGCCACTTCATGTCTAAATGCAAGCATCCCAGCAATGGCTGTACATCTTTTTCAAAGCAAGTTTCCTGATGGTGACAACAGTGCATCATGCCTGCATAAATGGGGTTAAAACAGGTCTGGCCTGTCTGATGTGGGGGAGCAGTAAAAAAATGTAATTTGTTTGTAGGGCAGTGTACAGTGGTCCTCGGGGTGGAGGAGAGGGGTCAGAAGGGCAGATGAAAGGGGTCTGCAGGGTGGAAGACAGGGGTCAGCAGAAGCGTACAGGTATCCACAGGGTGGAAGACGGGTCAACAGGGCACAGGTAAGAGCACAGGGGTTAGCAGAATGAAGGACAGGGGTAATTGATGGCAGGGCAGAGGACAGGGGTTATTGCTGCAGGGCACTCAGCAGAGCTTCTTTTCCCATCCCTGCACTGCACACAACCTGAGCACAGGTAGCAGATCCCCTCCTCTCCACACAGGACATGACTGAGATCAGATTCCTGTACTCACAGCCACAGCACAGTGGGTTTATTTACTAAAGCTTCCAGGTTTTATTACCAATGCTTAATTGAACAAGCTGAGGTTAGAAGCTGATTGGCTACCATTCGCAAATGCACCAGATTCTGAGTGCACCAGCTTTAGTGAATCTACCCCATTGTGTAGCTGTCTACTGCAGCTGCACTGTCATTATGACCAGGGAACTTCACAGGTCAGAACAAGATAGCAGCCAGCTACATGCCCTTCACAACTGCTCAGTAAGGTTGCTTAACAGGGTGTTTTCTGAACACAGTCGGTCTATCTACAAGATCATAAGTTGAGCACTCCTGCCTGTGAAAAAGAAATATTGGTAAGGAGAAAAAAGTTGTCACCGTCTCGGAGGCGGACATTTTGTTAGTTTGTATCGGAGTGGACTAACAATGTCCTCTCATAATATCATGTACTGGAGTGTACACGGTTACCGGTATTGTGTCAAAACAGCAAGTCGTCAAAATCTCCAATTACTGATGGTATACAATAACCGGAAGTGACGTGATATTACCTATGCACAAAACATTTTTATTACTGAGAAGAACTGAAAAGGGGGAATTTGGGATTTTAAATGAGACATATGGGTCACGTGTCTCCATCCCTAAATCTGCAAAAAGAAAGAAGGGGTTTTTGGGACTTTAAATTAGGTGAGTGAACATGGCTAGAAGATGAGTAGATATCAAAAACATGTTTTTATTGGTAAAACAAGGAACATGGCAAAATGGCACGATACATGCAGCAATGAATAAAATTGTCAATCACATATTACAGGCCATATATAGAAACAAACATTGATAGCAACCAGCCAACCACTGTGGGGTATGGAACAAATCCTGCATATAGTAAAAGCACTTAAAATTACATGATAGATGGAGAACTCAAGATAATGTATTGAAAAGGGGCGTCTGCATCAGAATAAGTGCATCCAAATTAGCCCGATGCGTTTCATGGATAATACCACTCTTCAGGGGCAGGTGCACGCAAATCTATAAAAAACAAAACATTAGTAGACCAGTATGATCAAATGTTGTACCCTAAACCGGGAGGATATGTACATGTTTGTTTCTATATATAGTCTGTAATATGTGATTGAAATTTTATTCATTGCTGCATGTATAATGTCATTTTGCCATGTTTCTTGTTTTACCAATAAAAACATGTTTTTGATATCTACTCATCTTCTAGCCACCTCATTTAAAGTCGTAAAAACCCCTTTCTTTTCGCATTTTTATTACTGAGTTTTTTGCTTTTTTTTGGACTTGTCTTTTACCAAGTTTCATATAAGAATTCAGGAACTGATCACAAAAAAGATATAAAGACTTAGAAGGTTTGAGGGCAGAAATGATAAGCCTCTTTTCACAAGAACAAGCTGGTTAGAAAATAATACCGCCGACTGTGGTATAACCTAAACAATTGGACCATATCTAGAAGGAATAAAAAGGTTTTAATTTAAGCATAGTGCCTTTGATATGTCAGTGAATTGTGAAGGCACAAAGCACAAAGCATGGCATGGGATAACACCAACTGGATAATGAATTTAAAGCCCTAAACTTTATACATGAATGTGTATGTATTTCTCTCTATGGTTGTATACAAGCAAACACAGGATGACAATATGCAATGTTCTAAATGCTACAATAAATAATGTATGAAGTTAATCTTAAGAATACATTACCTTTCTTCAGCACTTACCTATCTTAAGGAATGTATGTATAAAATAAACAAATATAATAAATGAATCTATAATGTATGGTGCTGCCATATACATGTATAAATAATAGAATTATAATAAGATCTTCATCAACAACATAATTAATCAGTACAACTCTACTTTAACAACCTGATGCATTTATTTAAGAGGGCTGTTTTCACATACCTCTCTTGACATTCGGCCCATGTGTACTAGGCATAAGTGGGAGACTTACTTGAAAAGGAGACATCAGAGCAGTACACCAGAATGCAGGAAATGTGAGGATGGAGCCAGTAACACACTACAGGAGCCAATAGTTTGAGCTGTGTTTAAATCAGCCACGTCAAAGCAGAAACAAAATTAGCCAGGGCAAAGCTGAGGAGTCAAGGCAGGTTGGCTGGATTGGAGTAGGCCATTATGGCTGGAAGCAGAAGTGATATCGGAGCACATTTTGGATAGTTAACAACAGCATACATACTTATACCTCCCGCAACTAACCCACAGTCTGTCCTCTTTTCTGTTTTTTGTGTTCCAATATCAGGTGCTTCTTTTTGATTGGGAGGACCTTTGGAAGCATGGGCTCTTGCTATGGGGGCTCTAGAGAAGGCTCCCTCCCGAGCTGCGTTCTTCTGAATGGACATTGTCCATCCACACACAGAGCATGGCTCGGCCCCACCCTCCACTTTCTCCTCATTGGCTCACTGGCTGTGATTAGGACTGGACTGGGACAAAAATTTGTCCCTGGACTTTATCCAGACCAGCCCACTTTAATTTTGCAAACTAGCATAACATAAGAAGTCCTCACTCACCTCTTTTATTATTTCAATTTATTCCCCTCTGTATTTTTCTCCTCCTTCTCATATCACTGTGTGAAGTGGAGGGCTAACGTCATTCAGGGACATTTCTACAGCCTTATTGGCTGAAATTTCAGAAACCAGAATTGCTGCACAGCCATTGGCTGCCTTTTAACAATGCAGCAGTGCTGAGAGCCGAGTTGCGCACTATTAAGTGAGGTGTTGGGCATTGCGGATAGCAGGTCTGTGCCATACCGGCCAGCCAGACAAACCCCAGTGGCCACCCAAGCCCCCCTTCACTGGCTATTAGCCATTCTACTTTATTTCTCTTATAGGCAGTAGTACAGCGGTGCTTAAATTAATGGCTGCGTGAGCCGCAAAGCCATTACTTTGACATGCTGTCACTGAAACCGGCCCACTGAACCATCAGCCCACCCGGAAACTCCCGGTAGTCCCGATGGCCAGTACATGCCTGGCTGTGATTGACAGCAGCAGGAGTCAATGGCTCCCACTGTTGTGTGAGTCAATGAGTCAATGCATAAAATGCATTGAGGTAAAAATACTTCTGCCTTTAGAACCACTTTAAATAATAATAAAAAATCTTACAAGTAAGATAAAAGATCTAACCCATTTTAACCTTTGTGGCTTATTCCTCCCCAAGTAGCCATCAATTTTAATTACATTGGAAAACATATAAAATATATTGTGAACTGTAAGTATCTCAACTCTTAAATAATATCATAAAAATGTATATTAATAAAGAGATATTGAACGCGTTGCATAATATGGACACATATAACATTTGATGGTTATCGGTCTCTTTTCCTAAATGGATCATTTAAACAACCTAAAATGTAATAGGGTAACACAAAAGTCTATAGTAGGATAACATATAAACTCTATTACCTTGCACGTTTAAATCTATATTGTTTGTACAACACACTAGAACAAGGGTAGTCAACCTTAGAGTGGTGGAGATATACCTGAACAACATGGGAGTAGACAAAGATCACCGGGCAGAGTCACCTCATCACACCTGAATTAAACCTCCAATTGCAGGACTACCGTAGCACGTGGTCATTCACACATAAAGTTAGGGGGTGGTAAAACAGCAGGATATAATAAAAGCCTATGGCTAAGCGCAGCAAACTAGCAGGAAAGCTGCAGGTATACTGCACTGAACCCACGGTGTGTATAAACCGCAGCACATCAGTGTAAAAGCAGCCCTATACTATTATGCCTAGTGTATTGCTTCACATTGACCTGCAGATCTTTTCTTTCCTGCTGCTGGCACCACTCTGGAGACTGCTAGCTGGGATAAGAGGTGGAGTGCAGTTGGTATAACTCTGCCTGCAGGGCTGGGCTGGGACATCAGTTTGGCCCTGGACTTCATCCAGACCGACCCACTTTAATTTTGCAAACACGCACAAAAACATGAATTCTTCAGTGACCATGACCAGGAGTGGCGGTACATAAGGTAAACATCGGTGACCATGACCAGCATTGGCAATAGATTAATTCATCATCAGTGTCCATGACCAGCAGTGGCAGTATATTAATTCATCAGTGACCATAAACAGCAGTGGCAGTACATTAATTCATCATCAGTGACCATGACCAGCAGTGGCAGTCCATTACTCCCCCAATGCTATATATTACAGAAATTATAAATACTTGGTAATTAATGTCCCCTCAGCCTTCTCCCCTCCCCCAATCCGATCTAGAGTAGACAGTCACAGTTCATTATTAATCTGCAGTCAGAGGGCTGCATTCCATATGGCATTTGGCAATCATTTATTATCACTCAGCGTAGCTTGGTGCTTGCTTACTTGCGATACACACTTTGTTCCTGCCTGAACTTGCTGGTTTCTCCTTGGCAGGGCCAGCTCCGTTTGGTCGCCGCTTCGGCAGCAGCTCTCTACGCTCCTCCCATGATCCCAGCATCCCGCCTCAGGCCGTGAGTGACATCACGCCGCTGGCATGGGACTACAAAGTTCCTTAGGGGGGGTGAAGTGGCAGTGATGACAGGGATGGCTGGTGCTTGTGCCAGGTGCAGGTGCGAACTTGGCACATTGTTATAGACTCAGAGTAGTAAGGTACAGACTAGAGATGACTACAGTACAGCTAGCGGTGCTGGCTAGTGTGTACTGTGTGAAGCACTGCCAGCCCTTCACCTGCACCCCCCCCTCCCTTCAGCAAATTGTACCGCCCAGCCCAGGGCATCCGCCCCTTCCTTGTACCATCCTGGCCCTGCTTATAGACAGTACAGTGGTGCAGGGCTCTAAGTAATGGCTGGGCATCTCGCACAGTTATTACTTTGACAAGCTGTCTGTCACAAACCGGCCCACAGAGCCATCGGCCCACTGGGAAATTTCCGGTTGCCCTGATGGCCAGTACATCCCTGCCTGCATGGGACAGAAGCTGGCACTACAGAGCAGGCTTATGTGGCACTTGCTCCCTACTACAGCTCCAACTTTACAGGTAGTCCCTCTGCATTGCACTCTGTTTGATGCTCTGGAATGGTGGATCAGCAAACCCAGACCGAGATCTACCAGCCGCCTGTCTGCGATCTACCGGTAGATCACGATCTACAGGTTGCTGACCCCCGCACTAGAATAGTAGAACCCAAAGACTCAGACTAAATTCTAGAAATACTTATAGTTTACCAGACTCTACAAAATGCGTACAAAACCTAAGTTCTAACTTCTTAACATTGAATACACAGCAAAAATATTGTTATTATAAATTCGCAAGCTAAATACATTTTTAACTAAGTACATGAGTACATTTTGTGGTCTTCTTCCTGGTATTAAGCCTTGTACACACAAACAGATTTTCGGACGACCGTTCGTTCGTTTTTTGTTGCATGCTAGTCTCATGTTGAAAGTGAAGTGGTTACTCACCATATGAAAATTCTCCAATGACAGAATACAACTTCAGAAGTGACATCATGTGTTGAATAGTTTTGTATGTATTCTTTTGTTTCTGAGAATTCGTAGTCTTGCTCCTATGAAAATCATACTAATTAAGCGAAAATCGGACGTTGAGTTCACGTACGCCAAAAATTTTATAGTCTGCACATCCAGCTTTTGTCGGGCGAAAAATCAGAATCGGCCGTCGAAAGCACCATACTAACGAAAATCTGCAGATTGTTCATCGGACAAAATTTTACTTCCAATTTTCGTATTGTGTGTGCCTTTATGTGCAAAGGGTAGGGGGGTGTATTGTCTTTTATTACTGAGTCTTATGTACTATATTACCTTGCTTGATTTACAAGGTCTCAAAGTATAAAATCCAATAAAGTAAGGTGTATCTCGTGACAAGTAACATGTAGAACTTAACTCAGATTTCTATGCTAATGTTCTATCTTATTTTTTGCACATTCTAATATGAAGAAATGTTCCCATAAGCATAATGGCCTTTGAGTTATGCTGGATATGGAACCCTGATTCTTGGATGACACAGCCAAGGCTTAGGTCACTTAATTAGTGTTGTGGCAGCATTCTTGCATTCATTAAACCTTTTACTGGTGATAAGGTTAACAAAACGGGTGGAACAGCACCACACCCAGCAGGCCAATGTCAAATTAAATTAGCATCATCAGGCCACAGTTATGATTAAAATATAACAGTTGCTTCAGTATCTGTTAGCTTCTGCTAACCCTGGCAGCTGTAATGCTTGCTTTAGATGTGATAGTCCGTCATATCTATTAAGTAACGAACTGAATCTTAATTTTTTTATAGTGCTAACTAGGGATGAGCCGAACACCCCCCCATTCGGCTCGCACCAGAACCCGCAAACGGACCTAAAGTCCGTGCGAGCTTTAGAACCCTATTAGTTATAATGGATGCGAACGTTCGAAATTAAAAGTGCTAATTTTAAAGGCTAATATGCATGTTAATGTCATAAAAAGTGTTTGGGGACCTGGGTCCTGCCCCAGGGGACATGTATCAATGCAAAAATAAGTTTTAAAAACGGACGTTTTTTCAGGAGCAGTGATTTTAATAATGCTTAAATTGAAACAATAAAAGTGTAATATTCCTTTAAATTTCGTACCTGGGGGGTGTCTATAGTATGCCTGTGAAGGGGCGCATGATTCCCGTGTTTAGAACTGTCTCTGCAAAAAGTGTAATTTTTGAAAGTAAAAAAGCTATTTAAAATCACTCTCGGCTAATGTGTATTGACGGCTCCCGTAATACAGAGAACAGTCATTCATTGAAACTCATTCATAAAAAAAAGTCATTGATAAAAAATAAAAAAAATGAAAAAAAAAAAAAAAAGCGTAGGGGTCCCCCCAAATTCAATAACCAGGCCCTTCAGGTCTGGGATGGATATTAAGGGGAACCCCAGCCAAAAAAAAAAATGGCGTAGGGTCCCCCTCAAAATCCATACCAGACCCTTGAGGTCTGGTATGGATTTTAAGGGAAACCCTAGCCAAAAAAAAATGGCGTGGGGTCCCCCTCAAAATCCATACCAGACCCTTATCCGAGCACGCAACCTGGCAGGCCGCAGGAAAAGAGGGGGGGACGAGAGCGGCCCCCCCTCCCGCCTGAACCGTACCTGGCCACATGCCCTCAACATTGGGAGGATGCTTTGGGGTCTAAGACCCCTAAAGCACCTTGTCCCCATGTTGATGAGGACAAGGGCCTCTTCCCCACAACCCTGGCCATTGGTTGTGGGGGTCTGTGGGCGGGGGGGCTTATCGGAATCTGGAAGCCCCCTTTAACAAGGGGACCCCCAGATCCCGCCCCCCCCCCTGTGTGAAATGGTAAGGGAGTACAAAAGTACCCCTACCATTTCACCAAAAAAGTGGCAAAAAATGGTAAAAATGACAGGAGACGGTCTTTGACAATTCCTTTATTAAAATCTTCTTTCTTCTTTCTTCATCCTTCAGTTTCTTCATCTTCTCCTTCCGTCATCTTCTTCCATCTTCTTCCATCTTCTTCTTCCTCCGATCCGCTTCTTCTTGCGCTGGTCTTCTCGTCCTTCTCGTCCGGCATCTTCTTCCGTTGGCGTCGGCGTCGGTGTCTCTGTCTCTTCTTGGGCCGCTCTGCGCAATGGGAGGCTCCTGCTGTGTGAGGCTCCACTCCGTCTGACAGGTCTTTTATAACGGAGGGTACCTGGTGACCCCGCCCCCCTTTGACATCATGGGGAAAGCCATCATGGAATTCCCCATGACGTCCCCGTGCGTCAGAGGGGGCGGGGTCACCAGGTGCCCTCCGTTATAAAAGACCTGTCAGACGGAGCGGAGCCTCACACAGCGGGAGCCTCCCATTGCGCGGAGCGGCCCAAGAAGAGACACGGACACCGACGCCGACGCCGATGGAAGAAGATGAGAAGGACGAGAAGACCAGCACAAGAAGAAGCGGATCGGAGGAAGAAGAAGATGGAAGAAGATGGAAGAAGATGACGGAAGGAGAAGATGAAGAAACCGAAGGATGAAGAAAGAAGAAAGAAGATTTTAATAAAGGAATTGTCAAAGACCGTCTCCTGTCATTTTTACCATTTTTGCCACTTTTTTGGTGAAATGGTAGGGGTACTTTTGTACCCCCTTACCATTTCACACAGGGGGGGGCCGGGATCTGTTAAAGGGGGCTTCCAGATTCCGATAAGCCCCCCGCCTGCAGACCCCCACAACCAATGGCCAGGGTTGTGGGGAAGAGGCCCTTGTCCTCATCAACATGGGGACAAGGTGCTTTGGGGGTCTTAGACCCCCAAAGCATCCTCCCAATGTTGAGGGCATGTGGCCTGGTACGGTTCAGGCGGGAGGGGGGGCCGCTCTCGTCCCCCCCTCTTTTCCTGTGGCCTGCCAGGTTGCGTGCTCGGATAAGGGTCTGGTATGGATTTTGAGGGGGACCCCACGCCATTTTTTTTGGCTAGGGTTCCCCTTAAAATCCATACCAGACCTCAAGGGTCTGGTATGGATTTTGAGGGGGACCCTACGCCATTTTTTTTTTTTTTTTTTTTTGGCTGGGGTTCCCCTCAATATCCATCCCAGACCTGAAGGGCCTGGTTATTGAATTAGGGGGGACCCCTACGCTTTTTTTTTTTTGTTTTTTATTAATGAATGACAGTTCTCTGTGTTACAGGAGCCATCAATTCATTAGCTGCGAGTGCTTTTAAATAGCTTTTTTCCTGCAAAAATGACACTTTTTTGCAGGGAAAGTTCTAAGCACAGGAAACCTGCCCCCCTTCACAGGCCACCTATAGACACCCCCCAGATGTGATACTGCAATGCTGTTCTAACAGCACGCACACACATATCCCCAGAAATAGAGCACATATTGTCAGCAGCACACTGACACGCTGACACTGACTGAAACATAATATGCGAGGCTGCCGGCGCGGCAGCCTCTTATACCGTGGGGCGTGTACTAAAGCCCCTGAGCTGTAATTGCCTGTAGCCAATTATGGCTCTCCTCGCTGCCGGCGCTGTGATTGGCCAAGCATGCGGGGTCACAGTGCATGCTTGGCCAATCATCAGCCAGCATTGCACTGCGACTAGCGCAATGCATTGCGGGGCCGCTCGCATCACACGAATTTGATGCTAGCGTCCCCAATAGTTCTGGGCTCGCCGAGCGAGCGAACGCCCGGTGCTCGATTCGAACATGGGTTCGAATCGAACACCGGGCCCATCCCTAGTGCTAACACATCTTCATTCAATATGAACCCTGAAGCACTTAGTATCGAGTACTTCCAAGGTCACTGACAGTGTCCAAGTCCCAATCTCTTTTTCTTTGTCTCTTTTTAAGAATAGCAGACACCGAGATCTGTTCAGACCCAAAAAGTCTACAACAGGGATATGCAGTTAGCGGACCTCCAGCTGTTGCAGAACTACGAGTCTCATGAGGCATAGCAAGACACTGACAGCCACAGGCATAACACCCAGAGGCAGAGGCATGATGGGACTTGTAGTTTTGCCACAGCTGAAGGTCGGCTAATTGCATATCCCTGGTCTACAGTATACTGCCATATATGTCTCTATCCAGGGAGCATTACAAGCCTTGCACTGGAGATATCAGATGGCTTAATGGTCATTTTTGTCACTAGGCCCCTAGAGAGTCATGAGACTATCTTATCGAAACCCAGGCAGACTGTGACAGTAATAAAGTAAGTTTTGAAATAAAATTAAAATAAAAAAAATCATTAGAAATAAACAGTTTGTTTGGACAATTACAACATAAATATATATATATATATATATATATATATATATATATAGGGCCTTTTTTACACCAGAGGTCGGATCCTATCAGACCCTCCATTCTCCTCTATGAAGTGCCAAATGTGAACGGACTACCTCCGGGTCCGATCTGATCTGGCAAAAAATAAAATGGAAGGGGATCCCCTCCAGCTAGCCAGATCGGATCAAAGAGCGGTCAAGTGTAAATGGAAAGCTGGTCCATTTACATCCGACTTCTGGAGTTAGCAGGGTACTTTACTATATTAAAAAGGAAGTAAACTTCATCCTTTAGGTTTTACCTATAGATAAGCCTATAATAAGGCTTACCTATAGGTAGTATATAAATATCTCCTAAACTTTCTCCTTTTAGGAGATATTTACTGTACATGCAGCCAGTAAAATCACTGGTACAAGCACTCTGAAGGAATAGCCGCCAATTCCATCTCTTCAGAGCCCTGTGCGGTGATCAGTGGCTCCCACGCGCATGTGCTGGAGTGACGTCACACAGCTCCAGCCAGTCACAGAGCCCAGAGTCCACAAACATGGAAAGAAGACCGGGTGAAGATGGACGCCATCTCCAGCTGGAAGGCTTTGTTTTGAGGTAAGTTTCACATAATGTGCTGGTATGCGATGCATACTAGCAACATTATGCCTTTGCCTTGCAGGTAAGAAAAAAAAAGTGCAGCGGTTTACAAACGTTTTAAAAAGGGATAGATGAGTGTGAGAGATAGAGAGAGAGAGAGTGATGCTGATTTACTAAAAGGGTTGAGAATATTCTGAAACTAAAAATGATGTGAAAATTTACTTCAATTATCCAGCCATGTGCAGATGAAATATGTTAACAAGAATTTTCTTTTCACGTGTTTGTATAATTGAAGTAAATGTTTTATGTGAACGTTCTCAACTCCTTTAGTAAATTAGTCTCAGTATCTTGCCACTGTTGTTTTGGGCACCAGTACACAAAGAGTACACCATGAAACTGGAATCAGTGCAGAGAAGAACAACTAAATTAATAAAGGGCATGAAAAAAGCTATGAAAAAAGATTAGCTGCACTGAATTTATCCTCCTTTTCAGAAAAGTGTTTAAGGGGAAATGACTGCACAATATAAATACATATTGTAAACTTTGTAAAATGTTTTAAGGTCATTACAAATGACAAGTGAGCATGCTTCTGCATGGAGGAAAAGGGGTTTAACCAGTTTGCATATGGAAAGGCTTTGTTTCAGTAAGAGCTTTGAAAATAGTCTTCCACAGGAGCAAGTTCTAGCCAGCTTAGTACATTGCTAATTAAATAGATTGAGTTTGAATCGAAATGCAGAAAATATAACTATTTAGAAGACAAAAACATTGTAGATTGTTGATCCAGGAAGCATCCGATTGCCTTCGAGAATTAGAAAGGATTTTTGTTCCTTGTTTGAGCAATTTAGGTTACTCATTACAAAGGTGTTTTGCCTTCCTTTGGATAACCTGTGGGTTTACGTACTGTAGGCTTTATTAAACGTATTGTTGTCTTTTGGTTAACTTGATTGACATGTGTATTTTCTTAACCCGACTAACTATATGTAAAAGTGTAAAGCAAAAACATTTTTTTTAAATAAATACAAAACACAAACCTAAATACACACATACAATTCACATGCATTAATTTGCCCAATAATTCACCCAACTTGGACTAGTGTTAAAACCTGAAATTAAAATGATTTTTTTTAGGATTTTTTTGATTTGTTTCCACAATATAAGTGTTACATATTTGTATAGTGGTAATTAATCAAAATTAGACATTTGCTAATTGATATGTATTCTTCTTTCCTGAGGCAGTGTTTGGCAGAAATACCCTTGGGGGCAATTAGAGCTGTAAATATTTGGGGAAAGGTCTCAAACCCTAGACCATGAAATGTTTGTCCAATCTTCCTGGTACAATGTCTAAGGTCTACAGTGCCTTGAAAAAGTATGCATACCCCTTGGAATTTTCCACATTTTGTCATGTTACAATCAAAAACATAAATTTATTTTATTGGGATGTTATGTGCTAGACAAACACAAAGTGTCACATAATTGTGAAGTGGAAGGAAAATGATAAATGGTTTGCAACATTTTTTACAAATAAATATCTGAAAAGTGTGGCGTGTATTTGTATTCAGCCCCCCTGAGTCAATACTTTGTAGAATCACCTTTTGCTGCAATTAAAGCTGCAAGTCTTTTTGGAGATGTCTCTACCAGCTTTGCACATCTAGAGAGTGACATTTTTGCCCATTCTTCTTTGAGAAATAGCTCAAGCTCTGTCAGATTGGATGAAGAGCATCTGTGAACAGCAATTTTCAAGTCTTGCCACAGATTCTCAATTGGATTTAGGCCTGGACTTTGACTGGGCCATTCTAACACATGAATATGCTTTGATCTAAACCATTCCATTGTAGCTCTGGCTGTATGTTTAGGGTCGTTGTCCTGCTGGAAGGTGAACCTCTGCCCCAGTTTCAAGTCTTTTGCAGACTCTAACAGGTTTTCTTCTAAGATCGCCCTGTATTTGGCTCCATTCATTTCCCCATCAACTCTGACCAAATCCCCTGTCCCTGCTGAAGAAAATTATCCCCACAACATGATGCTGCCACCATCATGTTGCACGGTGGGGATGGTGTGTTCAGGGTGATGTGCAGTGGTTCTCCCTATAGTGAGTAACTTGCATTCACATTCTTATCCTCTTCACACCCTTGCCTCCCGACCCTTTAAGAGGTTTAGGTTGCCGGGAGGCGGGGCGGGGCTTAAGATCACATGCATTACATGTGTTCATATCCCATGGTACCTTACTGTCCGCAAGCAGTGGTTCCTGTACTGACTTCACTTCCTGAAACTCCTCCTCTCAGTATCTCTGTAGTTCAGAAGGTAGACTCTGTGAATTCTGTGACACAGAAGTGCCTTACTTACAGGGCATAGTGAGAATGTGTCACAGAATTCAAGGAAGTAAATGTGTGGGGATTTTCATACAGTAAATTTACAAACTTCAAGATTGTTTAGATTATTAGGAGTAGGCTAGAAATTATTGAAATACAATGTGAAAATGAATATATGATTCTACATTTTGATTCACTTTAATACATGTAAGGTCTCAGCATACATTTGGGATACAACCATTAGTTCAGAAATGTTAAGATGATATTAAAGCAGTATTAACCCCAAAAGCAAACATTTATTATATTGCAGGTTACCCATTCTTAGATGTGATGGCTGCATTCATTTCCTTATTAAGGCTTTCTTTCGTCTATTTTCATCTGGTGATCCAGCCCACGAGTCTGTTGTTTTTCAAAAGCACAAGCTTTCCAGCAGAATGAATCAGTTTATATGGATGAGACAAATCTCTTAACACTGGCAGGGTTGATTAACCATTTCAGCCCCGGAAGATTTTACCCCCTTCTTGACCAGAGCATTTTTTGCGATTAGGCACTGCGTTGCTTTAGCACGTTGTACCCAATTGGTGGTATTTGATCACCTATGTGGTTTTTATTTTTTGCGCTATAAACAAAAAAAGTTTGAAAAAAAAGCTATATTTTTTACTTTTTGCTACAATAAATATCCCCAAAAAATATATTAAAAAAAAAAATGTCTTTCTCGGTTTAGGCTGATATGTTTTCTTCTACGTATTTTTGGTTAAAAAAAATCGCAATAAGAGTATATTGATTGGTTTGTGCAAAAGTTATAGCGTTTACAAAATAGGGGATAGATTTATGGCATTTTTATTATTAATTTATTTTTTATTAGTAATGGCGGTGATCTGCGATTTTTATTGTGGCTGCGACATTATGGCAGACACATCGGACACTTTTGACACTATTTTGGGACCATTGTCATTTATACAGCGATCAGTGCTATAAAAATGCACTAATTACTGTGTAAATGACACTGGCAGGGAAGGGGTTAAAAACTAGGGGGGCGATCAAGGGGTTAAGTGTGTCCTAGGGAGGTGTTCTAACTGTAGGGGGGATGGGCTACCACTGACATGACATCGATCACTGCTCATGATGATAGGGAGCAGTGGATCTCTGTCATGTTACTAGGCAGAACAGGGAAATGCCTTGTTTACAAAGGCATCTCCCCATTCTGCCTCTCCTCACTACAATCGTGGTGAAAACTTTGAGTTCCTGGGACCCGCGGGCATGCTCCCACGGAGTGCGGCACGCCCAATAGGCAGCAAATTCAAAGAGACGTACAGGTACGCCCATTTGCCTGCCTGTGCCATTCTGCCGATGTACATGCCTTGCATACACACGGTCACACAAAAGTTCTCAGAACTTTCGACCATCAAGAACGTGGTGACGTACAACACTACGACGAGCCGAGAAAATTAAGTTCAATGCTTCCAAGCATGCGTCAATCTGTTTTCGAGCATGCATGATTTTTTGCGTGTCTGAATTGCATACAGATGATCACATTTTCGGATAGGAACTTTTCCCAAACCTGCTCTCTTTTTTTTGCTGGCTGGAAAAGACTGATGGAGCATACACACATCTCATCAGAGTTTTTCTGGCGGCATTTCCAATCGTGTGTACACGGAATTACTGATACAAGAGGTTTTGTTCTGGCCAGATCACCAGGTGAAAACAGAGGGGGAAAAAAGCCAAAGTAAAGAAAACTGATACACCTACCACATTACATAATTGTTAAGCTGCAATATAAAGGAAAATTTATTATCAATACTTACCGTAATTTTCCTTTCCTGATGGACTCCATGGCAGCCTACGTGTGGGTTAACCCCGCCTCCTTTCCAATGCTATAGGACCCCATTCCCATAAATGAACACTCACCACTCCATACTGTGTTCCGTAACTAGCCTACTCTTATGACTCATGGGTGGGAACTCCGTCTGCCATGGAGTCCATCAGGAAAGGAAAATTACGGTAAGTATTGATAATAAATTTTCCTTTTTCCTGACAGACTCCATGGCAGCCTACGTGTGGGAAATAACTAGCCGGCCACACGGGTGGGTATGCTTTAAACAGAAAATATTTTAATTCAATCTATCAGCCGATAGAATTTTCAAACCAAAGTTTACAGAGGATAAAGAAGCAGGTTCAATGCAATAATGCGACATGAAGGTATTAATAGAGGCCCAAGAAGCTGCCTTGCAGATGGTATCAGGAGCCACGTGTCGGGCTGCTGCCCATGAAGTAGCCATTCCTCTAGTCGAATGTGCCGTCACCGCCTCAGGAGGAGCCAAGCCCTTAGCCCTATAAGCCTGTTGTATGGTTCTTACGATCCAAGATGCCAGAGTCCTGGTTGAAGCTTTGTTCCCCTTGTTGCTGCCTGAGTGCAGTATAAAGAGATGATCCGAACGCCTAAAGGCGGAAGTAATGCGAAGGTATTCTCTCAGAGCTTCCCCGACGTCCAAAGGATGAATATCATCGGATTCTGGTGATCTGAAGGTAGGTAGAACGATCTCTTGGTTCTGATGGAACACCGAAGTTACCTTAGGATTGGATCCCAACATAGGAATAAGGACCACTCGGTCCGGAAAGAAAGTCAAGAAGGGTTCTTCGAAGCCCAGAGACCCAATTTCCGATACCCTCTTGGCCGAGGTGACTGCCACCAGGAAGGCAACTTTTTCAGAAAAGTCCTTAATGGAAAGCGGGGATGGCCCCGTCGTACTCAGACCAGAAATGGAGTCAAGGACAAGGGGAAGATCCCATTTGGGGAATCTGGACTTCCTCTGAGGCTTGAGTCTTGAGGCCCCTCGAAAGAATTGACGAACTAATGGATGGACTGCCCAGGAGGTACCAGAGAAGGCTGATAAGGCTGAAACTTGCACCCTGAGCGAGCCTATGGACAAGGGAAAATCAAGGCCAGTTTGTAAGAACCCGAGGATGTCCTGGACTCTTGGATGTTCAAAGGACCTATCTGTAGATGAGCAAAAGTTTACGAATTTGGACCAAATTCTACCATAAACCTTGTTTGTACTCGGTCTCCTGGAGCTTAATAAGGTAGAGATTACGCCAGAAGCACATCCGATGGACTCTAGCCTCTTCCTCTCAAGAACCAGACCATCAGTTTCAGTACTGCCGGACATGGGTGTAGTACCGCCCCTTGAGAAAGAAGGTCCGGCCTGAGAGGGAGAGATATCGGCTTCCGTACACTTAGCTGGACTAGTAGAGGGAACCAAGGCCTGTTGGGCCAGTAAGGAGCTATCATCACTACCTCCACTGCTTCTGACTGGAGCCTTTGAAGGAACCTGAGAATTAGTGGAAGTGGAGGGAAGGCATAGGCCCTCTTGAATCTCCATTGGTCTGTCAATGCATCCGTCCCCAAAGCCTGGCTGCAGCGATTCCGCGTGTAAAACTTCTCTATTTTGAAGTTGCAGGGGGAGGCAAAAAGGTCTACTTCTGGATTGACCCCCAGCGATATGATCCACTCGAAGGACTGAATGTGGAGGGACCACTCGTTGTTGTCCAACTGGGTGCGTGATAAGAAGTCCGCTTGCGTGTTCTGAACCCCTGGGAGAAAAACTGCAGAAATATTCCCCAGGTTCTTCTGTGCCCATGATAGAATGGGTTCCACTTCCCGGAGGAGAGTAGAGCTCCGTGTGCCCCCTTGCCTCTTCACATAGGAGACGGCTGTGGTGTTGTCCATCCGTAACAACACCGACTTCCCCTTCAAGACATGGGAGAAGTGCTGGAGAGCGCACCACGCTGCTCGGAGTTCCAAAATATTTGACCCTGGAACAGGAAGACTTGTGTCCCATTTGCCCTGTGCCAGGTCCGCTCCGCAGAGGGCCCCCCAGCCAGTCCCACTGGCATCGGTCGTGACCGTTACCCAAGAAATGGGAGCTATTGAGTGACACGTCAGGAGATTCTTGTGTTGGAGCCACCAGAAGAGGCTGTTCCTCATTGTTGACGTTATCCGTATGTCTTGGCTTTTGTTTCCCGTCTTCCACTGTCTCAGAAACCCTGACTGGAACGGGCGTAGTCTCCACAAGGCCCACTTGACCATAGGAGTCGTAGAGACTATTGTCCCTATGATCTTGAGACACTGCGAGGCCTTCAGATACCGAGTGTGAAGAGCTTGAGAGACCCTTTCCCGTATGGTCGGGATTTTTTCCATCGGCAGCGAGATCGTACTTTGCAGAGTGTCGAACTGGGCACCCAGATAGACTAGCCGTTGTGTTGGTACTAGTTGGCTTTTTGCCATGTTTAGAAGCCACCCGAAGTTGGTTAATGTGGACATCACCTGCTCGCGATGAACCAACAGCTGTTCTTTGTCTTGCGATAGAACCAGAAGATCGTCCAGATAATGGTACAGCCTTATCCCCTTTAGCCTGATCAGGGCCACTACTGCCAGGAGCACTTTTGAATAGACCCGAGGGGAGGTCGTCAACCCGAAGGGGAGGCAGATAAACTGTAGATGGTCTTGACCGACATGGAATCTTAGGAACCTTTGGAAGCCTTCCTCTATCGGGACGTGAAAATAAGCGTCCTTTAAGTCGATCGAGACCATCCAGTCCCCTGGTTGGATGGCTCGCTGTATAGTTAGGAGGGTTTCCATTTTGAATTTTCCGTATTCTATAAACTGATTTAAGTATGATAGATCTATCACCGGGCGCCACGATCCGCTTTTCTTCTGTACCAAGAAGAGGGGGGGAGTAGACTCCTTGAAACCGTTCTTCTTCCGGCACCCGGACCACTGCGCCCTGAGCCTTTAACAGCTCCACATATGACAGTAGGACTTGTCTCTGTTCTTCTGAACGAGGAAGCAGGGTGGACATGAACCTGGGAGGAGGAACGCTGGAAAAGGTCCAACTGTGACCCGACGAGACCGTCTTGATAACCCAGTAATCTGAGATCGAGGCCACCCAGACGTGCCGGAAAAGGGATAGACGGGCCCCTACCCGACCCGCCTGGGCGGGCGCAATCTCAGAAGGACTTGGGTGGCTCACGTCCACCAGACGACTGGCCCTTGACGGACTTGCGAAAGGAACTCTGTCCTCTGCTCCAATTCCTCCTGAAGTCCCTTCCAGGCTTGTAGGAGCGTGCATCCCTCGAGCGCTCCGGACTGCGCCTTTTAAACTGGGGCTTCTTCCGCCCGAGCAACCTCCTGTCCTGGGGAAGGAAGCCCGACTTACCGCCTGTCGCACGCGTTATGGCATCGTCCAGCTTGTTACCGAATAACGTAGATCCCTCAAAGGGGATTTTGCACCATGCTTGTTTGGAAACAGGAGCCAGGGACGTAGCCACAAAGCGCTCTTAGCCGTGACTGAGGACAGCATAATGCGTGCTAGCAGACGTATCAGGTCAATGGACGCCTCCCCCAGGAAGACCGATGCGAGCTTTAGTTCTGCTGCTGCTGAACTCCTAGCCAGTTCGACCGACACGCCATTCAGGAAGGAGTCCACATTTTCAGTCCAGGCCTCCATGGCCTTGGACATAGCCGCTAGGGCTAAAGCAGGTTTACAGGCCATTCCAGCCAGACCATAGATCCTTTTGAGGTCCTGATCGATCTTCCTCTCTAGGCCATCTTTAAAGGACACTGAGTCCTCCATCGGGAGAGTGACGTGCTTGGCCAAATGCATCAACGCTGCGTCCACGAGTGGAGCGTTCTCCAGATGCTTCACCTCTTCTACCTTAAAAGGGTATAGCCTGGAAGTTTTGTTGGTCATGGAGGATTTCCTATCCACCTTGCTCCACACTTCTTCTATAATATCTTTTAGTTCAGTGAGTAGAGGGAAGTTCGGCCGTTCTTTACCCAGCTGCTTGAAGAATTTCTTCTGCTTAGCTGGGGGAGTGGATGCTTCTTCCCACTTGAGGGCCTCCTTAATTGCTTTAATTAGTGGTGAGACCATGGCGAAGTCAAAGCCCCCGATCTCCTCATCGCCTGGGAATTCCTCTCCAGAGGACTCACCAGAAGCCTCGTAGGGCTGAGATGTGCCCGGATCATCCCGGGGTTCGTCGGACTGGGGACCAGTCGCAGCCGTAGACTGACTCAACGTGCGAGGGACCACCATGTCCTTGAGCGACTGCTGCACGACACGCTTTACCAGGGACTCCATGCGCTGGTTTTCCGTGTCTTTTTCCCCAACCGCCTTAGCAAAGCATCTGCCACACAGTGATTTGCCTTCCGGGACTCGAGTCTTGCATCCCCAGCATGCTCTGCGATCAGAGCGATCATCATGGCGGTGGGAGCGGTGTCTGGAGGAGGAATGTGAGCTTCTCCTTTGGTGGTGAGACCCATGCGGAGAGTCCCGCCTGGATCTAGACGACTGTTTTTGTTGTGGCCTGGCAAGGTCCCGATCCTGCAAATCCAATCTGGAAGGGCTAAGCAGAAAAAACACACAGGGGGAGGGGAAACATAGGCATCAGTATGCGCATAAGAAATGCAAATGTAATTCCACCCCTCCCTTACCAGCACATACCTAGTGCGTAAGGGCTGGCCACCTAAAGGCGGTGATTTGTCCATAATTCCTGGACGAAGCGTCAAAAAGTAAACACAGCAGTCTGCAAGACAGGATTGCGACCTAAGCATAATACCGGCAATTTTTAGACAGAAAAAATGCATGCCCCCAAAAAAGATTTCACCCCCTTTTTTTTTTCCTTTTTTTTTTTACAGCATTTAAATAAAAAGATTTTTCTCCCCCTTTTTTTTTTTTTTTAAATTTTATATACACAAATATATATATTCTCCCCTTTTTTTTTTTTTTAAAACATTCTTCAGCAAAAAAAGACGGGCATACACCTTTAAGGTATAAAAACAGCACTAACCTGTCGATCCTCTAAGGCTGAGGGCTGGGGAATAGGCTTGCTGCTTCCTCTGCACTGGAAAACCCCCAGTGATACAGCAGCAGCAGCCTGGATTTTAAATTCCCCGCCTCGTGACGTCACCGCCCCTCCACCTCGCACATGCGCTGTGGACGATGGCCGTACTGCGCAAGTGCGGCCGCCAGACCGCGCATGCACGAACCAAGCCTCGATTCGACCAGAGGCTGGTGCGCATGCGCAAACCATCGCGACGGCCAAACCAGGAACAGCACGGCGGGCTGGAACGCAGAAGCGCTCCAGCCGCCATACAGGGGGGAATACACTAGACGCCAGGGAAAATATATATCTAACATAGAAATACAAATATAGCTGCCATGGAGAAGAAATAAAGGGACCTTGCCAGCCGATGATGAGCCGATCACGTCCGACCATCCGTCTGATACATGCGATGGGCATACAGAGGCAGTCCACCTGTCCTGGGGAAACTTCCAGCCTCAAAAAGCTACTCGCCCGCCCATGGCTGAGCACAGAGCTTGCACCGCGTTGGTATGCCAGAAGAAATCCGAGATCCGACCGGACGCGAACCAAATGTGAAGGTCCATAGGAGGAGGACAAAAAAAGACCACAGTATGGAGTGGTGATTGTTCATTTATGGGAATGGGGTCCTATAGCATTGGAGAGGAGGCGGGGTTAACCCACACGTAGGCTGCCATGGAGTCTGTCAGGAAATTACATTTTTGATTTTGGGTTTAATACTGCTAATACCCTGAAATTTTCAAGCACATTCAGCAGCTTATTTAATCACCTACTGAGTATGCAGTTTCTTTATGGTGTTCACACCACACATGTGAGGTATCGCTACGAACGTCAGAACAAGAGCAATAATTTTACTGCTCCACCTCCTCTGTAACTCTAAACTGGTAACCTGTAAAAAAATTTGTAACGAGTTGCCTATGAATATTTTTAAGTACCTTAGTTTGCAACCATTCCCTGACTGTGCACAATTTTAAAGCATGACAAGTTAGGTATCTATTTAAACATCTTTTATATTTAAAAAAAAAAATTATATTGTAACTGTTTTTTTTTTTCTTCCTTCGCCTCACATAATGTTGATTTGTATTCTGTATTTTACACACTTTTCAATAAAAACCTGTCCGAAAAAAAAATGAGTTATAGTTTTTTTTTGCATTAAAATTCATAAAGTGTATTTTTTCCAAAAAAGTTGCATTTGAAAAATCGCAATTGCAATAATTGCCATTTTATTCTCCAGGGTCTCTGCTAAAAAAAAATATATATAATGTTCGGGGGTTCTGAGTAATTTTCTAACAAAAAAAATAAAGATTTTTACATGTAGGAGAGAAATGTCAGCGTTGGCCTGGGTTTGGAACTGGTTAAACTAAAAAATGCTGAGGGTTTATTACTACTTTAAGTTTGTTGAACAAGGTAGTTACAGATTGGGCATGCACTGCTAAACACAGATTAATACAGATTAACTAAATGTGTTAATTTGCATACATATGATTTCAGTTAAAGATTCATTCTAATTAGAATTAAAATGTTAAGTCTTGCTCTCATGCTGATCCAATGGCATCAGTACTTTCTGTGTCACTAACCCGGGACGAGCATGCATATCAGATCTGACTTTCTACTGATTCCAAATTAGTCTCTCAGAAAGTACTGAAGCCGGAGACTGCCAGACAAAAAAATCATTCCAAGAAACGTTCTCAACTGCAACCTCAGTTTTTTCTTCTTAGTACTTTTCTCATTTAAGTGACAAGAATGTTTGGCAGTCTACTTATCTACATAGCTGTTTTTTTTTCTTTATACATGGATTAAATTACTCTTCCAGTGAGTTCAGCTCTTACATGCAGGAATTCCTTTTGTGACTAATTACAGGACCCATGGCCAGGCCATGGATAGACAACTAATTACATATGTATACTAAGTATTCCAGTACTGTTGAAATAAAACTCTCCCTGACTCCAATGGCTACAGGCACTGTGGTGTAATTCTGTGTGAGACTTCACAGCCAAGGGTGACTTTGATTACAGTTGTGTTTTCAGGCTGCCAAGCTATCCCCATTAGCTCACCCTTCTATTTTTGACACTACAGCCCTTTTATCTAAGCTTTCTTTTAATCTTCTGTACAATAAATAACTATTAGGGAGCAGTTGTGGTTACCATGGTCTGGGCAAAGGTTTGCTTTAAGCCTTTCCCAACATCAAAGCAGTAAATATTTGAATGTATTATTCACTTGATTTTTCAGTTCAAAGCTGAAGTTGCTCTGCATGGGAAAAATGGGATAACTTTTTTGATATATTCGATCAATGTAATAATGAGTTAACTAAAGCTAGCTGCATGTAGTGGTTACTTTAGGCCACCCTTGGAGTAAGTTAGTGTCAATGACACTAGATAATATTGAAATTAGCTTTCTGTTTCAGCCGCCTTCCCCTACTGGGTGAACTACCATGGGTGTATGAATGCATGGCACGCTACTGTATTGCTCTGCCTGGAGCCTGCTGGGAAATCCATCTTATAATCAGCGTGGGTGATGCCCATTGTTACATAAGTGTATAATTCTCTTTTAGCTTTCACGAGTGGTTTGTAGAAGACTAAGATCTTTTACATCACAGTATTTCTGAAGGCTTGTAGGATATTGACAATCTTGCATCCAAAGCAGTTTTTATAATACTCACATTTCTGTCAGCTCAGGCTGCCTGGCTTTAGGCATATCCTCATATATAAAAAGGTATTGCTGCTTCAGGGTTTATTGGTTGGTAACAATATTTTCTCTTTTGTAGGAGCTTCCAGTGATTGATGTATGAGTTCCTTTTCATTGTTTGGACTTGTGGGAATGAGGAACAGCTCTTCTGTGGTTCAAGAGAAAATTCAAAGAAAATGAAAGATTTCACGTTATAAACATGCAAGGTAATATACACAGAACAAAATCATTGTTTTATATGCCAACAAGACAGACTTGAAACAAAACCAGTTTGACAGAGCCATTTACAGCAATAAATTCTTAATATGCAAAACCGTTCCGTGCAACATAATAGGGAAATTCTTGGGAGAATGCAGAAACATTGCAAAATGTAAACTTGATGTGTGTTCTAAACAAATACCCATTAATTTTAATTGAGCAGTACACATGGCATGCTGCATTTTCCATTTGAGCACAAGCTTTTGCACTTAAAAGCAAATGCAGTGTTTGACAAGAAGAACCATCTACAGGAGCCATTAGCCCAGATAGCAAGCAATTGCGCTGCAAGTTTGAAAATGACTTGCTAAGCTATTGCTAGACTTGCTAGGCTTCACAAATAATAATTTTGCATAGAGCAGCCCAGATCCCCCTCTTCTCGGGGTCCCTCTTCAGCTGTCCTGGCCCCTCCCTCCTGTCGAGTGCCCCAAAGCAAGCAGCTTGCTAAGGGGGCACCCGAGCCAAGCTGCAACTCTGTGTATCCATTCAGACACGGAACTGCAGTTAAGCCAGCCCCCTCTCTCTCCCAAGTGGCTTACTGACTTTAACTGACAGCAGTGGGAGCTAATGGCGCCACTGCTGTGTCTCAGCCATCCAGGAGAGAGAGTCTCAGATGGCCGAGGCACTCATGGACATCACTGGATAGATATTGACCTCAGGTAAGTATTAGGGGGGCTGCTGCACACAGAAGGCTTTTTATCTTAATGCATAGAATGCATTACATTAAAAACCCCTCTGCCTTTACAACCACTTTAGGCTTTGACAATAAAACCTGGAAGCTGATTGGTTTCTGTGCAAAGCTGCATCAAATTTTGCACTCTCCAGTTTTAATAAATCAACCCCACCATCTGAAACGTATGTCAAACTGATGCTATTGACACAGACCCTAAAGGTAGCAAATAGCAATATTGATGCATAATATGGCAACCTATAGCAGCTGGTCAGATCATCTTAATGGATTATCCCAGTAAAAAATGATATTCTAGGTTTTTGTTAGATGCTAGATTTAAGCCACCTGACAGTTTTTTATATCTCTCAGGGACTCCAATGATGAGATATCTCTAGGTAGTTTGTGCGCAGCTGCTATGATCATAATATTTGATTCTCACTCTCCCTGATGAATATTTAATATGTTTTTTATTATGGAGAATGCAACAGAAGATACTGGAACACAAGGGGTGGAGGGAAACACACAAAAGTCAAAGTTAGATGGCAACATAGTCAGGAATTATGGCAGGGAGACCTCACTGTCGGAGTATCGAAGACCTTTAAGAAGCCAGAGTGTGACTCAGCCAACTAATTTACACATATAACAAAAAGATCACTTATGGGAGGACTGACCCTTTATTTAATCTGACTACAGTTATGGAAATTACATCTAACTATCTTTTAATTTACTTAATATTGTAAACCAAGAAAAACATAAAGCTAAAATATTGTAAGCATTGCTAGATTTGCAGACCATGGTGACTCTATATCCTCTCCTTAGTGAATACACCTATATGGTTTAGCTTTCATTTTGAAAAAAAAAAAAAAAAAACACTTTTTAAATTTTTTTAAATTTGTTTTTAATGATGAGACTTATTGTCTATTATATACTGTATAAATTCTGCAAATGTAGTATTTTTTACTGATTCTTACTAAGGATGGGCCCGGTGCTCGATGCGAACCCACGTTCGCATCGAGCACCGGGCGTTCGCTCGCTCGGCGAGCCCAGAACTATTTTGGCCGCTCGCATCACGTTCGTGTGATGCGAGCGGCCCCGCAATGCATTGCGGCCGGCGCGCCGACGCAGTGCATTGCTGGCTGATGATTGGCCAAGCATGCACTGTGACCCCCGCATGCTTGGCCAATCACAGCCCCCGGAAACTCGAAGAGCCATAATTGGCTACAGGCAGGACGCCTGTAGCCAATTACAGCTCAGGGGCTGTAGTACACGCCCCCCCCTATAAAACGCCGCCACGCCGTCTGCGCCGGTCACATGCTGTTCCGGCGCAGATTGAGCAGGCTGTTTCTGTGACACTCTGCTCGATTTAGTTAGGTAGAGAGAGAGATTCACTTGCAGAGATTGAGTTAGATAGATTCAGTTACAAAGATTGATTGACAAAGAGGGGCTTGTAGTGTGCTCGTGGCAGGCAGGCAGAGCTCCTATATTTTGTTACCAGAAGCACCTATAGACTTGTAGTGTGTTCGTGGCAGGCAGGCAGAGCTCCTATATTTTGTTACCAGAAGCACCTATAGGACTTGTAGTGTGTTAGTGACAGGCAGGCAGAGCTCCTATATTTTGTTACCAGAAGCACCTATAGGACTTGTAGTGTGTTAGTGACAGGCAGGCAGAGCTCCTATATTTTGTTACCAGAAGCACCTATAGGACTTGTAGTGTGTTAGTGGCAGGCAGGCAGAGCTCCTATATTTTGTTACCAGAAGCACCTATAGGACTTGTAGTGTGTTAGTGACAGGCAGGCAGAGCTCCTATATTTTGTTACCAGAAGCACCTATAGGACTTGTAGTGTGTTAGTGGCAGGCAGGCAGAGCTCCTATATTTTGTTACCAGAAGCACCTATAGGACTTGTAGTGTGTTAGTGACAGGCAGGCAGAGCTCCTATATTTTGTTACCAGAAGCACCTATAGGACTTGTAGTGTGTTAGTGGCAGGCAGGCAGAGCTCCTATATTTTGTTACCAGAAGCACCTATAGTACTTGTAGTGTGTTCGTGGCAGGCAGGCAGAGCTCCTATATTTTGTTCCCAGAGGCACCTATAGGACTTGAAGTGTGTTAGTCCCATTACACACACAGAGCTATATTTTGTTCCCAGAAGCACCTATAGGACTTGAAGTGTGTTAGTCCCAGAGCTCACACACACACACAGAGCTATATTTTCTTCCCAGAAGCACCTATAGGACTTGAAGTGTGTTAGTCCCATCACACACACAGAGCTATTATTTTTTCTTCCCAGAAGCCATAGGACTTGAAGTGTGTTAGTCCCTTTACACACAAAGAGCTATATTTTCTTCCCAGAAGCACCTATAGGACTTGAAGTGTGTTAGTCCCATTACACACACAGAGCTATATTTTCTTCCCAGAAGCACCTATAGGACTTGAAGTGTGTTAGTCCCATTACACACACAGAGCTATATTTTCTTCCTAGAAACACCTATAGGACTTGAAGTGTGTTAGTCCCATTACACACACAGAGCTATATTTTCTTCTCAGAAGCACCTATAGGACTTGAAGTGTGTTAGTCCCATTACACACACAGAGCTATATTTTCTTCCCAGAAGCACCTATAGGACTTGAAGTGTGTTAGTCCCATCACACACACAGAGCACCTATATTTTCTTCCCAGAAGAAGCACCTATAGGACTTGAAGTGTGTTAGTCCCATCACACACACAGAGCTATATTTTCTTCCCAGAAGCACCTATAGGACTTGAAGTGTGTTAGTCCCATCACACACACAGAGCTATATTTTCTTCCAGAAGCACCTATAGGACTTGAAAGTGTGTTAGTCCCATTACACACAAAGAGCTATACTTTGTTCCCAGAAGCACCTATAGGACTTGAAGTGTGTTAGTCCCATCACACACACAGAGCAATATTTTGTTCCCAGAAGCACCTATAGGACTTGAAGTGTGTTAGTCCCATTCACACACAGAGCTATATTTTCTTCCCAGAAGCACCTATAGGACTTGAAGTGTGTTTAGTCCCATCACACACACAGAGCTATATTTTTCTTCCCAGAAGCACCTATAGGACTTGAAGTGTGTTAGTCCCATTACACACAAAGAGCTATATTTTGTTCCCAGAAGCACCTATAGGACTTGAAGTGTGTTAGTCCCATTACACACACAGAGCTATATTTTCTTCCCCAGAAGCACCTATAGGACTTGAAGCACCTATAGGACTTGAAGTGTGTTAGTCCCATTACACACACAGAGCTATATTTTCTTCCCAGAAGCAGAAAGCACCTATAGGACTTGAAGTGTGTTAGTCCCATCACACACACAGAGCAATATTTTCTTCCCAGAAGCACCCCTCCCATAGTGTACTTGAAGTGTGTTAGTCCCATCACACACACAGAGCTATATTTTCTTCCCAGAAGCACCTATAGGACTTGAAGTGTGTTAGTCCCATCACACACACAGAGCTATTTTTTCTTCCCAGAAGCACCTATAGGACTTGAAGTGTGTTAGTCCCAGAAGCACCTATAGGACTTGACATCACACACACAGAGCTATATTTTCTTCCCAGAAGCACCTATAGGACTTGAAGTGTGTTAGTCCCATTACACACACAGAGCTATACTTTGTTCCCAGAAGCACCTATAGGACTTGAAGTGTGTTAGTCCCATCACACACACAGAGCTATATTTTCTTCCCAGAAGCACCTATAGGACTTGAAGTGTGTTAGTCCCATCACACACACAGAGCTATATTTTCTTCCCAGAAGCACCTATAGGACTTGAAGTGTGTTAGTCCCATTACACACAAAGAGCTATACTTTGTTCCCAGAAGCACCTATAGGACTTGAAGTGTGTTAGTCCCATTACACACACAGAGCTATATTTTCTTCCCAGAAGCACCTATAGGACTTGTAGTGTGTTAGTGGCAGGCAGGCAGAGCTCCTATATTTTGTTACCAGAAGCACCTATAGGACTTGTAGTGTGTTCGTGGCAGGCAGGCAGAGCTCCTATATTTTGTTCCCAGAAGCACCTATAGGACTTGAAGTGTGTTAGTCCCATTACACACAGAGCTATATTTTCTTCCCAGAAGCACCTATAGGACTTGTAGTGTGTTAGTGGCAGGCAGGCAGAGCTCCTATATTTTGTTACCAGAAGCACCTATCGGACTTGTAGTGTGTTCGTGGCAGGCAGGCAGAGCTCCTATATTTTGTTCCCAGAAGCACCTATAGGACTTGAAGTGTGTTAGTCCCATTACACACAGAGCTATATTTTCTTCCCAGAAGCACCTATAGGACTTGAAGTGTGTTAGTCCCATTACACACACAGAGCTATATTTTCTTCCCAGAAGCACCTATAGGACTTGAAGTGTGTTAGTCCCATTACACACACAGAGCTATATTTTTTCTTCCCAGAAGCACCTATAGGACTTGAAGTGTGTTAGTCCCATTACACACACAGAGCTATATTTTCTTCCCAGAAGCACCTATAGGACTTGAAGTGTGTTTAGTCCCATCACACACACAGAGCTATATTTTCTTCCCAGAAGCACCTATAGGACTTGAAGTGTGTTAGTCCCATCACACAGAGCAATATTTTCTTCCCAGAAGCACCTATAGGACTTGAAGTGTGTTAGTCCCATCACACACACAGAGCTATATTTTCTTCCCAGAAGCACCTATAGGACTTGAAGTGTGTTAGTCCCATCACACAGAGCTCCTCTATTTTCTTTGCATAAGCACCCACAGGACTTCTAGTGTGTTAGTGGCATCACACAGAGCTCCTATATATTCTTCTCAGCAGCACCCACAGGACTTCTAGTGTGTTAGTGGCATCACACAGAGCTCCTCTATTTTCTTTGCAGAAGCACCACAGGACTTCTAGTGTGTTAGTGGCTCACACAGAGCTCCTCTATTTTCTTCCAGAAGCACCTACAGGACTTCTAGTGTGTTAGTGCATCACACAGAGCTCCTATATTTTCTTTGCAGGAAGCACCCATAGGACTTATAGTGTGTTAGTGGCATCCACAGAGCTCCTATATATTCTTCTAGCAGCACCCACAGGACTTGTGTGTTAGTGGCATCACACAGAGCTCCTATATTTTCTTCTCAGAAGCACCTACAGGACTTCTAGTGTGTTAGTGGCATCACACAGAGCTCCTATATTTCTTTGCAGAAGCACCCATATGACTTCAAGTGTGTTAGTGGCATCACAGAGCTCCTATATTTTCTTCTCAGCAGCTCCCACAGGACTTCTAGTGTGTTAGTGGCATCACACAGAGCTCCTATTTTTTCTTTGCAGAAGCACCCATAGGACTTCTAGTGGTGTTAGTGGCATCACACAGAGCTCCTATATTTTCTTCTCAGCAGCACCCACAGGACTTCTAGTGTGGTTAGTGGCATCACACAGAGCTCCTATTTTTTCTTTGCAGAAGCACCCATAGGACTTCTAGTGTGTTAGTGGCATCACACAGAGCTCCTATATTTCTTCTCAGCAGCACCCACAGGACTTCTAGTGTGTTAGTGGCATCACACAGAGCTCCTATTTTTTCTTTGCAGAAGCACCCATAGGACTTCTAGTGTGTTAGTGGCATCACACAGAGCTCCTATATTTTCTTTCTCAGTGTGTTAGTGGCACACCCACAGCTGACTTCTAGTGTGTTAGTGGCATCACACAGAGCTGTAGGACTTCTAGTGTGTTAGTGGCATCACACAGAGCTCCTACACAGAGCTCCACGTGGCCATGGGACACGCAGCGTCTATTTTGCTTTGCAGGCTCAAGCACCAGAGCAACGATTCGATTCGGATGACGATACAGTACAGTTCACCAGCTGCAACTGCCAGGTTTGCTCTAGTGGGTGAAGAGGGAGGGGATGATATGTGAGGTCTGTTTGGTGCCTCAAGGGAGTGAGGATTAGTGTCCAACGAGGCAGGATGCCCCCTGGAGGCCAGGTCAGCACAGAAAGCATACTGTAAACACCGAGAGCTCCTATGCCTCTGCATTATCAGAAAAGTTCTTTGGTGTGGGCCTTTTTTTGAGCGAGTGCAGCCGCACAAGCACTGCTATTTGCAATTCTTAGTGGCATCACAGAGGGACTGATGTAAATTAGGTGTGTCCCAGTGACAGTCCGTTGCAGTGGCAAATTTCCCTGCCCCAGAAAGAATTAACTCCTCTATTTTCTTTGCAGAAGCATTAAACCGCTGACTCCCACATAGGCAGCTGGGATGGATGCAAGTGTGTGTTAGGTTGGCATCCAACGGCGACTACTGACTGCTCCTACCTCCACCCCTCCTCTCTTCTTCCGCTCCATTTTCTTGGAACCCTCGGGGCTCCGTAGGCGCACACGCAAGTACACAGGACTTTGCGCTGTGTGTTAGTGGCATCACACAGAGCTCCTCTTTTTCTTTGCAGAAGCACCCATAGGACTTCTAGTTTATCCGGACAGTGTTATCCTTCTTCCCACTCATCACAGGGAAGAGGATGGGAGGAGGAGGGGAGGTGAGGAGAGGATTGTGTGACAGAGGTGGAGCCTGGCCACCTGCATCAGCAGCAGCAGTTTGATGGACATCCCCAACTTGCAGGTGGACTTGTACGTGGCTGGGAGCACATGTTCAGCACCCACCTGGCATGGGTGACCCGTCTAGTGTGTTAGTGGCAATTTCTTCTCAGCTAGTGGCATCACACAGAGCTCCTATATTTCTTCTCAGCAGCACCTACAGGACTTCTAGTTTGTTAGTGGCATCACACAATATTGTAAGCATTGCTAAGCGCTCCTATTTTTTCCTTTGCAGAAGCACCCATAGGACTTCTAGTGTGTTTAGTCACACAGAGCTCCTATATTTTCTTATCAGCAGCACCCACAGGACTATCCAGAAGCACCCATAGGACTTCAAGTGTGTTAGTGGCATCACACAGAGCTCCTATATTTTCTAGTGTGGCAATCATTTGCAGACACAGAGCTCCTCTATTTTCTTTGCAGAAGCACCTATAGGACTTCTAACACAGAGCTCCTAAGCAGCAAACAATGGCTGGAAGACCGCCAAGGGAGGCAGAGCGTGCAGAGCCAAGAACACAGGGCAAACGTGGCCGTGGACGTTGGACGTGGTCGTGCATCGTCATCAGCACGTGGCCATGGGACACGCGCGTCTTTGTTTTCGGCAGCTGGACATGTGGAGCCGCATCATGCTGAAGGCTTGGTAGAATGGATGACCAAGCCCTCCTCATCCTCCTCATCCTCTCTCACCCAGGCTCAGGGTACTGACAGAGCATCATCAGCCACCCCTTCCCTAGACCCACCATGTCCTCCTGAGGAGTCCCCCGAACTCTTTGAGGACGAGGAGGAGGAGGATGCGGCGTCACATGTCCAACGAGGCAGGATGCCCCCTGGAGGCCAGGTAGAGGCCAGCACAGCAACTGTACAAACACCGCAGAGCTCCGCCTGTGCAGGGCGCTGCCTCTGCACGTTATCAGAAAAGTTCTTTGGTGTGGGCCTTTTTTGAGACGAGTGCAGCAGATCGCACCACTGCTATTTGCAATATTTGTCTCAAGCGTATCTCGCGTGGCCAAAAACATCAGCCGCTTGGGCACGACAAGCATGACCAGACATATGGCGACCTGCCATGCAGCTCGTTGGCAGGCACACATAAAAGACCCACACCAAAGAACTAAGCGGACCTCTCCTTGCTCCTCCTCAGTGACTCTATATCCTCTCCTTAGTGGTGAGCAGTGACAGTGCATGCATCAGTGACACTGTCCCTCTTGTCCACCTGTTGGAGCATACGCATGCGTGGGATAATGGACAGGGCACTTGAGGCAGAACAGAGGCAGGAAGAGGAGGACTTCCTTGCCTCTCAAGGCCCCCTTTATCCGGACAGTGTTCCTTCTGTCCCACCCATCACACAGGAAGAGGATGAGGAGGAGGAGGAGGAGGAGGAGGAGGAGGATTGTGTGAGCATGGAGGTGGAGCCTGGCACTCAGCATCAGCAGCAGCAGTAAGGGATGATGTACAGTCCCAACAAGCCAGTGGACTTGTACGTGGCTGGGAAATGGTGGCTGGCGATCATGTCATCCTCAGTGACCCAGAAGACTCCGGACCGAATGCCTCAGCTAACCTACGCTGCATGGCCTCCCTGATCCTGCAAAGCCTGCGGAAGGATCCTCGTGTTCTTCGGATCAAGGAGAGGACCATTACTGGCTGGCCACTCTCCTTGATCCGCGTACAAGGGTAAGGTTTCGCGGACCTTATCTTGCCGTCGCAGAGGGAGCAGAGGATGAGACATCTCAGGGAGGCCTTGCAGAAAGGTTGTGCAACGCGTTCCCAGAAACTGGGAGGCTGGTCCTGGGCGACGAGTTGCTGAGGCTTCGGTCAGTGGCAGAAGGAGCGGTGGGGAAGGTGGACGTCTGACCGATACACACCTGAGGCGGATATAACCGAATAATTTTTAATGTCACATCCCTTCAAGACTGCCTATGCTGATGCTGAGTGACTGTCCTCTTATGTTCACTGACTATCCTCTTCCTCCTCCTCATATGGTTTACAGTCTCTGTGAGCAGTGTTTCATTTTTCGCAAAAAAAAAAAAAAAGTACAGCTAATATGAGTTTCTATAGAAATAGAATCACTTTTTAATTTGTTTTTCAGGTGCTTGCAATGATGAGCCCACCACCACCACCACCACCACCCCCATTATTGTCTGATTATTGTCTGTTATGTACTGTATAAATTCTGCAAATGTAGTATTTTTTACTGATTCTTACCATACTGCTAATAAACCACTGATGTACATATATTAACTGCCCATTCTAACATATCTAAACTTCCCATGGTGTCATGGCAGAGCAAGTCTAAACCAAAAAAAAAAGAATGTGCTCCCATGATTCAACATAATACTTTGTGTAGGTATTTTGCACGATGTCAAATTCTAAACTGTATATTAGTTGATGTGTCATTGTAAAGAAAGAAGAAAAATGTTGATTGGTTGCATTTATTCATTTTAAAAATCTCTTTCAAATAGACTCACATTTTTTCTTCTTTAAGAACAGTTGTTACAGTGCATAATAAAAATGTTGTGATTAAGCACCCATGCAACAATTTAAGCAGCATATGTGATGTTCTTTCTTTGTTATTTAGTTTCGTATTTATATTCCTCATTTAGAGTGGAAAGGCAAGCAATTCAGTTCTAAATTAAAAGAAAAGTCTGTCAGGCATTCTGGTGCCAATAGCACATACTTCTGCTGTCATTAAAAGACTATAGATTCAGCAAGATCATTTCATGTAGCAACACAATTGCTGCCACCATCTACAGCAATATTAGGGCCCATCTGTGCTGGATTCACTGTACTAATCTCCTACATGATATATTGTGTTTTTTCGTAAATGATTACATAGCCAACGACCGCTAATGCCAAAATCTCCACGGTGTGATTATGTTCTGGGTCCCTCAGTTCCACCTCTTTTTTCCTGAAGAGATGTGTCACATACCATACAGCACTACCTTCTGTATTATCACTTATGTTGTTATTCTAGCAAACAAGAGATTTATTCTTCATATTAGAGTAGCCAACAAAAACAGACAGATCACTCTTTTCTGCCCTTGCGGCTAAATGTATATCACCATAATTGTAATGACATTATAACAAAAAGAAGTTTAAAGCTTATTGCAAACCATGTAGATACAGATATTGTTGCAGTTATAGGCTGTGAATGATCTTTTAAGCAAGTCTTGATACAGGAGTTCATTAAAGAATGGTCCCATTTTCAATGTGCCACATTAGCTGAAGCAATTTGCATAAATGTATTTTATTTTACAACCTAGAGTACAGATTAGTAAAAGCATTATCCAGTAAAAGGTCAGCATTCATTAGGCTTAAATACTCTGAAGATTTAGTGGCTTTTTTTTGTTCTGGTCATTAGACCACTTATGTATTTGTACATGTTGATCATATCCCCCCTTAATCCCCTCGTCTCAAGAGGGAATAGATGCAGTTCCTCTAATCTTTCCTGATAGCTGAGCTCCTCCATGCCTCTTATCAGTTTGGTTGCCCTTCTCTACACTTTCTCCAGTTCCCTGATATCCTTTTTGAGAACTGCTGCCCAAAACTGAACTTCTTTTCCAGATGAGGTCTTACTAATGGTTTGTACAGGGGCAAAATTATATCTCTCTCTCTGGAGTCCATACCTCTCTTAATACATGAAAGGACTTTGCTTGCTTTGGAAACCGCAGCTTGGCATTGCATGCTATTATTGAGCTTAAGATCTACCAAAACCCCCAGATCCTTCTCCACTATGGATCCCCCCCAGTTGTACTCCCCCTATCATGTATGATGCATGCATATTCTTAGCACCCAAGTGCATAACTTTACATGTACCAACATTAAACCTCATTTGCCACTTAGTTGCCCAATTAGACAGTGCATGGAGGTCGGCTATAAATTGGAGACCTCCTGTAAGGACGTTATTCCACTCCATAGCTTAGTGTCATCTGCAAAGACAGAAATGTTACTTTTAATCCCAGACCCTATATCATTTATAATGATATTAAAAAGTAAGGGTCCCAGCACTGAAGTTTGGGGTACACCACTAATAACCTTAGACCATTCAGAGTATGAGTCATTAACCACTACTCTCTGAATTCTGTCTTTTAGACAGTTTTCTATACATTTACAAATTGATCTTTCCAAGCCTGTAGACTTTACCTTACACATGAGCCATGTGTGGGAAACTGTGTCAAATGCTTTTGAAAAGTCCAGGTATACCACATCCACAGCCACCCCTCTGTCCAAGGTTTTACTTACCTCCTCATCAAAAGAAATCAGTTTTGTTTGACAACTTCTGTCTGTCATGAATCCATGCTGTCTATTGTTTATAAAAAAAATTTCCACGAACTTGTCTGTGTGGTCTTTTATTAAACTCTCCAGTATCTTCCGGGCTATAGAAGTTAAACTAACAGGTCTATAGTTACTTGGTAAAGACTTTGATCCCTTTTTAAATATAGGCACCACATTGGCCCTGCGCCAATCCAGTGGTACCATTCCAGTTATTAACGAGTCCCTAAAAATTAGAAACAATAGCCTTGAAATGACAGAGCTCAATTCTTTTAGGATCCGTGGGTGGATGCCATCAGGTCCAGGTGTTTTATCCACCTTTATTCTGTCTAAATATTTCTGGACCATATCCCTTTTGAGCCATTGTGGATCATTTGGGGCTATGTCAATACCACCCCCATTATGGACATGAACTCCCCCATGCTCCTTTATATACACAGAGCTGAAGAAAGTATTTAATAAATCTGCCTTCTCTTTGTCCCCAGTCACCCACTCTAGATTATTTGTAAAGGGCCTACAGACCTGACCTGACCTTTTTACTATTAATATATTTTAAGATTTTTTGGGCTTTTTCCTACTATCTTTTGCAATCTGTCGTTCGTTTAGAATTTTTGCATTTTTCCTTGATTTTCTTTTTACATATTTTGTTATAATCTTTGTAACATTTAAACAATGATAGCGTTCCTTCATTTTTATATTTTTTAAAAGCTCTTTTTTTATTATTTATAGCCATTTTAACTTTGGCCGTGAGCCACATAGGTTTTATTTTTAGCCTTTTAAACTTATTGCCCATGGGAATATACTTTGCAGTGAGTTTACATACAGTCACTTTGAAGAATTTCCATTTCTGTTCTGTGTCCATTGATGCCAATATTCCCTCCCAGTCTAAGTGTGAACATTTTCTATTGGAGGAGGTCACACTTGCAGCAGCTCAGTTCTCTCTTATTGGTTTCAGAGGCAGGAGAACTTATGGGGCAGTGAGGGGACTAGTGTCCAAGAAGATAATAAGCAAGAAAAATTTCTGGTCCCCATTCCAGGAAATTAGCTTGGCTCATAGAACAAACTGTGGGATACACTACAGGATGACTTAGGAAATGGTGTTTGGAATCAAGGCAGAGGAGTAAGGAAATTGATGCACAATGTACTATTTACATTTCATTTTTGACTGGACTTGGGCTTTAAGCTGCACATTAGGGTGATGCTACTATATGAGCATAACTGAGTGTGTTAGAGGGCCTATAAACTATTTTCCATATGTATGCTGGGTTCAACAAAAGGAAACATGGTTTAGATAACCATTCTAGCTATTAAATAACTAGATATTGAGTATAGCTACATTTATTCAGAAAAATGCAAAGCATTCCTGAATGCTACCCATGCCAAACAGTTGGCCTTATGTGTTCAAAATGCAGCCCACATCAACACAGACACTGCTGGCAGGGGAATTAGCAATTGTCCCTGCCGGGAGAAAACAGTGATTATCACTAGCAGCTATAGCTGCCGCTTGCGATAATTGGAAGCAAATATGGCAGGCTGGTTGTACCCAAGTCGATCGATCAATTTGGTACATTCAGGTTGCCCTTTAACGGTTCACCAGTTGAACCAGCCGAGATGCAGACCGTATATGACCGACCTAAAGCTGCGTACACGAGATCAGACTTTCCGGCGAGAAATGTTCTATGACAGGCTGTTGGCGGAAAATCTAACCGTGCGTATGCTCCATCGGACAATTGTTGTCAGATTTTCTGCGGACAAATGTCGGATGGCAAGTTTCAAAATTTTCCGCAGACAAATGTCTGTTGTCAGATTTTCCGAGCGTGTGTACACAAGTCCGTCGGACAAAACTCCAAAGTACAAACACGCATGCTCGGAAGCAAGGACAAGCCAGAAGCGGTCGGTCTTGTAAACTAGCATTCGTAATGGAGAATTAACATTCGTGACGTGGCAAATTATGAAATCTCGAAATGCAGCGCACATTCTCTTCTTCTTTAATGGGATAATAATTAAGCTGCTTTGCTGGTGATACTGATGGAGTTATTGCAAACACATTTTCAAAGGTTTTTTTTTCTAGTGATATCAAGAATAATATTATTATGCTTTTTTTTTTTTATTTGGGCAAGTTACCACAACACCATTATCCCGTAGTTTTTAAGATCAAAGATACAACTATGTTGTTGTCCCTTGTAAATTTTACATTGTATTTTTTTAAATGTCACTGCCTACTCCCAAGCTGTCATTTGAAGTAAAGCACATAGCCAAGTATTATTCTCCACAAATTTTATATTGTGCATTAAAAAAGAAAACAAATAAAATTAGACATGCTATCTGCTAATGGAACCTAACCAAAAAGTGCATTCTATGCATCCAAAAATATAGAAAATATACCAAATCAAATCATTATTCAACCAAACAAATAATGTCAAAGCAATAACTCCAAGGCCTATAATAAATAACACAACACATTATCTCCTCCGATTCTGCAACATGGCTGGTTGACGAACGGCCGTTCAGAAACTGACTGAAAAGCGCAAAATGAAAAGTGCGAAATGAAAAGCTCGAATCAACACTCACCAAACTTCTACTAACACGAAATTAGCAGAAGGAGCCCAAAGGGTGGCACTAAAGAGCTGAAAAACATAGTATGTCACTACGTACGTATTTGTTGGCCAACAATTGTGTGCCGTGTGTATGCAAGACATGTTTGGGCCAACGCCCTTTGGACAAAAGTCCACAGTTTTGTTGGCCAACAGTCTGATCATGTGTACGAGGCTTTAGTCTTTTTAAAGTGAGTTGAGCTTTTAAAAAATTAGAGGCATGCCACAATGGAAACTGCACATGACATGTGTGTTAGACATAATTCCTAAATTAAAGAGTATGGAACATTTTGGCTATTAAAAGCATTTGAGATTATCTTTCTTATACTTTTTTCTACATTTCTAATTTAATTCCTTGCTGGCTACGAAATGTCATTATTGTGCTTTATATAGCTGTTCAAAGTTTGTTTCCTAGTCATGCAGAGACTGATGACTTTAGTTTATCTTAAGGCTTATGGAATAAATGGGTCAACATGATAACTGTTCACTACACCTCACGATGTATGTTTACCCTTGTGTTCCTTTTTGTTTTTGAGTTGTCTGAAAATACAGTTTTTTGGCGTAAACCACAGACGCACAGACCTGTTAAACCATCTGGCAACAATCAATCACTGCTTTGCTTTAATAGCAACACAATATTAAGTAAAAATCTGTTATCCTCCTATCATTTTACAAGATTGTGTTTACTTCAAAAAATGTGGAAAAGCCTTATATAAATAAATTTGATGTAAGAACTTGGTAACATAGTTACATATTTACATAGTAGGTGAGGTTGAAAAAAGACACAAGTCCAACCTATGTGTGTGATTATATGTCAGTATTACATTGTATATCCCTGTATGTTGCGGTCGTTCAGGTGCTTATCTAATAGTTTCTTGAAACTATCAATGCCCCCCGCTGAGACCACCGCCTGAATTCCACATCCTTGCCGCTCTTACATTAAAGAACCCTCTACCTAGTTTAAGGTTAAACCTCTTTTCTTCTAATTTTAATGAGTGGCCACAAGTCTTGTTAAACTCCCTTTTGCGAAAAAGTTTTATCCCTATTGTGGGGTCACCAGTATGGTATTTGTATATTGAAATCATATCCCCTCTCAAGCGTCTCTTCTCCAGAGAGAATAAGTTCAGTGCTCGCAACCTTTCCTCATAACTAAGGATGGGCCCGGTGCTCGATGCGAACCCACGTTCGCATCGAGCACCGGGCGTTCGCTCGCTCGGCGAGCCCAGAACTATTTTGGCCGCTCGCATCACGTTCGTGTGATGCGAGCGGCCCCGCAATGCATTGCGGCCGGCGCGGCCGACGCAGTGCATTGCTGGCTGATGATTGGCCAAGCATGCACTGTGACCCCGCATGCTTGGCCAATCACAGCCCCGGAAACTCGAAGAGCCATAATTGGCTACAGGCAGGACGCCTGTAGCCAATTACAGCTCAGGGGCTGTAGTACACGCCCCCCCCTATAAAACGCCGCCACGCCGTCTGCGCCGGTCACATGCTGTTCCGGCGCAGATTGAGCAGGCTGTTCCTGTGACACTCTGCTGCATTTAGATAGATAGAGAGAGAGATTCACTTGCAGAGATTGAGTTAGATAGATTCAGTTACAAAGATTGATTGACAAAGAGGGGCTTGTAGTGTGCTCGTGGCAGGCAGGCAGAGCTCCTATATTTTGTTACCAGAAGCACCTATAGGACTTGTAGTGTGTTCGTGGCAGGCAGGCAGAGCTCCTATATTTTGTTACCAGAAGCACCTATAGGACTTGTAGTGTGTTAGTGGCAGGCAGGCAGAGCTCCTATATTTTGTTACCAGAAGCACCTATAGGACTTGTAGTGTGTTAGTGACAGGCAGGCAGAGCTCCTATATTTTGTTACCAGAAGCACCTATAGGACTTGTAGTGTGTTAGTGGCAGGCAGGCAGAGCTCCTATATTTTGTTACCAGAAGCACCTATAGGACTTGTAGTGTGTTAGTGACAGGCAGGCAGAGCTCCTATATTTTGTTACCAGAAGCACCTATAGGACTTGTAGTGTGTTAGTGACAGGCAGGCAGAGCTCCTATATTTTGTTACCAGAAGCACCTATAGGACTTGTAGTGTGTTAGTGGCAGGCAGGCAGAGCTCCTATATTTTGTTACCAGAAGCACCTATAGGACTTGTAGTGTGTTAGTGACAGGCAGGCAGAGCTCCTATATTTTGTTACCAGAAGCACCTATAGGACTTGTAGTGTGTTAGTGGCAGGCAGGCAGAGCTCCTATATTTTGTTACCAGAAGCACCTATAGGACTTGTAGTGTGTTCGTGGCAGGCAGGCAGAGCTCCTATATTTTGTTCCCAGAAGCACCTATAGGACTTGAAGTGTGTTAGTCCCATCACACACACAGAGCTATATTTTCTTCCCAGAAGCACCTATAGGACTTGAAGTGTGTTAGTCCCATTACACACAAAGAGCTATACTTTGTTCCCAGAAGCACCTATAGGACTTGAAGTGTGTTAGTCCCATTACACACACAGAGCTATATTTTCTTCCCAGAAGCACCTATAGGACTTGAAGTGTGTTAGTCCCATTACACACACAGAGCTATATTTTCTTCCCAGAAGCACCTATAGGACTTGAAGTGTGTTAGTCCCATTACACACACAGAGCTATATTTTCTTCCCAGAAGCACCTATAGGACTTGAAGTGTGTTAGTCCCATTACACACACAGAGCTATATTTTCTTCCCAGAAGCACCTATAGGACTTGAAGTGTGTTAGTCCCATTACACACACAGAGCTATATTTTCTTCCCAGAAGCACCTATAGGACTTGAAGTGTGTTAGTCCCATCACACACACAGAGCTATATTTTGTTCCCAGAAGCACCTATAGGACTTGAAGTGTGTTAGTCCCATTACACACACAGAGCTATATTTTGTTCCCAGAAGCACCTATAGGACTTGAAGTGTGTTAGTCCCATCACACACACAGAGCTATATTTTGTTCCCAGAAGCACCTATAGGACTTGAAGTGTGTTAGTCCCATTACACACACAGAGCTATATTTTGTTCCCAGAAGCACCTATAGGACTTGAAGTGTGTTAGTCCCATCACACACACAGAGCTATATTTTCTTCCCAGAAGCACCTATAGGACTTGAAGTGTGTTAGTCCCATTACACACAAAGAGCTATACTTTGTTCCCAGAAGCACCTATAGGACTTGAAGTGTGTTAGTCCCATTACACACACAGAGCTATATTTTCTTCCCAGAAGCACCTATAGGACTTGAAGTGTGTTAGTCCCATCACACACACAGAGCTATATTTTCTTCCCAGAAGCACCTATAGGACTTGAAGTGTGTTAGTCCCATTACACACAAAGAGCTATACTTTGTTCCCAGAAGCACCTATAGGACTTGAAGTGTGTTAGTCCCATTACACACACAGAGCTATATTTTCTTCCCAGAAGCACCTATAGGACTTGTAGTGTGTTCGTGGCAGGCAGGCAGAGCTCCTATATTTTGTTCCCAGAAGCACCTATAGGACTTGAAGTGTGTTAGTCCCATTACACACACAGAGCTATATTTTTCTTCCCAGAAGCACCTATAGGACTTGAAGTGTGTGAGTCCCATTACACACACAGAGCTATATTTTGTTCCCAGAAGCACCTATAGGACTTGAAGTGTGTTAGTCCCATCACACACACAGAGCTATATTTTCTTCCCAGAAGCACCTATAGGACTTGAAGTGTGTTAGTCCCATTACACACACAGAGCTATATTTTCTTCCCAGAAGCACCTATAGGACTTGAAGTGTGTTAGTCCCATTACACACACAGAGCTATATTTTCTTCCCAGAAGCACCTATAGGACTTGAAGTGTGTTAGTCCCATTACACACACAGAGCTATATTTTCTTCCCAGAAGCACCTATAGGACTTGAAGTGTGTTAGTCCCATTACACACACAGAGCTATATTTTCTTCCCAGAAGCACCTATAGGACTTGAAGTGTGTTAGTCCCATCACACACACAGAGCTATATTTTGTTCCCAGAAGCACCTATAGGACTTGAAGTGTGTTAGTCCCATTACACACAGAGCTATATTTTGTTCCCAGAAGCACCTATAGGACTTGAAGTGTGTTAGTCCCATCACACACACAGAGCTATATTTTCTTCCCAGAAGCACCTATAGGACTTGAAGTGTGTTAGTCCCATTACACACAAAGAGCTATACTTTGTTCCCAGAAGCACCTATAGGACTTGAAGTGTGTTAGTCCCATTACACACACAGAGCTATATTTTCTTCCCAGAAGCACCTATAGGACTTGAAGTGTGTTAGTCCCATTACACACACAGAGCTATATTTTGTTCCCAGAAGCACCTATAGGACTTGAAGTGTGTTAGTCCCATTACACACACAGAGCTATATTTTCTTCCCAGAAGCACCTATAGGACTTGAAGTGTGTTAGTCCCATTACACACACAGAGCTATATTTTCTTCCCAGAAGCACCTATAGGACTTGTAGTGTGTTCGTGGCAGGCAGGCAGAGCTCCTATATTTTGTTCCCAGAAGCACTTATAGGACTTGAAGTGTGTTAGTCCCATTACACACACAGAGCTATATTTTCTTCCCAGAAGCACCTATAGGACTTGTAGTGTGTTAGTGGCAGGCAGGCAGAGCTCCTATATTTTGTTACCAGAAGCACCTATAGGACTTGTAGTGTGTTCGTGGCAGGCAGGCAGAGCTCCTATATTTTGTTCCCAGAGGCACCTATAGGACTTGAAGTGTGTTAGTCCCATTACACACACAGAGCTATATTTTCTTCCCAGAAGCACCTATAGGACTTGAAGTGTGTTAGTCCCATTACACACACAGAGCAATATTTTCTTCCCAGAAGCACCTATAGGACTTGAAGTGTGTTAGTCCCATCACACAGAGCTCCTCTATTTTCTTTGCATAAGCACCCACAGGACTTCTAGTGTGTTAGTGGCATCACACAGAGCTCCTATATATTCTTCTCAGCAGCACCCACAGGACTTCTAGTGTGTTAGTGGCATCACACAGAGCTCCTCTATTTTCTTTGCAGAAGCACCCACAGGACTTCTAGTGTGTTAGTGGCATCACACAGAGCTCCTCTATTTTCTTTGCAGAAGCACCCACAGGACTTCTAGTGTGTTAGTGGCATCACACAGAGCTCCTCTATTTTCTTTGCAGAAGCACCCACAGGACTTCTAGTGTGTTAGTGGCATCACACAGAGCTCCTCTATTTTCTTTGCAGAAGCACCCATAGGACTTCTAGTGTGTTAGTGGCATCACACAGAGCTCCTCTATTTTCTTTGCAGAAGCACCCACAGGACTTCTAGTGTGTTAGTGGCATCACACAGAGCTCCTCTATTTTCTTTGCAGAAGCACCCACAGGACTTCTAGTGTGTTAGTGGCATCACACAGAGCTCCTCTATTTTCTTTGCAGAAGCACCCATAGGACTTCTAGTGTGTTAGTGGCATCACACAGAGCTCCTATATATTCTTCTCAGCAGCACCCACAGGACTTCTAGTGTGTTAGTGGCATCACACAGAGCTCCTCTATTTTCTTTGCAGAAGCACCCACAGGACTTCTAGTGTGTTAGTGGCATCACACAGAGCTCCTCTATTTTCTTTGCAGAAGCACCCATAGGACTTCTAGTGTGTTAGTGGCATCACACAGAGCTCCTATATATTCTTCTCAGCAGCACCCACAGGACTTCTAGTGTGTTAGTGGCATCACACAGAGCTCCTATATTTTCTTTGCAGAAGCACCTATAGGACTTCTAGTGTGTTAGTGGCATCACACAGAGCTCCTCTATTTTCTTTGCAGAAGCACCCACAGGACTTCTAGTGTGTTAGTGGCATCACACAGAGCTCCTCTATTTTCTTTGCAGAAGCACCCATAGGACTTCTAGTGTGTTAGTGGCATCACACAGAGCTCCTCTATTTTCTTTGCAGAAGCACCCACAGGACTTCTAGTGTGTTAGTGGCATCACACAGAGCTCCTCTATTTTCTTTGCAGAAGCACCCACAGGACTTCTAGTGTGTTAGTGGCATCACACAGAGCTCCTCTATTTTCTTTGCAGAAGCACCCATAGGACTTCTAGTGTGTTAGTGGCATCACACAGAGCTCCTATATATTCTTCTCAGCAGCACCCACAGGACTTCTAGTGTGTTAGTGGCATCACACAGAGCTCCTCTATTTTCTTTGCAGAAGCACCCACAGGACTTCTAGTGTGTTAGTGGCATCACACAGAGCTCCTCTATTTTCTTTGCAGAAGCACCCATAGGACTTCTAGTGTGTTAGTGGCATCACACAGAGCTCCTATATATTCTTCTCAGCAGCACCCCACAGGACTTCTAGTGTGTTAGTGGCATCACACAGAGCTCCTATATTTTCTTTGCAGAAGCACCTATAGGACTTCTAGTGTGTTAGTGGCATCACACAGAGCTCCTCTATTTTCTTTGCAGAAGCACCCACAGGACTTCTAGTGTGTTAGTGGCATCACACAGAGCTCCTCTATTTTCTTTGCAGAAGCACCCATAGGACTTCTAGTGTGTTAGTGGCATCACACAGAGCTCCTATATTTTCTTCTCAGCAGCACCCACAGGACTACCGACTACAATGGCTGGAAGACCGCCAAGGGGAGGCAGAGCGTGCAGAGCCAAGAACACAGGGCAGGCAGGCTCTGTTTCTAGTGGACGTGGCCGTGGACGTGGACGTGGTCGTGCATCGTCATCAGCACGTGGCCATGGGACACGCGCGTCTTTGTTTTCGGCAGCTGGACATGTGGAGCCGCATCATGCTGAAGGCTTGGTAGAATGGATGACCAAGCCCTCCTCATCCTCCTCATCCTCTCTCACCCAGGCTCAGGGTACTGACAGAGCATCATCAGCCACCCCTTCCCTAGACCCACCATGTCCTCCTGAGGAGTCCCCCGAACTCTTTGAGCACAGTGTTGGGTACATGCTCCAGGAGGATGCCCAACGATTCGAAGGCTCGGATGACGATACCCAGCTTGAGGAATCTGCAGTACAGTTCCACCAGCTGCAGCTTACTGCCAGGTTTGCTCTAGTGGTGAAGAGGGAGGGGATGATGAGGTCACTGACTCCACGTGGGTGCCTCAAGGGAGAGAGGATGAGGAGGAGGACGAGGAGGAGGAGGATGCGGCGTCACATGTCCAACGAGGCAGGATGCCCCCTGGAGGCCAGGTAGAGGCCAGCACAGCAACTGTACAACACCGCAGAGCTCCGCCTGTGCAGGGCGCTGCCTCTGCACGTTATCAGAAAAGTTCTTTGGTGTGGGCCTTTTTTGAGACGAGTGCAGCAGATCGCACCACTGCTATTTGCAATATTTGTCTCAAGCGTATCTCGCGTGGCCAAAACATCAGCCGCTTGGGCACGACAAGCATGACCAGACATATGGCGACCTGCCATGCAGCTCGTTGGCAGGCACACATAAAAGACCCACACCAAAGAACTAAGCGGACCTCTCCTTGCTCCTCCTCAGCTGGGATCTCCATCCCCACTACACCTTCAGTCCTCTCTGAAAGCTGCTCTGAGAGGACTGAAGGTGTAGAATTCGGTGTGTCACAACCAAGTACTTGCAGTACACCGACGTCCGAATGCAGCAGGCAAATTTCCCTGCCCCAGCTGCTGGACCGTAGAAAGAAGTACACTCCCAGCCATCCACATGCCCAGCGGTTGAATGCTAGCCTTGCTAAATTGCTAGCACTTCAACTGCTGCCTTTTCAGTTGGTAGACTCGGCCCCCTTCCGTGAGTTTGTTCAATGTGCGGTTCCTCAGTGGCAGGTTCCCAAACGCCACTTTTTTCTCGCGGAAGGCGATTCCGTCTCTCTACCGGCATGTGGAGGGCAATGTCCATGCCTCGCTGGACAGGGCGGTCAGCGGTAAGGTGCATATTACCGCTGACTCATGGTCCAGCAGGCATGGACAGGGACGGTACCTTTCTTTCACGGCCCATTGGGTCACTCTATTGGCAGCTGGGAGGGATGCAGGACAAGGTGCAGTAGTGTTGGAGGTTGTTCCGCCACCACGCCTCCAAAACGCGACTACTGCTACTGGTTGTGACACACCTCTCTCCTCCACCCCCTCCTCTTCTTCTTCCTCCAGTGCTCTGTCCTTGGAACCAGCGGTGCTCCGTAGGCGTACAAGGGGCTACGCAAGTACGCAGGCAAAAAGATGCCATGCCGTGCTTGCGCTGGTGTGTTTGGGGGACAGGAGCCACACTGGGCCAGAGGTTCTGGCAGCTCTGCAGGGGCAGGCCGAGAGGTGGTTGACGCCACGTCAGCTTAAGCCAGGAATGGTCGTTTCTGACAATGGCACCAACCTCCTCTCCGCCCTGCGACAGGGGCAGCTCACCCATGTGCCCTGCATGGCTCACGTCCTCAACCTGGTGGTGCAGCGGTTCTTGGGCAGGTTCCCAGGCTTACAGGATGTCCTGAGGCAGGCCAGGAAAGTCTGTGTGCATTTCCGCCGATCTTATAATGCCAGTGCTCGGCTGACTGAGCTGCAAAAGGAGCTGAACCTGCCCAAGAACCGCCTAATATCTGACATGCCCACCAGGTGGAACTCAACGTTGGCCATGCTGCAGCGACTGCACACGCAGCAGAGGGCCATCAATGAGTACCTTTGCGACTACGGCACCAGGACAGGGTCAGGGGAGCTTGGGTTTTTTTCCCCACGTCAGTGGAGCATGATCAGGGATGCATGCACTGTCCTCTCACCATTTGAGGAGGCCACGAGGATGGTGAGCAGTGACAGTGCATGCATCAGTGACACTGTCCCTCTTGTCCACCTGTTGGAGCATACGCTGCGTGGGATAATGGACAGGGCACTTGAGGCAGAACAGAGGCAGGAAGAGGAGGACTTCCTTGCCTCTCAAGGCCCCCTTTATCCGGACAGTGTTCCTTCTGTCCCACCCATCACACAGGAAGAGGATGAGGAGGAGGAGGAGGAGGAGGAGGATTGTGTGAGCATGGAGGTGGAGCCTGGCACTCAGCATCAGCAGCAGCAGTCTTTTAGGGATGATGTACAGTCCCAACAAGCCAGTGGACTTGTACGTGGCTGGGAGGAGGTGGCTGGCGATCATGTCATCCTCAGTGACCCAGAAGACTCCGGACCGAATGCCTCAGCTAACCTACGCTGCATGGCCTCCCTGATCCTGCAAAGCCTGCGGAAGGATCCTCGTGTTCTTCGGATCAAGGAGAGGGACCATTACTGGCTGGCCACTCTCCTTGATCCGCGGTACAAGGGTAAGGTTGCGGACCTTATCTTGCCGTCGCAGAGGGAGCAGAGGATGAGACATCTCAGGGAGGCCTTGCAGAAAGGTCTGTGCAACGCGTTCCCAGAAACTGGGAGGCTACAAACTCCTGGTCCTGGGCGACGAGTTGCTGAGGCTTCGGTCAGTGGCAGAAGGAGCGGTGGGGAAGGTGGACGTCTGACCGATGCGTTCAGACAATTTTTTAGTCCGCAGCCCCAAGGTATGATCGGTTCCAGCAACCATCGCCAGCGTCTGATATACATGGTGCAGGAATACCTTGGGGCAAGGTCAGACTTGGACACCTTTCCCACCGAAAATCCTCTGGCTTACTGGGTCCTGAGGATGGATCACTGGCCAGAGCTTGCACAGTATGCAATTGAGCTACTGGCCTGTCCTGCCTCCAGCGTTCTTTCCGAACGCACATTCAGTGCTGCTGGAGGATTTGTGACTGATCATAGGGTGCGCCTGTCCACCGCCTCGGTTGATCGACTGACATTCATCAAAATGAATCAGTCTTGGATCACCACCAGCTACCAGGCACCTGAGGCGGATATAACCGAATAATTTTTAATGTCACATCCCTTCAAGACTGCCTATGCTGATGCTGAGTGACTGTCCTCTTATGTTCACTGACTATCCTCTTCCTCCTCCTCAATGATCCATGCCACAGCACCAGTGCCTAAGGCACAATTTTTCAGCCCCTGTTTAACAGGGGCGTGTACTTACAATTTTTTAAAAAAATGCTTCGCAACACGTGTGACTGCTGTGCTCCAAGTACAGTCTCTGTGAGGGCCGTGTTGCAGTGTTGTGGCACCAGCACCAGTGCCTAAGGCACAATTTTTCAGCCCCTGTTTAACAGGGGCGTGTACTTACAATTTTTTAAAAAAATGCTTCGCAACACGTGTGACTGCTGTGCTCCAAGTACAGTCTCTGTGAGGGCCGTGTTGCAGTGTTGTGGCACCAGCACCAGTGCCTAAGGCACAATTTTTCAGCCCCTGTTTAACAGGGGCGTGTACTTACAATTTTTTTTAAAAAAATGCTTCGCAACACGTGTGACTGCTGTGCTCCAAGTACAGTCTCTGTGAGGGCCGTGTTGCAGTGTTGTGGCACCAGCACCAGTGCCTAAGGCACAATTTTTCAGCCCCTGTTTAACAGGGGCGTGTACTTACAATTTTTTAAAAAAATGCTTCGCAACACGTGTGACTGCTGTGCTCCAAGTACAGTCTCTGTGAGGGCCGTGTTGCAGTGTTGTGGCACCAGCACCAGTGCCTAAGGCACAATTTTTCAGCCCCTGTTTAACAGGGGCGTGTACTTACAATTTTTTAAAAAAATGCTTCGCAACACGTGTGACTGCTGTGCTCCAAGTACAGTCTCTGTGAGGGTTGCAGTGTTGTGGCACCAGCACCAGTGCCTAAGGCACAATTTTTCAGCCCCTGTTTAACAGGGGCGGGTAATTACAAATCTTGATCTAATAGTTCACAGCAGGGCCCATTCCTGCGCCCACCAAGAGTAACTATGAGGGCCTACAGTCTTGTGGCAACACCGTCCACCACCACCGCCAAAGGCCCAATTTTTTCTGCCCTGTTCATCAGGTGCTTGCAATTACAAATCTTGATCTAATAACTCACAGCAGGGCCCATTCCTGCGCCCACCAAGAGTAACTGTGAGAGCTTACAGTCTTGTGGCAAAACCGTCCACCACCACCACCACCACCACCACCCCCAATTTTTCTGCCCCTGTTCAACAGGTGCATGCAATTACAAATCTTGATCTATTAACTCACAGCAGGGCCCATTCCTGTGCCCACCAGTCTTGTGGCTACACCAACATCTAATAGGGCAAATTTCTGCAGAGTATATACGCCAGGCCCCTACTTTCAAACATCCAACTTACAAACGACTCCTACTTGCAAATGGAAAGAGAAAACAGGAAGTGAGAGGAAATCTACCCCTAGGAAGGGAAATTCTATCCTGTTAGATTTAATTTGGGAAAAAGGTATCTCCTCTCTACTGATACTTTATCACCAATCCTTGTTTCAATTAAAACCCCACTTTTCCAAAAACATTTATCATTGGGACGGAAAGTGAGGTGACATGTTCTGAACAGATGTGCAAAGACAGCAAATGTTACAGGGGTGATAACCCCTCCCTATGTTCTCCAAAAAGCTTAAAAATAGATTTTTTTGGGATGGAGCTACACTTCATAATGTACCTGTTCAGATTCTACTTAAGATCAAACCTAAAGCCGCAAGTGGTTTTAAATGGCTTCTTTTTTTCCTTTACAAATGTCATTTTGTGCAAGGACAGTTCTAAACACGGGAAACTTCACAGGCATACTTTGGACACCCCCCAGGTACCATATCACTTTTTTTTTTTCACTCCAGACACTTTATTAGCTTTGTTGCCCTTCTTTGTACTCGCTCCATTCCCAGTACATCCTTCCTGAGGACTGGTGCCCAGAACTGGACAGCATACTCCATGTGCGGCCGGACCAGAGTCTTGTAGAGCGGGAGAATTATCGTTTTATCTCTGGAGTTGATCCTCTTTTTAATGCATGCCAATATTCTGTTTGCTTTGTTAGCAGCAGCTTGGCATTGCATGCCATTGCTGAGCCTATTATCTACTAGGACCCCCAGGTCCTTTTCCATCCTAGATTCCCCCAAAGGTTCTCCCTCCAGTGTATAGATTGCATTCATATTTTTGCCAACCAAATGCATTAGTTTACATTTTTCTACATTGAACCTCATTTGCCATCTAGTTGCCCACCCCATTTATTTGTTCAGATCCTTTTGCAAGGTTTCCGCATCCTGCGAAGAAGTTATTGCCCTGCTTAGCTTAGTATCGTCTGCAAATACAGAGATTGAACTGTTTACCCCATCCTCCAGGTCGTTTATGAACAAATTAAATAGGATTGGTCCCAGCACAGAACCCTGGGGGACCCCACTACCCACCCCTGACCATTTCGAGTACTCCCCATTTATCACCACCCTCTGAACTCGTCCTTGTAGCCAGTTTTCAATCCATGTTCTCACCCTATGGTCCATGCCAACGGACCTCATTTTGTACAGTAAATGTTTATGGGGAATTGTGTCAAATGCTTTTGCATACACCATGTCTATGTCCTTTATCTAGCTGGCAACTCACCTCCTCATAGAAGGTTAGTAGATTGGTTTGGCAAGAACGATTCTTCATGAATCCATGCTGATTACTGCTAAATACTGCTAAACTTTTTAAGCATTTAAAGGGTAAGTGCAATTTTGTAATTAAAAGTTCAGTTGACATCAAATTTGTGTATTTGACATTAATAGATCGACTTGTGTGCACCCAGGGTGGCCATACATGGATCCAAATTTGGCCGGTCCCTGCTGAACCAGCTTAATTTCAAGACATGTATGGCTGGCTTAAGGGTGCAGGGATAAACTCTATTACTAACCCTATCTCATCGTCTGGCATACTCCAGCACTGTCCTCAGCCTCTGTGGATGGTCCCTCAGTGTCATTAGGCACAGTTCTGGGCTTTTATCACTGCACTGTGAGGAGGCGAGCAAGTGATCACAGCCTGAAGTTGCATAGAGAGGATGTTTTATTGGAATGGTAACATGAATGTCTGTTGGAGCCAGGGATATGGTAAGTAATACAGGTTATGCCTGTACCCCTAGACTAAAGAAGCATTTAACTCTTGCAATGCGGGGGGGGGGTGGCTTGGGCCACTAAAAAGGTAGATATTTTCTGATGATCGAAATTCAGCATTACCATATAAATGTTCAACTTGGCTGTAGCTCTAGCAGACTAAAATGTGAGCATATTTTAGTTTATTCAGAAATAGCACAGCTGTGTAGAGTGTGGACAATATTATTCAAAGAGCTTTAAATCAAAGTAAGTGGATAATTTCTGTTTGCTGAGGTTAGAAATGATTGGATGATGTGTCTTACTTCACATTGCTTATAATTTTTGTAATTTGAAGTCCTTTTGTTCTTTTGTATTAAAACAATTGCCTAATGTTCAGACTAATAACTATGGATTGTTGGCACCCAAATTATTTCATGTAGATACCATTCATGCAGTTTTACTCTCAAGAATGACCATAAAGTATCTGAACTCCATGAGAGCAGCTAAAATGTCTTGATGCTCAAGAGATTCCCTAATGGGTTTTGTAATTAAACACAGCTGATTGGTCAGTTGATCTTAGTTTTTCAAGGGGTGAATTTATTTCTGGGATGTTTTATGACAGTAAATTTTCAGAATGATGTGCTTTGTACACAAAGGAAAATGTATCTCTGTCAAGAACACCAATTGCCTCTCTATATATGCATCCAATTACCCACTTCAGCCCTGGGCCAATTCTGACATGTCACTAGGTAGAACAGGGAAATGCCTTGTTTACATCTCCTCATTTTGCCGCTCCGTGGCACGATCGCTGGCCCCCAGCAGACATAGAGTCTGCGGGACCCGCGGGCATGGCAACGGAGTACACGGCGGGCGCGCGTGCCCACAATGCCGTGATTTAAAGGGGACGTACCTGTACACCCATTTGCCCTGCCAAGCCATTGTGCCAACGTACATCATCGTGTGCTGGTCGGCATGTGGTTAAATAAGCCAGGTGGCACCTCACACTCTCATGCTCTGCTTACCAGACAACGTGTGACACCCTAATTAGAGTGGTCAACTTGCTCTTTCGTATAAAAACAATCCAGTATTCCTGACAGACAAGAGAATCACTCTCAGAAAGGTGGCCCTGAACAAATCCAGCACCTAGATGGAGGTTTAAACACTCATTCCAGAGTGGGTCCTGATCACATGAAAACAAAAGCACTCTGATAATATAATATTGTTAAAAACCATATACTCAGAGCTCAAAATTTCAAGTCCTGAGCTACTAGTCAGGCCTTTAGAGTTACTCTCCACCAGTTGCCCCACCCAACCCCAACCATGCTCCGCCCCTTATCCCACCCCTAAACACGCCCTCATAAATTATCTCATGAAATGACACTTAAATGTTTTATGCAGAATTAAGTAACAATATTAAATATTAACAACAACTTTATCAGTGCCCCTCAGAACAGCGTGACCAGTGCCCATCAATACAGCATGACCTGTGCCCATCAATACAGTCTCACCTGTGCCTATCAGTACAGTCTCACCTGTGCCCGTCAATACAGTCTCACCTGTGCAGAGGACGAGTCGAGCTGGCCAATCATCAGAGAGCAGGGATTGGCCACTGTAACAGCTTTCATCATAACCACATACAGCCCCGCCTCCTCGTCCAGCACCGCTCACGTCACACAGTCCCACCTCCTTGCCTCCTTATTAGTTTCAACTTTTCTTTTTGTTCAAATTTTTTTGGGTAACATATCAAAAAGCATGACAAGGGGTATTCATTAACCAATACATTGTTGACAATGAACAAGGAATGCCACAAAATATTATTGGCATTGGGGATACAGAGAGGTTTAGAACAACAATAAATCAAGCACTAGGGAGAGATACCGCGTGGTAATCCAGAGGCTGATAAGACAAATACGATATACCAATATATCATGCTACCAATGGTGTACTTGAGAAAGGGGGTTGAAAGGGAGGGGGTAGAGGAAGAAGCAGTCGAGAAATAGAGAAAGAAGAAGAGGGAGAAGAGCTGCGAGGGAGAGAGAGGTCGGAGCCACTGCGAGGACCCATGTCACACAGCATCACTCAAACTAGGGGGAGGGGTAGAGGGGAGTCAAGGCTCTAAGAGGCATTCATCGAAATCCAGGGGAAGAAAATAGTGTACCCAAGGCTACCATATTTTAAGGTGGTGGGGGATTCTGTCTAGAATGGTGGCCTCAATTTTACCATGAATCATGGCTTGAGTGACTCTGTTTTTCACCTCAAGAATGCATAATATGGGAGATTTCCAGGCTCTGGCTATTGTCTGTTTGGCCGCTGTCATTAGCTGAAAGAGAAGACGGAGCCGGGCTATAGTAAAATCAAGGCGACATGATTCAACAGTGCTAAAGATGGGTCGGGTCTAGAGTAACATTGGGCAAAGCAGAAGCCATGCGGAAGATTGCTGTCCAGAATTTTCGCTCAACCTGGCACATCCACCATATGTGTGTCTGCGTGTCCGCCTGGCCACAACCTCAGAAGCACACAAATTTAGATATCCTTGCCAGGACCAAATACCACCTCATCAGAACCTTGTAATTTGTTTCAAGTGCAATGATGTTTTGGGAGGATGTTTTAGTGGTAGTCCATACATCATCCCAATTCTTTGTTTCCAGACTTTGTTGGACTGCTGTGTAGCATATGATGGTTAACTAGATGGCGGGGATGTAAGGTGACTATATAAACGAGATATGATTCCATGGGCGTGCGGATCTGAGTTGCACATACCCTTATATAGAGATAAAATATCTAGAGATGAATGTATGCAGATGATTGGTTGAACAAAATGGGCGACCTGAAGGTACCTAAAAAATTCCCAGGGTGGGAGCTGCGCTTGTTCCTGCAAATCAGGAAATGTCTTCAGGGTGCTGCTGGTGACGAGGTCATAAATATATATGACTCAATCCCGCAGAAGTCCAGGCTTGGAAGGAGGTGGGGTCACTAAGAGCAGGATAAAAGTTTGGGTGATTAAAAAAGCAGAGAAGTGGGGTATGAGGAGACGCTAGGTGAAAGGGGCCCCACAACTTCTCCCAAAGTTGGAGGGAGTGCCAAGTTACAAGATTGGTTTTGGAGCCGCAGTCAGATCTGGACATCCATAAAAAGTTGCTGACAGTTAGGGGGGTGTAAATCAATGGCTTCTAAACCTACCCATAGTGGTATTTCGACCTTTGCATGGTATAGTGTGAGCTAGGCTAGTTGGGCAGCTTTAAAATAATATAGAAAGTTGGGGACACCAAGGCCACCACTGAGCTTACTACAGCATAGGGAGATTTATCTAGGTGCGAGTGGAGCACTTGATTAGAGTCACAGAGTTGATTAGAGTTTTGTTACAACCAAAAACATAAATGTATTTTATTGGGATTTTATGTGATAGACCAACACAAAGTGGCACATAATTGTGAAGTGGAAGGAAAATGCTAAATGTTTTTCAAAATTTTTTACAAATAAATATCTGAAAAGTATGGCGTGCGTTTGTATTCAGTCCCCCTGAGTCAATACTTTGTAGAACCACCTTTCACTGCAATTACAGATGCAAGTGTTTTTGGCCATGTCTCTACCAGCTTTGTACATCTAAAGAGGGAAATTTTTGCCCATTCTTCTTTGCAAAATAGCTCAAGCTCTGTCAGATTGGATGGAGAGCAATTTTCAAGTCTTGCCACAGATTCTCAATTGGATTTAGGTCTGGACTTTGACTGGGCCATTCTAACACACGAATATGCTTTGAACCATCTAAACCATTCTATTGTAGCTCTGTCTGTATGTTTAGAGTCATTGTCCTGCTGGAAGGTAGACCTCCACCCTAGTCTCAAGTTTTTTGCAGAATCTAACAGGTTTTCTTCTAATATTGTCCTGTATTTGACTCCATCTATCTTCCCATCAACTCTGACCAGCTTCCCTGTCCCTGTTGAAGAAAAGCATCCCCACAACATGATGCTGCCCCCGCTATGTTTTACGGTGGGGATTGTGTGTTCAGGGTGATGTGCAGTGTTAGTTTTCCGCCACACATAGCGTTTTGCTTTTAGGCCAAAAAGTTACATTTTGGTCTCATCTGATCAGAACACCTTCTTCTACATGTTTGCTGTGTCCCCCACATGGCTTCTCGCAAACTGCAAACGGGACTTCTTATGGCTTTCTTTCAACAATGGCTTTCTTCTTGCCACTCTTCCATAAAGACCAGATTTTGGAGTGCACGATTAATATTTGCCCTGTGGACAGATTCTCCCACCTGAGCTGTGGATTATGCAGCTCCTCCAGAATTACCATGGGCCTCTTGGCTGCTTCTTTGATTAATGCTCTCCTTGCCTGGCCTGTCAGTTTAGGTGGATGGCCATGTCTTGGTAGGTTTGTAGTTGTGCCATACTCTTTACATTTTCTTTTTTTAAATTCAGTAATATTTTTATTGATTTTATTTGCACACATGCATACAAAATACACATTCCAAATACATCCTTATGATACAACCTTTCCAGATACAGCTATTCCACATCCCTCCAAAGGGAGAAAAAAAAAAAAAAAAACCCCCAACCAAACAAAAATTTTTTTTCCTCTCTCCCTCTCCCTCCCCTGGTCCCCCCACTTCTCCATCCCCTCATAACCAACATCCACCATGGTCCTATAACTCTCCCCACCCCCTCCAAATGGCTTCAAACTTCCCTTGATTGTTTCTATGTAGATAAATATATTTATCCTTAACCATGGTTTCTCTTATTTGTGTCCTCCATTCCTCCACCATTGGCGGATATTTAGAGATCCATTTCTGGGCTATCAATTTCCGAGCCTGAAACAGGCATCTCGTTATTGTAATGTATGTATTATCCAATATATTGGGTTATTTTACTATATTTAGCAAACAAGTTCTGGGATCCAATATTAAGTTTATACCCAATATATTGTTTATATTTTTAATTATGTCCTGACAATACCAATGGAGCTTTGGACATCTCCATAGCATATGTACTAAATTAGCCGGTGTACCTTTACATCTTGGGCATAGGGGTGATCCCTTGCATTTCCATCTAAACGATTTTTCTGGACTATAGTATGACCTATGTAAAATAAACATTTGTGATGATGGATTGAACAGTTCTCCATGAAATGTTCACAGCTTGGGATATTTTTTTATAACCTGACCCTGCTTTAAACTTCTCCACAACTTTATCCCTGACCTGTCTGATGTGTTCCTTGGCCTTCATGAGGCTGTTTGTTCACTAAGGTTTTATAACAAACCTCTGAGGGCTTCACAGAACAGCTGTATTTATACTGAGATTAAATTACACACAAGTGGACTCTATTTACTAATTAGGTGACTTCTGAAGGCAATTGGTTCCACTAGATTTTAGTTAGGGGTATCAGAGTAAAGGGGGCTGAATACAAATGCACGCCACACTTTTCAGATATTTATTTGTAGAACATTTTGAAAACCATTTATCATTTTCCTTCCACTTCACAATTATGTGCCACTTTGTGTTGGTCTATAACATAAAATCCCAGTAAAATACATTTATGTTTTTGGTTGTAACATGACAAAATGTGGAAAATGTCAAGGGGTATGAATACTTTTTCAAGGCACTGTACATATGTGTGCATGACCTATGTATGTGTTCACCTTTGCACATGAGCACGGGTATAGAGGTGCTTTAATTTTTCTTATTTTAATAATTATTCTTTTTTTTTAATTACACTGTTACTTTAATTATTTTTTTTATCTCTTGTATTGCTATCAGAAGGGATAAACAACAGAATACTTTATTAATTCCAAGGGAAACACCCCTTGCTATAGCATGGGCCGTGATAGGTCCTCTTTATGGGGTGATCTGGGGTCTATTAGACCCCAGATCTCTCCTCTGCCCTCCAAAGCATCTGATCCAACCAAGATCAGTTAGATCAGATGCATGTTCAAGCTTGTAACAACTTGTTTACATGAGACAGAAACCGGAAGTAATGTAATCTTCATTTCTTCTGGTTTCTAATGTCAGTTCCTCTCACTGTGTCCCAGGAACCAGATGCCACTGGTCGGATCCTTACGGGGCTCATCCCCCCGGCTGTAAAAGTAATCCAGCAGCTTCTTAGCCACTAGGATTACTTTTATATTGAAGGGAATCACTGGCCCTAAAAAATGACATCACCCTTACAATCCAGCGATGTACTGGTACATTGCTGGATGGCAAGCGGTTAAAGTTCAACCACATATATCCATTTTTTGTTCACACTACTAGTATGTCCTGCATAGTTCTATTGTAACTTTTCATGTAGAAGCCGCTAAATAAATAGTACTGAAAAATAAAATAGCTCAGAGTGGAGGGGATCATTTGTGAAGGTATTGATGATGATCCTCTAACCAAGTCAAAATAAATATTTGCATAGTTTTTTTTTTAAACATCTGTATAATAGACAAATAATATAAACTCTTCTAGATTTTTTCAGTTCTTGCATTTAAGAAGTGTGAATTTCCTAGTTTTTCTTTTTGAGCAGGTTTTTATCTATTAGTTAACATATTGTCACATGTGATTATGCAATTCTTGGTTTGGAATACTATGCATAGTATTTCTACTACATATTGCATGCTTAGTAATGAAAAATTGAAAGTAAAAAAAATGTTTTCTGCTTTATGTCCTATGTTTTCCCCAATATTCATATTTTTCTTTGAAATTGTTAAAAGCACAGTACTTTTTTTTAAATTAATCTGTACACTGGACCTGTTAAGCTGTCTGGCAATAATCAATTATTGCCCTGCTCCAATTTCAAAGAAATAATAACTAACAATATGTTCTGCATTTACCTTGCTTTAGGATTTCAAGATTTCCTAATAACTGGTTATAGACTTAGAGCTGTTAATTAAAGGAAGGATCAAATGAGGCTATGCTGCAATTGATTCTAAATTTAGTAAAATAAATAGAAAACATATTGAGATATTAATTACAATTAACATTGTGATTTGAGGTGTAAAACATAAGACATTCTTTGACATGAAAGACAAACTTTGTCTACACAGCTACATACTCCCAGCTGTAATGTGTCAGCTTTCTTAGATTACCCCTAAAACAATGAGCAAAAAATTGTTGGAAAACTTGGAACTCCTTGAAAACAATATATATATATATATTTTTTTTTTTAAGATAAATATAATGGTTCATAATGATTTTAATATTTAAGGTTTTTAAACTTCTAAACTTTACAGTTTCACCTTACATATTCAGCAACTATTATTTTAAACATGTGATACTTATGTGTGTTAATAACAAATTTCATACAGTTGGCATTAAATAAAATTTAAAAAAATAATACATTTATAGGATCTTTGCTTTCAGCAAATAAGTCGTTTTGGTCAACTGTAGTGCACTTTTAATTGTGTATTGAGAGCATTTATATGTGAAAAATATAAATAACTAGTATGATCACCGATATACAAAATATGAGCATGACCATTGCAGTAAACGTGTAAAATATATTTTTCCCTGTACAGTGACTGCTTCCATTGTTGAATTTTGGGCTAACTTCATATTTTTTCTAATCATTTTGTTGTTTCGAATGCAGCTAATGAAAAGCTGCCACCCACTATGAACACTGTCTTACTGGTTCTAATACAAATCAGATTGCTTCCAATTCAGATACTATAAACCAGATGAGCCAATAGTGGGTAGAAGTGTTAACCTTGCCAAATGTCTCAAAGCTTCCAAATGTATTTATATAGCTAGGAAGAAAACCATTCAGGGAGTGTCATCTGACAGCAGATTAAGGATATTGAGCAAATTGTAAAGGAGTTTTAAGCACAAACCTTTTCTATTAATTTATATATTATACAAAAGCTATAAATGTAGCTATTTCTAATAGCAAACAATAAGCTAGTGTTGCGTGTATTCTGACAGAGACCTCCCGATCACCAGAATACACTGATCAGCCATTGGCTGCGAATGCTAATTGGATGCTACTTTTCCTGCATGTCGCTTCGACAAAAAACAGTCGTTAGGCTGGCTTCTGTCATATAGACAGCAGTACACGCTGACCAAATGTTTTGGCCCATGTGTACCTAGCATTACATGGCAATAAGATCCTGGGAATATTCAACCTAAGGTGTGAGACAAATCTTTCACAGTACTACTCAGTACAAGTGAGAATTGCATAATCCATACAGTACTAGACCAGATTTATTCTGACATAGTGTTGCAGTGAAGATGGGCACCCTGTGAAACCTTGAAACATTGCAAATCAACCTATGTGTCATTTATTGTTCTGAATAAATGACTGAACTGTATTGGCCACGTTCTTCTTTGCAATTCAGATTATTTACAGTGACATATTCACAAGGCAGAAGCCCACGAGGGAAGAGAGAGAACAGGAAGTGACCTAAACCTTTAATAATTCTCCCAGTATACATCACCAGGCCCCCCAAGCCTGCTGATTTGCTAGATCATTAAACATTCATAACACAGAATTATACCTCTCTAGCACAGCCTGCTGGAGCACACGCAAACAGTAATTTACAGAACTTGTCAAAAATACTAAATTTCTACACAAGTGTTATTGCCATTCATAAAGAATATACTTTTTAAAATAGTGTCTAAAAATTTTTATGAAAACAAACAATTCTTTGCCACCTTAGAAAATGATTCTGCTAATACTTTATATTTAAATCTATGTGCACCTTTAGAAAGGATGTTGCTGTTAATACATAAAGAAAATGGTTCATCTAGCTGTCCTTGGCTATAATTTAACTCTGCTGATTATTCACTGACGATGTTTGGTGCTCTTAAGCTGCATTTTATTCACAAGTGGCCTAGAAAAGCACACTGAAGTCATGCTTGGCTACGTTAACAATGTTATCTAAATTAAACTCACATTATTTTTTTAAAAGATCTGTTTTCTATTTCTGGCCACAATTGTTAACATTTTATAAATTATTGTTCTTGCATCCATGAGGAAACCATTATAAAAGCTTTCTCTTAAAGAGCAACTAGGATGTTCTCTGATTGAGTGGAGTGATCTCTTGTCTTTTGTCAAATAGAGATCAGCCCATACATGGCTATCTTCTTATAGGGCAGTGGCGGCTGGTGCTCAAAATTTTTTGGGGGGGGCATACAAACTGAAAAATACTGAACCCCCCCTCCCATCAATTGCAGCCTCACTGTGTCCATCAAATACAGCCATCGTGCCCATCAAACGCAGCCACTGTCCCCATCGTATGCAACCAGTGTGCCCATCATATGCAGCCAGTGTGCCCATCATATGCAGCTACATGTGCCCATCATATGCAGCCACTTGTGCCCATCATATGCAGCCACTTGTGCCCATCATATGCAGCCACTTGTTCCCATCATATGCAGCCACCTGTGCCAATCATATGCAGCTACTTGTGCCATCAAATGCAGCCACTTATGCCCATCATATGCAGCCATTGTGCCCATCATATGCAGCCATTGTGCCCATCATATGCAGCTACTTTTGCCCATCATATGCAGCCACTTGTGCCCATCAAATGCAGCCACTTGTGCCCATCAAATGCAGCCACTTGTGTCCCATCATATGCAACCACTTATGCCCATCAAATGCGGCAACTGTGCCCACGACCCCCCCCACTTGCGGCTCTGGCAGCACCCAACCCCCACCCCCCACGTGTCTCTGGCAGCAGCACAACCCCCCCACACACACACACACGTGGCTCTGGCAGCACCCCCACCAGCAAGCACAGCTCTAACAGCACTGAAGCCACCCCTGCAAGTGTGGCTCTGGCAGTACCGAACCACCCCCCCTTACCGTAGCAGCTCCTCCAGCGTGTCTTCTCCGCTCCTCTTCCTAAGTGCCAGGCATCCAATAGGGTGGCCTGGCGCTTTGGTCAATCAGGAAAAAGGTCTGACGCCCTGTCTCCTGATTGGCAGGGAGGAAGGTTAGTGTGAAAATAGCAAAAATGAATTCGCTATCATCACACAATTGGGTGGGATCAGGGTGCACTCTCCATGTATGGCCAGCCTAACTGGTTTTGACACTTGGGCTTCTGTAACCCTATGAATGACATTAGTGCTGGCTATTCTGTCTCTTATGTTTGTAGTGAGAACAACCAATTACCATGTTTCTTGTATCCTACCATTTTACTCATTTTGCAGGTGGTGTTTAAAGCATTTGTTAACCCCCCAAAGAATAAATAAAGATCCTGTTTTCCTTAAAACATGTTATACAGTGCTTGTGCTGTGTCATTTGGACCCCCATATCACCTGAAATACCTGGCTGATCCTGCCTGACTATGCCCCCCCCCCCCTCTGCAAACTGACCACGATAATGATGGCTGCTGAGCCCTGACATTGTGATCCATTTGCATGATTCAGTCAGCCGCAGCCTGCTAACTGTCTCCTATGTCCTTCTCCCCCCTCATTCCCCTCCCCTCTCTGCCTGTCTCTGCTCGTACCAGTGCCCGCCGCCGCCCCCCCCCCCCCGCTTATGCTGCTCTTAAACAACTATTAAATGCTGCCATCCTCTCTGCACCATTATAATAATTGTCATTGTGCCTGTGTTCTGTAAATAATCTGCACGGTTGTACCTGTATGGGCTCTGCTCCCGCCGCTCAGCTGATTGTTAGTGGCTCGGGGCTCTCTCCCCGTCAGCGGAAGGGCTCGGCCCCACCCACTGCAGCTGTGAACCGGAGAGAGAAGCAATGAGAGGAATCAGCTGAACGCCCGGAGCAGAGCTCATACAGGAACAGTCGTGCAGATTTTTTACAGAACACTGGCAAAGGGACAATAATTATAATGGTGCAGAGAGGATGGCAGCATTTAATAGAAGTGAGTTAACAAACTGCGTACTGCGGTTTAGCTTACAGTTAACCACTTGAAGACCTGTTCTTGTATTTTTTGTTTACAAGTTTAAATCAATATGTTTTGCTTGAAAATTACTTATAACCCCCAAACATTATATATTTTTTTTTAGCAGACACCCAATCATTTGAATTTTTTATGTCACACGATATTTATTTTTCAAACGCTATTTTTTGGGAAAAAGTACACTTTAATGTATTCAAAAAAAAAACAATATATACCCCAATTTGTTTGTAAAATATGAAAGATGACATTACGCCAAGTAAATAGATACCTAACATGTCATTCTTTAAAATTGCACACGCTCGTGGACTGGCAACAAACTACAATACTTAAAGTAAATGCATAATGTGCTAGTATGCATCGCATGTTAGAACATTATGTGAAACTTATCTGCCAATGAAGCCCTTGTCGTCCCTGCTCGAGGCCACATTCATCTTCACCTGTCTTCCTGCCAGGTCCGCGGGCTCCAGCGCTGTCATTGGCCAGAGCCACATGAAGTCACAGGCTTCTGAAGAAACGGCACGGGCAGCCGTTCCTTCAGAGCGTATGTGTCGATGATATCATCGGCGCAGTGAACAGTAAATATCTCCTAAACGGTGCAAGATTAGGAGATATTTACAGAACCTATTGGTAAGCCTTAAAAAAGAGTGGGGTATGTGGAACTTTAAATGAGGCACCTATGTGTATATTGGCGCCTCCATCCCTATTAAGATAAAAAAAAGGAGGTTGGGACTTTGAATGAGGCAAGTATCGTCAGACTAAATAAAGAAGTAATGACATGTTTATTGGCATAGGCAGTAAAAGTGTAGCATGAGGTACATAAATAGATATTATAGGCTTACCTATAGGTACAAACATTAGAGGGACATTTACTACCTCTTTAAAAATCTCCATAGGCGTTTACAGGTTACCAGTTTATAGCTACAGAGGAGGTCTAGAGCTAGAATTATTGTTCCCGTACTAACGTTAGTGGCAATATATAATGTGTGTTGCAAACATCGTTTACATATGTATGCACAACCTACGTATGCATTCGCTTCTGCGTGAGCATGGATTTTTTTTGTTCCTTATTTTTATTTTATTTTTTACACTGTTCCTTAAAAATTTTTTTTCTATCACTTTTTATCCTATGTTTACATCGCTTGTAATAGAAATAAGGATGCCGGGTCCTCTTTATGGCAAGATCTGGGGTAAAAAAAAAAAAAAAAAAAATCTCTCTTTTACCTTTAAAAGCAAAAGATAAAAAAAATTTTTTTTGATCTTTTGCTTTAAAAAAAAAAACTTGTTAACTTCCACCCTGAACCGGAAGTGACGTCATGACATCGGTCCAGTCCTCCAAGGCCATAGAGGTGATCAAAGATGATCTAGTTTGCATCGCCTCTGCGACCCCCCAGCCGAACCGTCAGATCGTTTCTCGGACGCACCGGTAGAAACGGTAAGCCCGAGAAACACCGGCGAGGGGCAGGAGTGGGGAAACGTCCCCTCCCACCACTTCTGAAAGTGGAGTACTGGTGTTATGGCTGATAGCTTCAGCCATAACTCTGGTAAACCACTTGCAAACCGGAACGTACTGTATATATTCATATTGCGGTTGGCAAGTGGTTAATCAAGTTGTATTCACTTTAATTTTAGAAAGCAATTCTGTTACCATATACTAGCTGTAAAAACTTTAAATTTTTTAACATTTAATTTCATATGCCATTTATTTGCCCATTTGTTGACATTATGTGGAGGTTATAGTGGTATTAAAGAGTATGTTACCCCAACATTTCATATTCCTAATATGTGACTATTGTACAATGTACTTGTTAAAAAAGTATTCTGTTCTCTTTGCATTGCTTCCTTTGTGTGAAATATCTAGTGATCCTGCCAGTTCCCCTGCTTTCCTATTTCAAACTGACCATGCTAGTAATGAGAGCACATCCAAGTGTGGTCTGTTTTCCTGCCTGTCCACCAATAGTCAGACTTGTGCTGGCATGCCTCCCTGAACAGCTCTTCACTAGGAAGGTCAATGTGCTCTACCTCTAGAAGCTCCTTTTGCAGCTGAGAACACCGATGATATGATCACTTGAAAAAAAGCTATTTATAATATATAAAATAATATATAATTATTTTACATTTTTTTATGTATACACAAATCTTTTGCCTTTCATTTATATTTTTAACTGAAGGAGCTGTTTTACAAGGTAAGGGGTCACATACAGTATACAGTACTTTAACCTGTTATGGACTGCCCCTCACGCAGATATACTGTGGCAGGGTGGCCCTCCTGCGCAAAATCATGTACCTGTATTTGATTTGATGCACTGGGTCTGGGGACCCCCTTCTGCTGGGATTGGACACAGTGGGAGCCAATCAGCAGGTCCAGCGGGCGCAATGTCCGCCGGAACAAGGCGATCATTCTCAGGAGATGCAGAACGGCGGCACTGTGTGAGTGAGGAACATGGATATCTTGTGTTCCTGCTAAGCAGGAACACGGATCTCTGTCCTCCCCCAGTCAAAGCACCCCCCCCCCCACACACACACACGCAGTTAGAAAGCACTCCCTAGGATCACATTTAACTCTTTAATTGCCCCTGATGTGAACCCCTTCCCTGCCAGTGTCCTTAGTACAGTGACAGTGCATTTGATCACTGTATTAGTGTCACTGCGCCCCAAAAAGTGTCACTTAGGGCAATTTCACACTGGGGCATCGGCGGTAAAGCAGGGCGCTTTTAAAGCGGACTGTGACATTATGGCAGACACATTGGACACTTTTGACATATTTTTGGGACCATTGGCTGCTATAAAAATGCACTGATTACTGTAAAAATTTCACTGGTAGGGAAGGGGTTAACACTAGGGGGCAATCAGGGGGTTAACTGTGTTCCCTGTGTGTGTTTCTAACTATAGGGGGAGGGGACTGACCTAGAGAAAATGACAGATTGTGGTTCCTAGCTATTAGGAACTCACGATCTGTCACTCCTCATAGAACAGAACAGGGATTTGTGTGATTACACACACTCGTCCCTGTTCTGCCTCTCGTGCCCACGATTGCTCGTGGCTGACAGTCATCGCGACCGTTGACCACGAGCATCGCCCCCATCCCCGCAGTGCAGCGGGCATGCGTGAGCCTGCTATCCCGATCCCGCTAGCCAACCTATAGCTCGTGGGATCGTGACGACCTGTCGCAGTATAATGACGGTGGCTGGTCAGCACGCGGTTAAAGTTAGCGCTACACATGTGTTGGTATCACAAGTATTTGTGCTGGCAGCTCCATTTTTTTTTTATATTTACCTAAGTGCAGTGATTTTTTGAATACATTAACTGCTACATTTGTAGGAGCGCTTGTTTTCTTGAAAAACAACAGACTTACTGGCTGGATCGCCAGATGAAAATAAAGGAAAGTAAGCATAATAAAGATACTAATCTAAGAATTGTTAAGCTGCAATCTAATAACTGCCTGTGGGTTTAATACCACTTGAATACAAACGTTTGTATTGAATTAGCAAAACATGTTACATTCTTGTTCTATCACTATATCTTTAATAAACAGGTGGGGAAAAAAATAACTGGCTCAATTAAATACAATTCCAGTGCTAGCATGGGCTGCAGGCCCCTGGAGCCCTGAAATGGGCAATGACCTAAATACAATATAGATGCCACAGTAGAGCTCATAAATATATGGACATATTCATTTTAGCAGAAATTACTGACATAATAGACTGTACCTCTGCAGCTTTTTTTATCTAAGCGGGTTTCTTTACAGATCCTAGTCACTGAAACGAGTTTAGGGAAATACTTTGTGAAATAATTAAACCTCTTTCGTGGCAATTTGCCCAATATAGTAATTACATATATATTATATATGGCTTTGGACCACCTCTCTGAGTATGCCTTGCATACAACAAACAATAAGCTGATTATACTGGAAAGCCTGTTACTGTATCATACTCCACCCTAAATATCTAGTTAATTGCATAGAGTTAACCTGCCGTTGGAGTTCCCCTCTACCATAGGGTGACCAGACATCCTCGATTTCCGGGGACAGTCCCCGGATTGAGGATATTGTCCCTGAACTGATTCTGTCCCTGGTTTTGTCCCCGGATTGGATTTGAACAGGGGCTGGGGCAATTTCAAAGACAGTCAGTGCAGAATTAAAAATCTGAGTTACACCCCCCCCCCCCTGCTGTTCCTACTAGCTTAGGGGGTGGGGGTGTATTTTTTTCATTATCTGTGCCCCTTTTTGATGATCATGTGCTGGTCGGAGCGGAGAGAATATTTCTTCAGTTTCGGGTGCATGCCCGTTCCACTCCTGCTCGCATGTTCTTCTGCCTTGGCGCAAGTCCTGGCCAGCCACCTACCCATCTCCTTGCCTTCCCTGGCGGAGTGATCTTCCTCCGCTCCCCCAATAGTAGCTGGGGCCCGGAGAGTAATGCCCCACACACACGGTCGGATTTTCCGACGGAAAATGTCCTATCGGACAATGTTGTCGGAAATTCCGACCGTGTGTAGGCCCCATCGGACTTTTTCCGTCGGATTTTCCGACAACAAAGTCCTATCGGACTTTTTCCGATCGTGTGTAGCGAATTCCGATGGACAAAGTGCCACGCATGCTCAGATCACATTACAAGACCAAAGCTTTTGGCTACTAGCCTCTACGTAGTCCCGTCGTAGGCAACAAACGTCACCACGTTCAGAATGATCGGATTTTCCGACAACTTTGTCCGACCGTGTGTATGCAACACCAGTGTTGGACAAAATCCGTCGGAAAAAATCTGATGGATTTTGTGGTCGGATTTTCCGACCGTGTGTACGGGGCATAAGACTTGACAGGCTGTGAGGTGGGCAGCAGTGGCGACGGGCAGAGAGTCGCTAATTGCCGCCATTACTAGTAAAAAAAAAAATGTCCCCGGATTTAATTTAAAAAATCTGGTCACCTTACTCTACCAGTGTTTAATCTGCATGAAGGTATTTTGGAAATCATCATGTATGACTCCTAGCAGAAAATTAGACAGGTATGCAAAGTATTTTACTTTCTTGTTGTCACTCCTTGACTGCAATTATAGTGCAGATGCAGACACACTCCATGTAAACAGAGCCATGTTTACATTGTTCTACTGTCACAACAGCTCTCTAAGCACAAGAAAAAAAAGCCAAGGATAAGGCAAGGTTGTTTAACATACCTACCTATATTAACCAGTTCAGCCCCGGAAGGATTTACCCCCCGTTCTGACCAAGCCATTTTTTGCGATACGGCACTGCGTCGCTTTAACTGACAATTGCGTGGTCATACGACCCTGTACCCAAACAAAATTGATGTCCTTTTTTTCCCCCACAAATAGAGATTTCTTTTGGTGGTATTTGATCACCTCTGCGGTTTATATTTTTTGCGCTATAAACAAAAGATGACGCAATGGGGGTTATTTACTAAAGGCAAATCCACTTTGCACTACAAGTGCACTTGGAAGTGCCGTCACTGTAGATCCGAGGGGAACATGCAAGGAAAATAAAAAACATAATTTTAGCTTGCACATGATTGGATCGTAAAATCAGCAGAGCTTCCCCCATTTCAGATCTTCCTCTCAGATCTACAGCAAAATGAGGATTTATTTCTGCTTTAAAACTGTCAGCAGATTGGCCTCAGCTCAGTGCTGGAAAATATAGAGCAACTGAGCATGTACAGAGCAAGGTGAGACAGTATATTAGTGGATTTTAACCTCTTCCCGACCAGCCGCCATCATTATACTGCGACAGGTCGGCTCTCCTGCGCAAACCGCCGTAGGTGTACGTCGGTCTGTGCAGGAAATGGCCTAGCGGGTGCCCGCAGGTCCTGCGGACTCGATGCCTGCCTGTGACCTGCGATCGCAGTTTACAGAGGCAGAACGTGGAACTGTCTATGTAAACAAGGCAATTCCCCGTTCTGCCTAGTGACATGTCAGAGCTCTTCTGTTCCCAGTGATCGGGAAAAGTGATCTCTGTCATGTCCTAGGTAGCCCAACCCCCCTACAGTTAGAACACACCCAGGCAACACAGTTAACCCCTTGATCGCGCTCTAGTGTTAACCCCTTCCCTTCCATCGACATTTATACCGTAATCAGTGGCTATTTTTAGCTCTGATCGCTGTATTAATGTCACTGGCCCCAAAAAAGTGTCAAAAGTGTCCGATCTGTCCGCTGCAATCGCAGTCTTGCTAAAAATCACAGATCACCGCCATTACTACTAAAAAAAAATTATAATAAAAATGCCATAAATCTATTCCCTATTTTGTAGACGCTATAACTTTTGCGCAAACCAATCAATATACACTTATTGCAATTTTTTTTACCAAAAATATGTAGAAGAATACACATTGGTCTAAACTGACTAAGATATTTGTTTTTGTTTTTTTAATGTAGGATATATATTATAGCAAAAAGTAAAGAATATATATATATTTTTTCAAAATTGTCTGTCTTTTTTTGTTTATAGCGCAAAAAATAAAAACCGCGGAGGTGATCAAATACCACCAAAAGAAAGCTTTATTTGTGGGGGGAAAAAGTACATAAATATTGTTTGGGTACAGCATTGCATGACCGCGCAATTGTCAATTAAAGCAATGCAGTGTCATATCGCAAAAAAGGGGATGGTAATTAAGGGGCAAATAATTCCGGGGCTAAAGTGGTGAAATATAATAATATAGGTACTTATTTTTAATCTTTTACATAGCTTTACCTGCAAAATGGGCCAGCCCGAAGTGATATTTCAGAACTTAATTTTCTGACTAAAGTTCCACTTTAACCACTTAAGGACCGCCTACCGCATATACACTGCAGCAGGTTGGCCCTATTGCGTGAAACTACGTAATTGTACTTTGTTTTGTGCACGAGACACTGTGGCCGCGCACGCCCACTTCCCAGCGAGGGAGCTAATGCGCGGGTTCAGCGGCCGCGATGTCTGCCGGCCACCCGCAATCGCTCCTCAAAGAGGCATAACAGGGATCTGCCTATGTAAGCAAAGCAGATCCCCATTCTTACAGGAGAGTACAGTGTGATGTTCTGTTCCTAGTGATCAAGAACAGCGATCTCTCTACTCCCAGTCAGTCCACTCCCCCCGCAATTAGAAACACCTCCCTATGGAACACTTAACCCCTTGATCGCACCCTGGTGTTAACCCCTTCCCTGCCAGTGTCATTTATACATTGATCAGTGGATATTTCCGTGGACCCTATTTAGTGTCAAAAGTGTCCGATCTGTCCGCCGCAATGTCGCAGTCCTGCTACAAATCACTGATCACCACCATTTTACTAGTAAAAATAAAAATAATAATAAAAATACCATAAATGTATCCCCTATTTTGCAGATGCTATAACTTTTCCGCAAACCAATATATTATTATTGTGATTTTTTTTACCAAAAATATGAAGCAGAATACATATTGGCCTAAACTGATGATAAATAAATCATCAGTATATAATTTTTATATATTTTATATATATATATATATATATATATATATATATATATATATATATATATATATGTGTGTGTGTGTGTGTGTGTGTGTGTGTGTGTATAGTATATATAGGTTATATTTACAATAAACCAATCCAGTTATCTAATACATATTTCTTTGCACAGTGTACAACTTCCCTAAATAATCTTACTTACTGTAACATTAACACATCACCTTGTACTGAGTGGGCGAATGTAAAACTGAAGCAGGTGGCCACATCTTTCCAAAAATACATAAGAGATCTGGTCACGACATGCTCACTGAAAATAGCAACTGCTACACTAGCAAAAGGGACCTTATGAATGCTAAGGCAGATGTAAAATGTAAAAAATAGCATTGGGTATCATTTACATTCAAGCAATTAAAACTGAGAATATGGTTTTCACATTTAAACTAAGATTTTGATGATTTAGTACAGCAAAGCATGATTGATATTAAAAAGGAATTTAGAGGTACAAAAAAATCATTAATCAGTAACAAATATAAAAATACTTGACCTAATAAGTGCCAAATAAATTTGGAATTTTTAATAAACTAATAATTTAAAGTGGTAGAAAATAAGCATAATCAAATGATTAAATACAGCTTGTAATTGCATTACCGTTAAATAAATTCAAGTAAATATATCAACTTAGATTATGTTGTCAGTAACAAATGGTAGGAACTTGGTCTTTTTAATTTATGTTTGCTTAGAGGCTTTATCAGAAACCTGTCCAGTATAGGAATGTAGGACAACAGCATAAATAATATATATGTGTTTATGATTTTTTGATACCTCATATGGAATATTAAAATTGATATTGTTTGGGGTAATTTTTGACTGCACTGTACTGTGAATTAAACATGTTCTTTATAAATGTGATAACTCTGCACCAAAAATGTAATAACTATCCAGCTGCAGTCACTATATTCACTGTGGAGTGTGCAAGAACAATTATGCGTGTGACTGCGCTCTAAATATCAAGTGTTAAAATACCTAAAACAACAAAATTGTAAAAATAACACTGTATAACGTGTCTACAAAATAGCCACTTTCAAAACTATTGTGCTAAAAAGAAATGATGTTCAATTCACAAACATTGTGTCCATAATCGTTATTCCTAAATCCAAATAAGCAAAAATCTACTTTTTAATGTCCACCATCAAGTCCAATCTTTGCAACAAAAAAAAAATATATAAATAAAAAAATTTTAATAAATAAATATCATCTTTATTTAAAAATGTGATATCAAAGCACCCAGTGTCATTCACGTCTTCAGGTAAATGACTCACCTCTTTACAACTTAAAATTCAAAATAAAAAAGTGTCATACACCATACAATCCACTTCAGATCCTGGTGGAGCACTATGCAATCTTTAGCAGCCAAAGATGGGTTAATGGATCTACTCTTTTCATTAATGGTCTTGCAAACCAGTCATGCAAGCTTCTCATAATTCCAGATCATCTGCCAACATGTTAAAATGAGAAAGGAAGGCTTCATAGCGTGCAACGATCCACTATTGATAAAAACTGAAATAAATGTACACGTGTGATATGCCTAACACTAAGGAAGTGTGCACATTGACAGGTAAAGCTGCCAGCCTTTCCACTTCTTCCACTGTCACCAATCCATCTCCTGATAAGACAGAGCCTTTGGAGTCACTCTGCACATGCTCAGTTGTCGGTGTGTATTGCTAGAGAGTTTTTCTATTTTCTTGGGAGGGTGCATGTGATTGGCACAGGGCCAATCAGCAGTGCTCAGACAGAGGGTCAGGGGTCCTGCAGCCTCATAGGATGGTCAAAGGAGAATGAAAACTCCTCCTACAAGCGTTAAGCAGACATTGATAGAAGTCACAAGACTGCTATATACTGCTGATGAGAAAAGGTATTTAGCAGTTTATATTTACTAAAATATTTGCACTGGGGGAGACCAGATATAGTGAATGCAGGGTCCTGGGTTTAGTAACACTTTAAGCTGTAGAGAGGTGAGTCATTTATTTGAAGAGGTGAGGGACACTAGGTGCTTTGATATCACATTTCTGAGTAATGAGGATTTTTATTTATTACAATTATTTATTACAATTTTTTTTTTTTTTTAATTCTTTGCACAGATTGTGCTTGATTGTGGTCATTAAAGTGGTGTCCCCCCCCCCCCCCAAAAAAAATAGCTCAAAATCCCTAAAAAACAACAAAACAAAAAAATGCCTGTTGCTAGGCATAGTCTGCCTCCTTCAGTGCCCGGGCTGGTGACATCACTTCCCCCTCGACGCAGTCAGTCATCTGGGACACGTGACAGGTCCCAGATGACTGCACGGTGTATCACAGCATGCAGCGCCGCTCGCGAATGCGCAGTGGGTGGCCGGCTGTAAAGCCACAGCCGGGTGCCCACAGTAAGAATGCTGGCGCCGCCGAGCGGAGCGGGGAACGAGGGGGGCTTCGTTCCCCCGCATCGCTGGACCTTGGGACAGGTAAGTGTCTGATTATTAAAAGTCAGCAGCTGCAGTATTTGTAGCTGCTGACTTTTATTTTTATTTTTTTAAGGGGCACCCCACTTTAAGAACTTGTTTTTTGTTTATTTGGATTTAGGAATAAAGATTATGGACACATTGTTTATGAATTGAACAGCTTACTTTTTTTGAGCAAAATATTTTTAAAAGTGGATATTTTGTAGACAAATGGTTATGTATACAATTTTCTTGTTTTAGGTACTGTGGTGGGGTTTGCTCAAATGGGGATTACTTTCCCTGGGGAAAAGGTAGTCCAGGCGGCAGGTGTTTCTTAGAATCTGACTTGTAGCCAGAAGGTTGTATAAAAATCAAACAAACAGAACAGAAAAGAAATCCATAAAATCCAGGCACTAACTAAACACTTCAGGTTCCTAACTCACAGGTGAAGGGCTTTTCCCAGTCACCAATAAAACAAACATAATGTAAACCTTTTTCTTTCTCTATACAGTGGAACCTCGGATTATGAGCATAATCCGTCCCAGGAGAATGCACGTAATCCAAAGTACTCGCATATCAAAGCAAGTTTCTCCATTGAAGTCAATGGAAACGAAAGTAATTCATTCCGCATTGACTTCAATGGCATGCAATACCGCATGCAACTAGAGGTGGGGGGCACCGCAGGGCCTTGGAAAAAGCCGGAAAGTCCCGAGGACGGCTCGGCTGACCTCGGCAAACCTCGTAAAGACTCTGTTCCCGAGGTTTGCCGAGGTCAGCCGAGCTGTCCTCGGGCCTTTCCGTGCACTTCCGAACGGCTCCGATCGGCGCCACTCGGCTCCGATCGGCGCCACTCGGCTCCGGCACGCCCCACCTCAGGCCAAACGCGGTACTGCACGTGCTTTGGCATGAATCATGCTCGTTTTGCGAGACAACAATAGCAAACCGAGTTACGATTTTTAAAAATACAGTGCTCGTATTGCGAAAAGCTCGTTAACCGGGTTACTCGCAATCCGAGGTTCCACTGTAAAGGCATCCTGACGTTGATAGTTCTCTCTCTCAGGTTTGGCTTCCTGAGTCCCAGGAAAAGAACAATCTCTTGCTCCAGTCCTGCTTTATTTATACCACCTGCTGATGGTCACTAGTGGACCGCAAAACGTGGTCCAGATTCAACCTGGCCCAGATTCAACCTTAGTTTCCTGCATATGAACGCATGCAAGGTGATACATATCATCCATCAACCACCTCGCCTTTCATAATGTCATAGTATAACACCTGATATCTAGAGCGCAGTCACACACACACACTTGTTCTTATACATGTTCTTTGTCCATGCACAATAAGATAACAGATTTTCTTTAATACACCCTCTACTACTGCATATGCTCCCCTACTCTATTTAGCCTCCCAGATAGTAAGCAATTGTGCTGCAAGTTCTGGTTCAGTTATGTTGTGCAATAGTCATCCCACCACAGGGGTCACTGTGGCTGAATTTTTATGCTGTAGACTTGCAGAGCCCTTGCTGTAGACTCACCACTGTGACTTTGCTCCTGCTAGAGACATACTGTACTCTGTTCCCGAGGCTTTCTGAGCTGTCCCCGAGTATTTCCAAGGCTCGCCGGTGCCCCCATCTGGCCTCATGTGGTATTGCATGTAGTAGAAGTAAATGCGGAATGAATCATCTTCGTTTCCATTGACTTCTATGGGGAAACTCACTTTGGTATGCGAGTGCTTTGGATTACAAGCATTCTCCTGGAACGGATTATGCTCGTAATCCAAGGTTCCACTGTATTAGCTGGAGTTTGGCTTAAATTTGTTAGTGTATCTAAATATGCTAATACATTTAACACTACCCTCCCAAACTGACAATGCTGCTGTCTGCTGTGCCCCCTGTTCTCATTCCTCCAGAGTGGTTTCTCACTAATACAGGAGGTCTATTACTGGTCAGATCACCAGGTGAAAACTGAGGGGGAAAAAAAGAAAACAGATGCAGCCACCACATCTATTGTTTGTTTAGCTGCAACATAATACATTTTTGTTTTGAGTTTAATACTGCATTAACTTTGTCAGGGTGCCGGTGCCATTTTTAACACTTCCTAATGTTCTACCTGTCAGTGTTATAAAGCAAAATCCTACACTCATGAACCATGTTAACCTGTCATTTTTGTATCATTCTTTTTGGATTTGTTGGATTAACATTAAGTGCCTGCACGATGATTGACTATGTATCCTGGCATCCAGAAGCTTCTACTGCATCATCTCTCTAATGTCTGTAAAAGACAAGTGCAGAGCATGCGCAGCATAGAGCAACCCGAGGAAAAATTCAATCACACTGGGAAAGCACACAGTGTTTTAATGTAAGAACATTGTGATTGTAAGTTGTATGATCATGCTGAGCATCTGAGCTTCATTTGTTTAAGTGACTAATGTTCTCCTATATATTGTTAAAAAAAAAGTATTTATTCCCTGATAACGTGTTCTTGAGAACGCAGAAATTAGCATTAGAGAGTATCTTCGTGTTCTGTCGTTAGACTGTATAATGTTTGCTATATAGCATCTGCGCCCTTATTTTTTGACACCCAACCTCTCTGAAAATAAAGACCAAGGCTATACAGTATAACAAAACAACAAAATCCTGCGAGCCTTAAAGAACGCCCTACCAACCTGCCACTATCAAGCTGAAAACGTTAAACACGTCTCATACGTTCGTGCACATTAAACACAAAATTAAATATACGCTGCGCTGGAATAGCTATGCACTAGATAATCTGTATCTTAATCTATAGTTATAGATCCACAAGAATATAATAATCTGCATAAAATAGTAAACATACAACTGGTGTAAAGTGCAAGTGCAAAATATAGCAAAAACAAATAATGTGCACAAAATCTGTAAACGCACAACTAAAACGCATAGATAAATATAAAGTGCACAAGTGCCAAAAAAAACTCTGTGAGGTTATATGGACCCTTTAGACTTACAAGGTGCCATGCACAATAACACACCAAAAATTAAATAAAATATCAATAATAATAATATTAGATGAAAAAAGTGCTAAATGCACACATATGTGATAGCAAACATGTATAAAAGATTTATAAAAGTGCATAAACCACACAAGTGCCTCTATATTATTAAAAAAAACAGTTCTTTGTGGCAACCTGTCTTGGGCTGTGATAAGAACCACAAAATGTTGATTGATGTGAGACTAGATGCAGGTGATGTGATTTCCGGTGATCATACTATTGACATGCTTGTTACATCCAACCGTGGCTCTGAATGATGCATAGGTGAAATCCGGGAACCCCTTATGGTAATAAGCTCACCTCAGAGCGTGTGACCAGCTTTTACACTGAGTCAAAGCACACATATGAACCACTATAGGGTTCTCAGCTGTTTCACTGGGTCAGTAGTATCCTCAGTGCAATGATCTCAGAGGCACATGAAAAAAGAAAAAGACTAATAGTGCAATACCGTTTTACAAAATTTAATAGACAAGTTAAAAAACATTCCTCCGCCGGGGTACTCACATGTGTAAGGTGCGTCAGTGCACCATACTTCATAAGACTCAATAAAATACTGTAAACAGTATGGGTATGGCTTGTATCCCCTCCAGGCAGGTGTACTGTCTCTCGCTCCGTCCTGGCCCCTCCCCCAAGGTCCCTGATGAACCAGCCAAAATATGATTTGTGACTGGCCCTGTCTGCACAACTACATCCAACATCCTCAATCTGAATATCAGATCAAAATAGCTTGGAGGTAAATTGTTGGCCAGCTAGTGGCTGCGTCCAATCAGGCACTGTTTGGGTATTAAGGCAGTTCCTGTTGTAAAACTACAATAGAAATTTGTGGGATATTTGTTCTTCATCACTAGGATGAACAAGAGAAATGTAAGAGTGTATGTTCAGCCTAATGCCGCGTACACATGATCGGAATTTCTGACAACAATTGTGAGCTTGTTGTCAGAAATTCCGACCGTGTGTAGGCTCCATCGGACATTTGTTGTCGGAATTTCCGACAACAAAAATTTGAAAGCTGGTTCTCAAATTTTCTGACAACAAAATCCGTTGTCGGAAACTCCGATCGTGTGTACACAATTCCGACGCACAAAATTCCACGCATGCTCGGAATCAAGCAGAAGAGCCGCACTGGCTATTGAACTTCATTTTTCTCAGCTTGTCATACGTGTTGTACGTCAACGTGTTCTTGAAGTTCTGAATTTCCGACAACATTTATGTAAGACAAGTTTGAGCCAACATCTGTCGGAAATAAATCCAGGATTTTGTTGTCGGAATGTCCGATCGTGTGTATGTGGCATTGCATAGTCACTGTTTGTCTGCACTGACTTACAGACCTCCTGTTATCAGATCCCCTAAACTACATAATACTGTTTTGGAATTCATTACACCATGCATTAAGATGTTCCATGAACGCTACTACCAATAAGATGTAGACTTTAGAAAAAGATCTCTCTCTACACCTAGTTATCCTCCCATCCCAACCAGCTCAACAAAGAGGTCACAAAAGACAATGCTCTGCAAACAGGTGGCTCTTGCAAGTCGGCAGAGAAATGCATATTTTGATATATGTAAGGCCTTTGGGATTTGGCAGATAACATAACAAAGGCATAAGTAAAGTACAATTCCTTCAACGCCATTCTTAAAAAAGGACCCTCACTGACTAGCCTAGCTCTGTCATTTGTTCGCAAAGCTATTTGTCACAACATATTTGCATTTCCATGAAGGCTCCTTACAAACACATTTTTACTTAATTGACAAAGAATTTTAATCCATTGCATGGGATATGTTTTTAAAACCATTATACCATTATATCACTCAGAGCACAATGAATTTAATAAGCACACACAGGAAACTGCTATTTGAGTGGAAAGTAATAGCTTTTGAACCTAAAATACAAAAGAACAGAGAAATGTCAGGAAACCGGCATCTACCAAAAGTAATTGGTAAATGGGAACCACATACCATCCATATGTATGTTACAGCCTATACAAGTTTCAATTAACCTTTCTAGCTTTTGCCAATAACTAACCCTACAGGATTGAAAGATTATTCATTTCTATTGCTAGACTAGAGTGTATTTCAATCTGAAACGCATAGATAGTCAAATGTAACAGTGTGAACCAAATGGAACATATCTACAACAGCACTGTATGGGGGGGGGGGGAGGTAAAAAAATAAGTTTTATACCCATACACCCAGATACAGCATTCCTTCTGACAAATGCCAGGTGGTCTAGATTGCCAGAACTGCTATAGGCAGTACTTTTTTTGATTGTCCTAGGCCCAGAGCAGCTAGCTATTTACTGAGTGTCAGAGAAGTCCAGTTTAATTTCTCCTGATCCTTACTTATCATTGCCTGAACTAAAACCTGGAGGAAAGAGCACATGTCATCCATCCCAGTGCATTCCTTCCTGATATAAATAGTAAAGGAAGCAATAAAAAAGGCAATATGAACATAGGATGGAGCTGGGTCAAGTGTGTCACTACTGTTCCTTGATGGATATTGTATATAAAGCCAAAACTCTTTTTCTAGTTTTAGATAGAGTAGGCAATGGAACCTATCAGAATATCTTTATTGTTTTTGTCTCATTTGGGGGATTGGTCACAAATGGTTGACATAGGATACGGCTTTGCTGTACTAAACCATCCCATTATACGTTATGAGTTTTGCCCCTTTTTTTCACCTACCCATCTATTTTTTGGGATAAAATAACATAAAAGGCAGATTTGTAATTTCAGACATTCATTCAACTGATATTTTCAGAAAGATAGCTTCACTCTTTTATTGCTTGTGGTTTTTAAGGCAAAAGCACATCCTTCATTAGGGCCCCTTCACACCACTACATTTCAAAAACACATATTACATGCATTTAATGTATTTTAAATGGCACCATAATGCACCTCTACAGTGTACCAACATTGCAGTGCACCTTAACGTACAGTAACACACTACCAACATAATTCACTGTATTTGTAGAAGCACCATTTGTAGAGGCTATCATGGACTTTAATGGTCCTGTATAAGGACTTCACACAACAGGTAAATATATAAAAGGTAATATTTATTACAACAACGTTTTAAAAAAACACATAAAAGACAAATTGTGCCATATCAAGGCAATTAATTGCAATCTATAAACTGACACACTGATATACTGAAAGACAAAAGCTGATACTTTCAAACTTTTCACATAGCATATATATCCAGGTTCTTCTCAACATGTATATCAAACATTGATATGGTATGTAGCTCAATTTGAATACCTTATCCTTTTAGACTGCTTTTTATAGTCATTATACGATGACATCAATAAAAGATCTTTTACCACCAGATTGGGAATAGATATCTCCTATTATAGCGTTCCCATATTCACCAGGATAGACACATACCATGACACCACATATGTAGCCACATTGTGGGTAAGATTTTGTATAGACCTTATAATCAAATACACACTGGCAGCGAGTGTTCTGCCCGCATGCTCCTGTCACCTCGGCGCTGGGCTCCCTCACAATGGGATAAGCAGCAGAATGGGTGGAACTGTTTAGGCTGGCGGGCGGCAATGTGCCACCCCCCTGAAAGTGCCGATTGGGACCGATGGTACCAACGGGTCCCATGGTAGGGCCGGCCCTGCTCACTGCCCAGGGGGGAGCAGTCAGCAGCTGAGTGGGAGGGCCACTTGGCAGGTGAGCAGGCTTGCTGGACAATCAGCGGGCCGGTGTTCTATCACATAGCCGTTACCCATGAGAAAGCCGCTACCCAGCCTACTGCGCATACGTGATGTGCAGCCGAAGTGACGTAAAGCCCCTATCGGATAGAACACCGGCGGGTGGGGGAGCAGAAAGATTACATCATCTCTTACCGCTCACCCTGCATCACTGCAGTTCCGCCTTCACTGTTCAGCCGCAGGCAGCAGAGAGATTACATCATCTCTCTGCTGCCTGCCTTCACCCTGGGATGCAGCAAGTGACAAGCAAGTGACAATCTGCAATGTGTGGCAGGTGACGTTGTGGCAAGTGACAATCCGCAACGTTTGGCAGGTGACGTCGTGGCAAGTGACAATCCGCAATGTATTGCAGGTGCCGTGGCAAGTAACAATCGCAATGTGTGGGAGGAGATGCCATGGCAAGTGACAATCCGCAATGTGTGGCAGGTGACATCATGGCAAGTGACAATCCACAACATGTGGCAGGTGACGTGGCAAGTGATAATCTGCAACATGTGGCAGGTGACTTTGTGGCAAGTGACAATCTGCAATGTGTGGCAGGTGACGTGGCAAGTGACAATCCGCAACATGTGGAGGGTGACATTGTGGCAAGTGACAATCCGCAATGTGTGGCAAGTGACTTTGTGGCAAGGGACAATCTGCAACGTGTGGCAGGTGACATTGTGGCAAGTGACAATCTGCAATGTGTGGCAGGTGACATTGTTGCAAGTGACAATCTAAAATCTGTGGCAGGTTATGTCATGGCAAGTGACAATCTGAATGTGTGGCAGGTGACGTTGTGGCAAGTGACAATCAACAACATGTGGCAGGTGATGCGGCAAGTGACAATCCGCAACCTGTGGCAGGTGACGTTGTGGCAAGTGACAATTTTCAATGTGTGGCAGGTGACGTTGTGGCAAGTGACAATCTGCAATGTGTGGCAGGTGACGTCGTTGCAAGTGACAATCTGCAATGTGTGGCAGGTGACGCAGCAAGTGACACACTCAGGGCTCCCAATGATTTTGCATTATGGTGAGTTAAACTATTTCATTTTATATAACAATGTAATAATAAAAATAATGCACTTTTTGCGATACGGCACTGCGTCGCTTTAACTGACAATTGCGCGGTAGTGCAACGTTGTACCCAAACAAAATTGACGTCCTTTTTTTCCCACAACTAGAGCTTTCTTTTGGTGGTATTTGATCACTTCTGCGATTTTTATTTTTTGCGCTATAAACAAAAAAATACGACAATTTTATCTTTATTTTTTACTAGTAATGGCGACGATCTGTGATTTTTAGCGGGACTGCGACATTGCGGACAGATGGCACACTTTTTAGACATTTTTAGGACCATTGACACTTATACAGCGATCTGTGCTATAAAAATGCACTGATTACTGTGTAAATGTCACTGGCAGGGAAGGGGTTAAATGTGTTCCCTGTGGGGTGTTTCTAACTGTGGGGGGATGGGACTGACTGGGGGAGGAGAGAGATCTCTGTTCCTGATCACTAGGAACAGCAGATCTGTCTCTCCTCCCCTGTCAGAATGCGGATCTGTGTGTTTACATTGACAGATCCCCATCTGGCTCTCTGTGGAGCAATCGCAGGTGGCCGGCGGACATCGCGGCCGCTGGCCACGCAAAGGTCCTTTTATACTCCTACATACATGTATAGAGCCCAGACAGGTCCTTTTATACTCCTATAAGCATAAGTAGAGCCATGACAGGTCCTCTTTATATTCCTTTACATTTATAGAGCCATGAAAGGTTCTCTTTCTACCCCTATATACATGTATAGAGCCATGACGGGTCCTCTTTATACTTATATATACATGTATAGTGCCATGATCGGTCCTCTTTATAATCCTTTATACATGTATAGAGCCATGACAGGTCCTCTTTATACTTATATATACATGTATAGTGCCATGACAGGTTCTCTTTATACTACTATCTACATGTATAGAGCCATGACAGGTCCTCTTTATACTTACATATACATGTATAGTGCCATGACCGGCCCTCTTTATTCTCCTATCTACATGTGTAGAGCCATTACAGGTCCTCATTATACTCCTATACATGTAAACAACTATGACAGGTCATCTTTATACTTCTATATACATGTATAGTGCCATGACCGGCCCTCTTTATTCTCCTATCTACATGTGTAGAGCCATAACAGGTCCTCATTATACTCCTATACATGTAAACAACTATGACAGGTCCTCTTTATACTTCTATATACATGTATAGAGTCATCACAGGTCCTCTATATACTCCTACATACATGCATAGAGCCATGACAGGTCCTCTTTATTCTCCTATATACATGTATAGAGCCACGACAAGTCCTCTTTAGTTATCATGATATAAAATAATGGATGTGGGGGCCTTTTGGTGGGCGTGCTTTTTTGAAAGGAGGCACCATTTCATTCTTGGTCCCAGGCAGCACAATGTCTTGGGCCGGCCCTACCCTCATGGCACATATTTCAAATATTCACTGTATAGCATCTTCACTTTTCTTTCTCCTTTTGTGTGCAATCTAGGTTGTTGGCAACCCCAGGGAATAAATGGCCTGCCTTAATGTAACACAAGTTAATGTACAACATAACAGACAGCAACACTTGTGCATTAACACACCACATTCGAATATGAAGGTGTGAATAAGCACTTAAGGGAGGACATAGATAGGAAAAAGCATCTTTTGTAGCCCCAGACCCCTAAAACCAGGATACAACCTGGGATACTACTCCCTTTGTTCATCAGTAGGGACTCTGGGCAACATCTTAAGAAATGAACCATCTTTGTTATCTACAGCCAGCAGTTCAAATCAAACTTTTAACTTTAAAAAGTTCAAAATCAGTGTCCGGTTTTAAAGGAAAATATACATTTTCAATAAGAAGCTAATGCCGCGTACACACGATCGGACTTTTCGACGGACTAGGTCCGACAGTCTTTCCGACGGACTTTGCAGCGGTGGTCAGCCGGACTTTCAAATGAAAGGACTTGCACACACACGACCACTCCAAAAGTCAGACGGATTTGAACGTGATGACGTACGACCAGACTAGAATAAGGAAGTTCATAGCCAATAGCTGCCCTAGCGTCGGTTTTCGTCCGTCGGACTAGCACACAGACGACCGGATTTTTCGACCGGACTCAAGTCCGTCGAAAAGATTTGAAACAGGATTTCTAGGTCCGTCTGACTTTTGGGAAAGAAAAGTCTGCTGGAGCCCACACATGATCGAATTGTCCGACGGATTCCGGTCCGGGGGACCAAGTCTAATGGAAAGTCTGACCGTATGTTCGTGGCATTAAGAAGTAACATAAGAAAAGAAGCATTCCATTCATCTAATTTTCCCTGTTATTTCTTTAAAATGTTTTGGGATTATGACCATTTGTCACTATTTATTTTTGTTGCACTTGGTAAAATTTGGGCAGTGATGTCATTGCTTATATGATGCGTTTCCTTAAAGTGGCTCATGCTCCCAGTTCAATCTGGCAACATTTGAGATGTTATCTTAGCATGTGTCACCAAAAAACACCAACTGCATGAGGCAGCAGTGGCTAACACCACAATTCTCAATCTGTTTCTACTCTTGTATTCTTAACTCAAAGAAAAAGACAAGTAAGAAGGCAAGAAAGAGGGTGAAATACACTATATTACCAAAAGTATTGTGACGCCTGCCTTCACACACACATGAACTTTAATGGAGTCCCAGTCTTAGTTGATTATTGAGTTGGCACACCCTTTGCAGCTATAACAGCTTCAACTCTACTGGGAAGTCTATCCACAAGGTTTAGGAGTGTGTCTATGGGAATGCTTGACCATTCTTCCAGAAGTGCATTTGTGAGACCAGGCACTGATGTTGGACAAGAGGCCTGGCTCACAGTCTTCGCTCTAATTCATTTTAAAGGTGTTCTTTTGGGGTTGAGGTCAGGACTCTGTGCAGGCCAGTCAAGTTCCTCCACCCCAAACTCGCTCATCCATGTCTTTATGGGGTTGTTTTTCCGGGGTTGGGTTTGGGGGTTGGGCTTGGCCCCTTAGTTCCAGTGAAGGGAACTCATAAGGCGTCAGCATACCAAGACATTTTGGACAATTTCATGCTCCCAACTTTGTGGGAACAGTTTGGTGATGGCCCCTTCCTGTTCCAACATGACTGCACATCAGTGTACAAACAAGGTCCATAAAGACATGGTTGAGTGAGTTTGGGGTGAAGGAACTTGACTGGCCTCCACAGAGTCCTGACCTCAACCGGATTAATATTTACTTTCTGTGTCATGTTGGTGACTATCCTCAATATGTATGTTGATACATTGTATTTTATATGCCAATGTGTTACTATGCATTTATATGGGTTGATCCATGCCCTATCCTTGGTCTAATAAAGAATATAATGTTTTACATATGTATATGGTTTTGTCTGGCTCTACCCCATGCACCTCATCTAAAGTGGCACCCTCCCCCCCCCCTCTTTTTTGCATAAGCGACCAGGGATGGAGGCGCAATATTCCCTGTGGCGTCTCATTTAAAGTCCCAAATATTCCCTTTTTTTCTTTGACCTCAACCAGATAGAGCACCTTTGGGATGAATTAGAGTGGAGACTGCGAGCCAGGCCTTCTCTTCAACATCAGTGCCTGACCTCACAAATGCACTTTGGAAGAATGGTCAAACATTCCCATAGACACACTCCTAAATCTTGTGGACAGCCTTCCCAGAAGAGTTGAAGCTGTTATAGCTGCAGGGTGGGCCAACTCAATATTGAACCCTACAGACTAAGCCCCGTACACACGGTCGGAAATTCCGACCACAAAATCCGTCTGATCCGACGGATTTTGTCCGACTCTGGGGTTGCATACACACGGTCGGACAAAGTTGTCGGAAAATCCGATCATTCTGAACGCGGTGACGTTCGTTGCGTACGACGGAACTACGTAGAGGCTAGTCAATAGCTTTGGTCTCGTAATTTGATCTGAAAATTTTGATCTGAGCATGTGGCACTTTGTCTGTCGGAATTCTCTACACAAGATCGGAAAAGGTCTGATCGGACTTTGTTGTCGGAAAATTTGAGAGCAGGATCTCAAATCAGAAAATTCCGACGGAAAAAGTCAGATGGAGCCCACACACGGCCAGATTTTCCGACCATGTGTACGGGGCATAAGACTGGGATGTCATTAAAGTTCATGGGCATGTAAAGGCAGGTGTCACAATACTTTTGACAACATAGTGTACATGGATGTTGATCCTATTACCCTTACTGAGATTAAAATTCACTCCACCTGTGTGTTTTTTTAATCACAGTCCACCTCCAAATATTTATGCTGATCTTTAATATATTTATGCAGGATAATGAATGCAGAAGTCTATCCAAAACTTTTATTGCTGAATAGAGGTTTAAAAGCTCTGTCAGGCTTTTAATGCTCATAAAAAAGTCTAATGAGAGAACCAAACCAACGTCTAAGATTCCAGAAGTCCTTTAATGATAAAACCGGTTCACAGCAAAAGAACACAAAACAGCCAACACGTTTCACAATCAGCATTAGCTGCATTTTTACGCTAATAGATTTTGTATACAATTATACATTTAAGGCACTCTGTGACTTTTACTCCGCTAAAAGCAAAATTCTCATTACTAGCTGGTTTTACTGCTTATTTGTCTATTCAGCGCTTTGGTATCAATACCCCTACAGATTATTCCAGGTTTTTGCACCATCCTACTATTACAAAACCTGAGGTTAGTTTTTGATATTTTAGCAGGTGACCATTACCACAATAGTTTTCAGTATTGCCGCATATAGTTTACATTTGGTAATATCATGATGGCTCGATTTTTTTATGTGTGTGATACATTGTTGCAATATTATTTTAGTACAATGTATTTGTTTTTGATACTTTGTAAGTGGGTAATAAATAATTTTCAGCACTAAATTAGATTGTACATATCAGGTGACCCATGTCCACAGCCAAAAGCATCTACAATGGTCACATGACCATCAGAACTAGACTACGGAGCAATGGAAGAAAGTGGCCTGGTGTGATGAATCACGTTTTTTTTTTTTTTTTTTACATCATGTGGATGGCCGGGTGTGTGTGCGCTACTTACCTGGGGAAGAGATGGCACCAGGATGCGGTATAAGAAGTCAAGTCGGCAGAGGCAGTGTGATGCTTTGGGCAATGTTCTGCTGGGAAACCTTGGGTCCTGCCATTCATGTGGATGTTACTTTGGTGTCCATGCCTGTTGGGGTCAGGGCTGTTTTAGCAACAGAGGGCCATACTCAATATTAGGTGGGTAGTCATAATGTTATGACTGATCGGTGTATATATAATAATATGTGGCGCCCTGACCTAGTTAGGCTAAATTTAGCTTTTGACTTTGCTGTACTCCATGGAGTAGTGATCTGTTTTCTAGGTCTGGTCAGATTTCCCCAAGCTTGGTGGTTGAATACTCCAGCGAAGAAGTGTTGCTTGGATGCTGATAGGTGACAGCTGTCCTTGACTCACTCGCTACAATCGGTGAGTTGGACAGCGGATCTGCCGGCCCCGGATGTTGATCATAGAGATTTCCCACGGACTAGATGGTTGCCAGAGTCTCTATGGTCGTTGGAGGCCGGGCGCGATGTTATGACGTCACGCCCGGCTTCTGCATTCAAAAAAATAGCGCCGCTTTGGCTGGGAAGCGGTGATCGGTTTATTTTTTTTTATTTCAGGCTTCCCAGCCTAGTGGTGAGATATGGGGTCTTATTGACCCCATATCTCACTATAAAGAGGACCTGTCATGTCATATTCCTATTACAAGGGATGTTTACATTCCTTGTAATAGGAATAAAAGTGATCAAAATAAAAAAATAAATAAAAAAAGTGTCAAAATAAAAAAAAGAAAGTATAATTAACAATAAAAATATATATATATTTTTTAAAGTGCCCCTGTCCCCGTGTGCTCGCACGCAGAAGCGAACGCATACGTAAGTCCAGTCCACATATGAAAACGGTGTTCAAACCATACATGTGAGGTATCGATGCGAACGTTGGAGTGAGATCAAGAATTTTGTCCCTAGACCTCCTCTGTAACTCAAAACATGTAACCAGTAAAAAATGGGGATTTTTAAGTACCAAACTTTGGCGCCATTCCACGAGCGTGTGCAATTTTGAAGCGTGACATGTTAGGTATCTATTTACTCGGCTTAACTTCATCTTTCACAAAAATTGAACCTCCGCTTTTCGGAACCCTCCTCCCTCCGGTGTCACATTTGGCACCTTTCAGGGGGGAGTGGGGTGCAGATACCTGTCTAAGACAGGTATTTGCATCCACTTCCAGGCATAGACTCCCACGGGAGTCTATGCCTCTTTCTGCCCCGCTGTGCTGTCTGCTGGGACACACACGGGTCCCAGAGACAGTACCTACCATTCAGGTTGCGCTGCGCGAATTGCGCATGTGCAGTAGGGAACCGGGAAGTGAAGCTACAAGGCTTCATTTCCTGATTCCCATACCGAAGATGGCGGCGGCAACATCCGAGGACCATGGGACGGTTTTGCCTCGAGTGCCGACATCGCTGGACCCTGGGACAGGTAAGTGTCCTTATTTTAAAAGTCAGCAGCTGCAGTATTTGTCGCTGCTGACTTTGAAAAAAAAAATGTTCGCGGGTCTGCCGCTTTAAAACTGGTGTCTGGTACTGCCAGCCTCTAAACTAGTAAGGGAGACCAGAGCTATAGCCTCTGTGGGTAAGAGCTACAAATATTTATACTGATAGTAACAGTGCTCTGTTTACAGATTTACTGCTATAGGGTGGCCCTCCTCTGCAGAATCACGTATATATACGTAAATCTGCTTTTCCGCCTAGAGGGCACAAGCGCGCCAATGGGCACATTACACTGTGTACACAAAAACCCTGGCTAGGCACACAGTTAACCCTTTGAGTGCCCTAGATGTTTAACCCTTTCCCACCCAGTGTCGTTAATACAGTGACAGTACATATTTTTAGCACTGATCACTGTATAAGCGTCACTGGTTCCCACAAAATGTCAAAAGTGTCAGTTAGTGTTCGATTGGCCGCTGCAATATCACAGCCCCGCTATTACTAGTGTAAAAGAAAAAAAACTCCAGTCTATATACCATAGTTTATAGATGCTATAACTTTTGGGCAAAACAATCAATATACCCTTATTGGGATTTTTTTTTTTTTTACAGAAAATGTGTAGCAGAATACATATTGGGCTAAATTTATGAAGAAATTAGATTTTTTTCAATTTCATTTTTTTATTGGATATTTTTTATAGCAGAAAGTAATTCTTACGTTTATGCATTTTTTTTTTCAACATTTAGAGCCACTAGTTGTTTTATTGTTTGGCAATTTGTTTGCACTTGTGGGGCTTTGAAGATCTACAGAATTATATCAGCATTTTTGTAATGTATATTTTATGGGTTTATTCCGAATACATGTTCATCCCTTTTTTAAACCAGTTTTCATCTATTACATTATTTTTTATATATATTTTGTGCAAAGTGAATTATTGTGTTCTATATATTTTACTCACGTACCCATCCCTTATACAGATGTCTGTTTTTTTAGCCCTGAAAAAGGGGAGTTTGTTTGACTCCCCAAACACATTGGTGATTTGTGTCTTTCTGATATGAACTGTTTAAAAACTTTTGGATACTCTGACATTGGTTTGGTGCTATAATTGTATTTATATGTGAATTCTCAACTCTGGGTGACCTTGTTTTGTTGAGAGCTGCTGAACCAGAGCTATCATGCCCGGGGATAAGTTAACTCAGCAGCACCTCAATTCCACTTTTATTTAGGCTTTTAATTCTGTCTGTTTCCTGACCGCGGAGATTTTCCATCACTTCCTGTCCCGGTGACACCACCTGCACATCTGTGAGAAAGGACATTACCAAGAGCGGAAGTGAGAGAAAATCTCTCACATTGGTCATAAAAACCTTAAAGGGGTTCTAATTCCTCCCTAATGTAAAACATTTTGATTTTGATTGTGAAAATTTTTTTTTTTTAAGCTTTATTATATGAGCCAGATATGAGTAATGAGTATATGAATATCAACAAGTAAAAGCTACCAGTGTTAAATGGTACAGACAGCTTTCCTTAGATGTCATGAAAATCTTTTGTTACATGGAAAAGTGCAAAGCATCATTTCATATGAACACTGGTATTTTCTATTTTGAGTATTGCTTGTAAGTACATTTATTCATAGATTATCATTGAGTCAACATGTCTGAATTTTAGCAATGGTTTCTGCACATTGTTTATTTAAAATATATAACTTGACGTTTAATGCTATCTTGAAAAAAATTACTTTTTCCTATAGTGTGGTAAACCAAAGAGAAATTTTTGAATGCCCTTCGCACGTAATGCTATATTCTCTGGAGATAGAAATCTTAGAAAAGTTTGAGTAGATACAGCATAGATTGTAAGTGTATCCAGCACATTGACTAAAGGGAATGCTAGCCTTTCCTGTCTTTGCTTTGTTTATTTCTACTGTTGGCTTTGATAAACCAATCTTCTGACAACAGCACTGAGTTTTAAAGCTGAACTCCAAAAAAATCACATCTAGCCACCCCCACCCCAATTAGCAGTCTAATACTCACTCAAGCCTGGTACATACCCCTATTTTTTTGACAACTCCAGTCGGAGCCACTGTACTAATGTTCCAACATTAGTACAGCCATCTCCCCTTCTGTTCTCTTGTATTCTAACAGGGGGATGGCCCCCCGTTATAGGCTGAGAGCGCTGATCGGTAACCAGTCATGCTCATCCGACAGAAGCCGGTCAAAAACGTCAGAGAAAAGCCGCCCGGCTTCTGTCAGACCGGCGGGCCTTACACACAGGCTTAATGTCGGCCGGTATTTATTGAACTGGCTGATGTCACCTGACATATCTTTCACAGTGGGTTGTCTTCTGAAGTTGTAGGTATCTGAGCTTGAACTGACATATCTGTTGACTTCATGAACAAGCAGTGCTCCTGAGTGCTACCTGGGGCAAGGCCTGCCTGCAGTGGCCTAAAAAATGTTTCAACACCTCTGTTAGACCTCCCTTGCTGGTAGTGGAACTACTTTTTTGCTTGTCTGCCATGGGTTGCAGAGCTGCATTAAGTAGTAGATGCATCCCTGCTGCCATTGTGAAAAGCTCTGCATAAGGACCTTAAAATGCTTGCTCATAGTGATGCATTTTGGCTTTCTTATTTCCTGGTGAAATGTATTCTGCCATTTTGGCCTTGTAGTGTCCAAGAGGGTGGCCACCCTGAAATGATTAGTATTGGTGTGACCTATGTGAGGGCCGTTCTGGCATCACGGCAACTTACAAGAAAGTTGATGTACCTAAAACTGCCTATCACTGAAGACCCAGATTCCTGTGGGCCAGGCAGCACAACAGTGTCCTCTGATTGTTCCCAGCATCCAAAGGCGATGGCTGTGGTTCACAATGGATGTAATGTCCCTTGTAATTCCTTCTCCCCTGCTCTTCTCCTGTACCGACACAACCCTCCTCCTCTTCCTGCATCTGTGTCCCAATGATGGAGACTTGGAGACTTGTGACAGAGAGGAAGCCTGGCCTATTTGTGCTTCCCTTTCTTAGTCAAAGCACCTCCCCTGTGGTGTACTGCACTGCACAGATAATGTTGATTTTGGGAGAAGTGTAGCCTTCCCCCTTCTCCTCCTCCTCCTGGCCCTCCTGACCCTGTGACTCTAACCCCCTGCCAAAAAGCATTTGTTTCAGCAAGCAGACAATAGGGATGATGTCACGAATGACTGTGGGGGCTAAAATGGCACATATATATTGGATCTCTAGCCTTAACTGAGGGGTGAAAAATTGTCTGTGCTCCACGTAGTCGATCAGGTACTTCATTACAGCTCTCTGTTGCTGGTAGAGCAGCATATATAAAGTTGAATTCCATAGCATAGGAATATCACAAATGAGGTGTTTGGAGGTAGGTTGCATTGGTGCTGTACCTCTCTGAAAAATGAGCAGCGGCTGGGTAAAATGAGCAAACAGTTTCCTTACCTTATCCAGCAGCCCATCTGGGTAGGTGCCTAGGAAACATTGAACTACCAGGTTTATCATAGGGCCCAGGAAAGATACATGTGTAAGCTTTCCTAGCTAAAGGGCTCACAGCAGGCTTGACCCATTGTTATACATGGTCTTTCCTGGTTTGAGCTTGAGGGGGGTTATCCATGTGTCGGCCTGAGCCTGCAAAGCAGCTCTGTGCCTCTGTTGTAGAGGTCTCCTAGGTAGATGAGTTTCATACCACTTAGCTTGTAAATTGCTGTATTCTCTGTGGTGCTTAGGAGGTCCAAATAGTAGTGTTGATAATGTAAAGGGTGTGTCCTTGAAAAAGGGATCTAAACAGGACAAGTAGGAGGAGGCAGGGGTGGAATAGGAGCAGGGGTACAGATGTCAAATATGGCCTATGCCCCTCCCCTCTCAACTCATGGTGGTCCCACAAATTCAATAGGTTTACCCCTCAAAGCTTGTTGCCTATCCACCACCAGATTTACCCACTGTGTGGTAAAAAAAAATATGCCCCTGGTTACTGGCCCACATGTTTTGAAATCAGATGCACTTGCACCCTGTCATTGACAGTTTTCTGTAATAACAAGGACACCATTTTGGGTCATGTGATCATGCAAAGCAGAGTAAAAATCTTATGGAAAAATAGTGGTGGCTGGGAATGGGATACTGGGAGGACAGCAAATGTCACATAGTGATGGAAGCAGGCCATGGTATGTCCACTATTTTTTAGGTCAACAGTTGCAGCACTAGGAGCGGCTTGCTTCTTTCCTGCAAGATGAAAGGTTGGCTGGGGAACATCAATACACGAGATTTTGGAGTGTAATGAGGTGATGGGGAGGTTGATGGCTCCACTTCCTGCTTCCACTTCCCACTCCTGGCTCTGCCACTTCCATTCATTACTGCTGGAGGTAGAGGAGGCTAAAGTAGATGCAGCAAAATGTTATTTTGTGTGGCAGGAACAAGGAGGGAGGTAGAAGAGCAAGATACAGCTACAGTAACTTCAGAGAGTGGGGAGTCAGCTACTCTGTCCTCCCAGCAAGCTCGGTGGTAGATCTGCATACCATTACTCATGCACAGGAGGCCCAGCTTGTTACTATTCCTGCCTGTTTTAAAGTGACAATCACAGATTTTGCATATGGCCATATGGGCATATGGCCATGAATTTGTCAGAAGCCAAGAATGCCAAAGTGGCAGAGGTTCTATGCTCAGTTGCTGTGCAAATTCCTCCTCACCCTCCCCCTGCCCATGGTCTATGCCTTCAACCTGTGCCAATCACCTCATCCTCAACCACCTGTTCCTCCTGACTCGGCTCATGCTCAAAGTATGTGCCAGGAGGTGGCACAACCCTTTATGCATGCCTGTGGTCCAGCTCCTCAGACATGGCCTGTGTAGGGCTGACTGCAGACACTGGCTCACCCTACTTTTACTTCAGGGTAAAGTAAGGGTTGTGCATGAGTGCATTGTACAGTGGTGTGAAAAAGTGTTTGCTCCTCATTTCCTGTTCCTTTGCATGTTTGTCACACTTAAGTGTTTCGGAACATCAAACCAATTTAAACAATAGTCAAGGACAACACAAGTAAACAAAAATGCAATTTGTAAATGTGTTTATTATTAAAGGTGAAAAAAAATCCAAACCATCATGGCCCTGTGTGAAAAAGTGATTGCCCCCTAAACCTAATAACTGTTGGGCCACCCTTAGCAGCAACAACTGCAACCAAGCGTTTGCGATAACGTGCATGAGGCTTTTACAGCGTCCTGGAGGAATGGCCCACTCATCTTTGCAGAATTGTCCTAATTCAGTTACATTAGAGGGTTTTCGAGCATGAACGGCCTTTTTAAGGTCATACCATCTCAATAGGATTCAGGTCAGGACTTTGGCTAGGCCACTCCAAAGTCTTCATTTTGTTTTTCTTCAGCCATGGTGGTGGACTTGCTGGTGTGTTTAGGATCACTGCTGCAGAACCCAAGTTCGTTTCAGCTTGAGTACACGAACAGATGGTCGGACATTCTCCTTCAGGATCTTTGGTAGACAGCAGAATTCATAGTTCCTTTTATCACGGTAAGTCTTCCAGGTCCTGAAGCAGGTCATAATGTTCTTTTTCTGAAATGCAGTGTTCCTTCTACGCCAGATATACTTGACACACACCTTCCAAAGAGTTCCACTTTTGTCTCATCGGTCCACAGAATGTTGTCCCAAAAGTCTTGGGGATCTCAAGATGTGTTGTGGAGAAATTGAGACGAGCTTTGATGTTCTTTTTGCTCAGCAATGGTTTTCTCCTTGGAACTCTGCCATGCAGGCCATTTTTGTCTTTTCCTGATGGTGGAGGCATGAACGTTGACCTTAACTGAGGCAAGTGGGCCTGCAGTTCCTTGGACGTTGTTGTGGGGTCTTTTGACCTCTTGGATGAGTCGTCGCTGCGCTCTTGGGGTAATTTTGGGCGGCCGGCCACTCCTGGGAAGGTTCACCACTGTGGATAATGGCTCTCACTGTGGTTCGCTGGATTCCAAAGCTTTGGAAATGGCTTTATAACCCTTTCCAGACTGATAGATCTCAATTACTTTCTTTCTCAATTGTTCCTGAATTTCTTTGGGTCTCGGCATGATGTGAACAGGTGTGGCAATAATCAGGCCTGGGTGTGGCTAGAGAAATTGAACTCAGGTGTGGACAACCACAGTTATAGTATGTTTTAACAAGGGGGGCAATCACTTTTTCACACAGGGCCATGATGGTTTGGATTTTTTTTCACCTTTAATAATAAACACCTGCATTTTGTGTTTACTTGACTATTGTTTAAATTGGTTTGATGTTCCGAAACACTTAAGGACAAACATGCAAAGGAACAGGAAATGAGAAGGGGGCAAACACTTTTTCACACCACTGTATGTCTTTGTCCTCTTCCTCTGGTTGTCCTTTGTCAACAGTACTGACATGGGAAGCTGATACAGTTCTGCAGCCTACTTCAGGGTGTCTGGGGATTTGGCACAGGATGAAGTGGAGGGAGCCTGTTCATTGCTTACCACTTACTGACTGCTCTGTGCTAATAAGGAAGAGGAGGAGGCAGTTTGAGGTCACCCATGCTGAGTCATCCACTCTACTACATCTTCAATGCACTGCGATTGTAAGTGATGGCCAACATCACAAGTAAGAAATGGAAGACATGCATGGTTTCAGCAACCTGTAAAGCCCTTTTACAGCTTGGCTGTGTTGAAGCTGATTGAAGACCTACAAAAGTCACCCTAGCTTGTTGTGAAATACGTCAGACACAAAATAAATGACAGACACACTTTATAACTGGATGGACTGTGTGACAAAAATGTATGCACAGTAAGTTTTTTGTATGCACAGTAACATGACAAGACAGACAGTAATAGAACTCACAGACCCTCTTTATATCTGGATAAAATGTACATCTAAAAATATGCACACACTAAGTTGTACACTTTAATTTTAATTTTTTTTTTTAACAACGGCAGCATTAAGTTGTAGCGACTGGCAAAAGCCGACTTTGTTTAGCATTCCAACTGCCTGCCTGTTCTAATATAGTATAAATGCTTTAGGATAAGCCCCAGAGCACACAGCAATGAACAATTACAGTAGTTTACAACACAGATGTACTCTGCTGACCAGGCAGAATATCTGGTGTAATATGCTGCAAATGTAGTATAAAAAGTCCCACAGCATAAAGCAATGATGAACAGTAAAGGGTAGTTAAGTTACAGCATACTCTGCAGACAAGCAGCACTGGTGCTCGATGCCTGATCTAATAGGCTGCGATGGCAAGGGATAAATTCGCTTTTTTTTTCAAAAAATTATAAATGTACATTTTTTTTGCTGGTACTCTGCGCAGATTGACTGAACTTTTTAAAAAACACAAAGAAATGCTAGCTGACACCCAAGGATAATCTAGAACGCCTCGACAGATAATATACAGAATATAGTGCAGCGCAATGAAATTAAAATGAATTAGTAGTCCTGATATGATGATAAAAAGTCCTGTATCAGAACAAACAGAGAGAGCCTCCTAAGGTGCAATAACGGACAAGACAGTAAAGCTGTGATTGCAGCCCATCCAACACAGATACTCCAGCCTCTCTCCTTACAGACTAGACCTGTAATGCCACGTACACACGATCGGACTTTCCGGCGGACAATCCGACGGACTTTGCAGCTGAGGTCCGCCGGACTTTCAAGTGAACAGACTTGGCCACACCCGATCACTCCAACAGTCCAGCGGTTTCGAACGCGGTGACGTAGAATAAGGAAGTTCATAGCCAGTAGCCAATAGCTGCCCTAGCGTCGGTTTTAGTCAGTCGGACTAGCACACAGACAACTGGATTTTTCGACCGGACTCCAAAAAAAAATTTGAAGCCAGTCTTATTTCTAGGTCAGCCAGACCTTTGGGAAGAAAAAGTCAGCTGGAGCCCACACACGATCGAATTGTCAGACGGACTCTGGTCCGCCTGACTAAGTCCGCTGGAAAGTCAGATCGCGTGTATGTGGCATAACAGGTCACACAGCTTTTGACCCACACCTGGGGGTTCCGATCAAATACGGTCTAGCCGATGGTCTCCCCACACATAGGAACGAAAAGAAGGGGACAATCTAGTGCTCTCCGTTTTAAATTTATTGCATGATATAGACAAAAGAAAATCTACTTACAAATACAGCACTGCAATCGAGTGCAAGCAAACGAGCGTGTAAAACAAATGCTGGTTTCCAACCAGGAAGACGGCCACGGGTGACGCCAGATGTGACTCCTCCCCCGTGTGCGTTACATCCGTGGGCGGGACTTTTTCAGTGTGGGGTCGGAAGCACGTCGACGGACGTTTTTATACTGCCATGGAAACCATCTATCAACAGAACAAACTCCTGGACAGAATGGCGCAGACATGATGTCTTGCCAGTATTCTAGCACAATTGGAGCCGATCGTTGAAGGATGAGACCAGTATCAGTAAATAAAATAAAGAAACCTATGTCACTCATAAAAATGTAAAAAATATATAAACAAGGGTAACATTAACGTCAATGTCGGATAATTTTTAAAAAAAGTGGACATTCGAATTTCAAAATTTAAAGGGAAATGCATCCTTATTAAAAGCCTTATCAAAAAAACACTCTACTGATAGAAAACATATGGAAAAAAATATATTAAACATAAAAAAATGTGCATGTATTATTATTTTTTTTAAGGAGCCTGGAAAGCATTATTAGGGGTTTGTTTAGAACAGAAGATTTTCTATACAATGATTTAGCTTATTATGTTGCCTGTACAAACAAAAGATTGTGCAATGTATTTCATTATGGAAAAAAAGACACTTTTGTTCTTTGAATTTCCCAATTTTAATGGAAAATGCATTTAAAATGTAGGTTTTTAGAGAGCTTTTTTTAATTAAGGCTTGAATTGTGATTACAACAAAGAAGCCTGGGGAATGCCCAGGAAAAAACCAAGCCTACTTACCACCAGCTTGCAGACAACCAAATTAACCTGTCTAACAGTATGCGTTAAAAACAGGGGTTTAGTCCGCACGCATTTGCAAACGCATGCGTAAGCCACAGAGCCTCGTCAAGGCACCCTTCTAATGGGTAGATGAGGGCAGGTGGACTGAAGGGGAGCCACCCCTTCTAAAAGGTACAGGAGCACACCAAACCCCCAGCAGATTGCACAATGGCTGCAAAGGTGTTGAATTGTGATTATGCTGACAATGATAGTTGGCCGTAAAATGCAGGGGTCAAGTGCTGGGGAAAAAAGTGTGGGAACTCCCACCCAAGATCCACTCCCCCACCAAAAAAAAAAAAAATGATACGCTCATATGGTATTTTTCATCCAATTTTCGTATTGTGTGTATGAAGCTTAACTGTTAGTACATAAAAAAAAAACAATCCTCAATAAACATAAATATGGTAATTCTCTGAATAATCAGCATTCATTCAATTGTGCTTCCATGCAAATTGGAACATCATGTTCTGATCTTTATTGGGGAATTTTATTTTTGTATATAGAGTGTTTATGTGGTGAGTTTACACTTTTCATTGAACAGGGTTTGGATAACACAGGGTTAAATGGAAAGGTCATAAATTAACAGCACATTATCTGGACAGAATGCTTGGGGAGATAGTGATGTGTTCCTGCTTAGGAGATGTATGTTAGCTTGGGGGGCTGCAAACTCTGCAGGGCTCCAACACACACTCGCTGCTATTCCTCGTTCAAGATTTTTATTTTACATACAAGAACAATAATACAAAAAAAAACAGAATACAATGATAAGGTCAGGACTTTGGCTAGGCCCACTCCAAAGTCTTCATTTTGTTTTTTCTTCAGCCATTCGGTGGTGGACTGGCTGGTGTGTTTAGGATCATTGTCCTGCTGCAGAACCCAAGTTCGTTTCAGCTTGAGTACACGAACAGATGGTCGGACATTCTCCTTCAGGATCTCTTGGTAGACAGCAGAATTCATAGTTCGTTTTATCACGGCAAGTCTTCCAGGTCCTGAAGCAGCAAAACAGCCCCAGACCATCACACTACCACCACCATATTTTACTGTTGGTATAATGTTCTTTTTCTGAAATGCAGTGTTCCTTCTACGCCAGATATACTTGGACACACACCTTCCAAAGAGTTCCACTTTTGTCTCATCGGTCCACAGTTGGGGATCATCAAGATGTGTTGTGGAGAAATTGAGACGAGCTTTGATGTTCTTTTTGCTCAGCAGTGGTTTTCTCCTTGGAACTCTGCCATGGCTGTAAAAAATGGCTTTATATTTCCATGATAGATCTCAATTACTTTCTTTCTCAATTGTTCCTGAATTTCTTTGGGTCTCGGCATGAAAAAAGCAGCTCCTATGGGCCTGGGTATAGAGACAGAGTCATTGTTCATAACTTTTAGTAATTACTTTGTTACACTCGCTGCTATTCCAACCCTTCACATATTTCCACATAAACTTCCCTCCTGGCATTAAACTTTGCCAGGTATTGTGCTCAGCTTACCACCCCAAACTGATTTTCCTCCCTCAGCTCACCTCTCTCCTTGCATGTCCTGTGAGCAGAATAGCTGATCTACTAAAATACTGGCAATGCCTGAATGGTCAGGTGTGCATACTATTGCGAGCTGTCTCGGCAGCTAAATCAGTCTTCAAAGTCAAATCACAAAAAGCTCCGTTCCCATTTCCCGCAGGAAAATGTATTAGATCTTTGTTTCTTTGCCACTAAAATATACATAAATTTGAAATAATAAGTACTATTACTATTTTTTTGGGAGATTTCAAACCAATTACATGGCTAGATTTCAAATTGTTACAACAATACTTTAACATGGCTCATGCAATTTTGTAACTAAACTTTTGATGGTATTTGATTGCCTCTTCTTTTTGATTTTCTAGTTTTTCAATTTTAGTCAATTTGGGCCAAAATGTAGTAAAAAAAATTAAGCGTATACTGTACACCGCTTAAATTTCTTGACTAAAATGGCAGAGAAGTACAAAACCCCCCCAAATGACCCCATTTTGGAAAGTAGACACCCCAAGCTATTTGCTGAGAGGCATGTTGAGCCCATTGAATATTTTTTTTTTTAGTCCCAAGTGATTGAATAAAGACATATATTTTTTTTTTCTTCAAAAAGTTGTCACTAAATGATATATTGCTCACACATGCCATAGTTATATGTGGAATTGCACCCCAAAATTCAGGATTTCTAAGGGTGCAAATTTTTGAAATTTTTGATTTCACTCCTCACTACCTCGAAGGCCATAAAATGCCAAAATAGCACAAAACCCCCCCAAATTTTTGGAAAGTAGACACCCCAAGCTATTTTTATAGCTTAAATTATATGTAAAGAAAAAAAATTTTTTTTTTTTCCAATTTTCAAAACTTTGACAAAAAGCGACATCTGCAAAATACTCACAATACCTCTCAGCAAATAGCTTGGGGTGTCTACTTTCCAAAATGGGGTCATTTTGGGGGTTTTATGCCATCTGGGCCTCCGAAACTGTGATTGGCAGTGAGAAGTGAAATAAAAAATTACACTTACCTGTCCCAGGGTCCAGCAATGTATTTTGGGGTGTATTTCCACATATGCCCATGACATGTTTGAGCAATATATCATTTAGTGACAACTTTTTGTAAAAAAAATATATATATTTTTTTTTTTTCGGCAAAAAAAAAAAATATTTAATGGGCTCAACATTGCTCTCAGCAAATAGCTTGGGGTGTCTACTTTCCAAAATGGGGTCTTTGGGGGGGGTTTGAACTGCCTGGCATTTTATGCACAACATTTAGAAGCCTATGTCACACGTCACCCACTCTTCTAACCACTTGAAGACAAAGCCCTTTCTGACACTTTTTGTTTACATGAAAACATATTTTTTTTTGCAAGAAAATTACGTTGAACCCCCAAACACTATATATATTTTAAAGCAAAGGCCCTACAGATTAAAATGGTGGGTGTTGCATTTTTTTTTTCCACACAGTATTTGCGCAGCGATTTTTCAAACGCATTTTTTGTGGAAAAAATACACTTTTTTTTATTTTAATGCACTAAAACACACTATATTGCTCAAATTTTTGATGAAATAAAAAATATGATCTTAGGCCGAGTACATGGATACCAAACACGACATGCTTTAAAATTGCGCACAAACACGCAGTGGCGACAAACTACATACATTTTTAAAAGCCTTTAAAAGCCTTTACATGATACCACATTAGATTCACGGAGGAGGTCTACTGCTAAAATTACTGCCCTCGATCTGACCTTCGCGGTGATACCTCACATGCATGCTGCAATTGCTGTTTACATATGACGCCAGACCAACGCTTGTGTACGCCTTTGCGCAAGAGAAGGGGGGGCAGGTTTTTTTTTTTTTTTAGTTTTTTTTTTATTTATTTAGCTTTTTTATTCTATTTTTAAACTGTTCCTTCCATTTTTTTTCTTTGTTATGATTTTTATTGTTATCTCAGGGAATGTAAATATCCCCTATGATAGCAATAGGCAGTGACAGGTACTCTTTTTTTGAAAAAATTGGGGTCTATTAGACCCTAGATCTTTCCTCTGCCCTCAAAGCATCTGACCACACCAAGATTGGTGTGATAAAATGCTTTCCCAATTTCCCAATGGCGCGGTTTATATCCGGGAGGGGGGACATTCCCTCCTACTGCTTGTAAAAGCAGTCTAGAGGCTAATTACCCGCTAGAATTGCTTTTACATGAAAGCCGATCACTGGCTGAAAAGAATGATACCAAGATGATACCTAAACCTGCAGGCATCATTCTGGTATAACCATTCAAAGTCCAGCAACATACTGGACATATATTGTAATCTTTTTTTTTTTCATGCAGCCTCTTGGCTGAACGAAAAAAAGAGATTGATTGGTGGGTATGCCCACCATTAGAATACCTCCCTTCATCCACCCACTTCTAATGATGGGCATACATGCACCATTTATATATGCCGATGCATGGGGGCATCCTCCCGCAAAAGTTATGCCGTGTACACACGGTCGGAATTTCGACCGTATGTACGTGGCATTAGGAGCCAATCGCTCCTCCCCGCCCCCTGCTGCCCCCATGCTTCGGCATATATGCTCTTTTTTTTAACTGTGGTGGTGAAATCACCTCCTACAGCGTTGGAGTCGCGGCTTTATGTATCGTGGGAGCAAACGCTGTTGCTGTCAAGATAAATAAATCCGCGCTGCAACTGAATGGCGCACCTGAAAACAAAAAAATGCTTAACACTAAAACACAGTAAACAAAATTACATACCTGAAAAGCAAGCATGATAAAACATGATAAAACATAATAAAACATTGCAGAATAGAATGGAGTAAAAAAAGAGCAACAATAGAGAGAGAGAGAGAACAATAAAACGACAACTATTTTTGTTTTTTTTATTTTTTTTGAGATTCACAGGTAAAAAAGCTCCTGACTGTTAGCGACTGAATCAAAACGCTACCACAAAAAAAATGTTAGCGATCGCAGGGATCAGGCCTGACTCTGCGAACACTGCAGTTATGTGTGCTTAGTGTTTTGTAAGTGACAGTGATCGATCGATACTGCACTTGGGTGGGCTGGGCTGGGCGGAGGCGGAAAACGCAGGTGCTAGCAGGTATCTGGGCTGATCCCGCTAACAATGCGTTTTTTTGGAACCCTAAACTGCTGGGACGCTAGTATAGATCTGATCAGATCAGATATTGATCTGTTCAGATACTATACCACTAAGGGAGGTGTATGCTTTGCGCGTGGGTGTTTGCGGTACTGGCACTAACCTGGGGCGACGCAGACCTTATTTGACCCTAAAACCTAATTGATATCACCCGCCGGGCGATCAGGGGGTTAAACCGTTATTGGGTAATAAATGGCGGGTGCCCTGACAGTATAAAAAACAAGCTAACTAACCAGCGTCACCCGTAACAGTAATACAAAAAAAAACTGGTTACCTAGCGACACTAATGCAGGGATCAGAAAAACGATCGCTTAGTGACACTGGCAAAAGGGGGTGAAAGGGTTAACTAGGGGCAATCAGGGGGTTAAACCTTTATTAGGTAATATATGGGGGTACCTGACGCTATATAAAAACCTGACGGGGAACCTAAATAACGAAATAACTAACTGGCTAACCAGCGTCACCAGTGACATTTTATACGGTGATCACTGGTGAAAGGGTTAACTCTAGGGGCAATCAGGGGGTTAAAACCTTTATTTAGGTTGTAATATGGGGGTACCTGACCTATAAACCTATTTATGAACCTATATAAACATGGCGGTTAACCTAAAAAAAAACTGGTTACCTAGCGACACTAATGCAGCGATCAGAAAAACGATCGCTTAGTGACACTGGCAAAAGGGGGTGAAAGGGTTAACTAGGGGCAATCAGGGGGTTAAACCTTTATTAGGTAATATATGGGGGTACCTGACGCTATATAAAAACCTGACGGGGAACCTAAATAACGAAATAACTAACTGGCTAACCAGCGTCACCAGTGACAGTTATACGGTGATTACTGGTGAAAGGGTTAACTCTAGGGGCAATCAGGGGGTTAAAACCTTTATTTAGGTTGTAATATGGGGGTACCTGACCTATAAAACTATTTATGAACCTATATAAAACATGGCGGTTAAAATAAAAAAAAAATGGTTACCTAGCGACACAATGCAGCGATCAGAAAAACGATCGCTTAGTGACACTGGCAAAAGGGGGTGAAGGGGTTAACTAGGGGCAATCAGGGGGTTAAACCTTTATTAGGGGGGGGGTAGGGGGCTACCTAGGACCTAAAACTAACTGCCCTGACAGTTATTACAGTCACACTGACACTAAATGCAGTGATCAGTAAATAAATGATCACTGCAATTAGTGACACTGTGACTGGGGGGGGAGGGGGTGATCTGGGGGGTGATCAGGGGGTGACAGGGGGGTGTTTTGTGTGCCTAACTGTACTGGTGTCAGTGTAGTGTTGTGCACTAACCTTAACATGTTCGCCGCTCGGCGTCTCCGGTCACATAGACCGGCGCACCGAGCGTGACATCACTTCCGCCTTCCTGTCTATACAATAGACAGGAAGGGGAAGCTTTTCATTCGCCAGGAGCGATCGCGAGGGGGTGGCCAGAAACCACTGGCCGTCCCCTCGTCCCGGATCGCTCCTGAAGCGATGCCGACCGTCCCCGCCGGCGGAGGGGGGTCCGATCGGACCCCCCAACCGCCTAAAGAATGGCACGTACAGGTACGTGGTTCTGCCTGTACGTGCCATTCTGCCGACGTATATCTACATGGGGCGGTCGGCAAGTGGTTAAATTATATTTATCTTCATATATCACATTCAGATCTATTTGATAATTACTATTTATAGTTTAAATTATATCTAAACCCAGACACTAATACTGCAGCTGCTGACTTTTAATATTCAGAATGGAATGTAAAAAGAATATACCGCGCTACCTAAAAGATGTGCAAAAAATAAATAAAAAAATGGCTGCAGCTAAAAAATTGCGAGATATGCACAATCACAGGAAGTTATAATAGAATGGAAGCTGTGCACAAATTAAATAAAATGTAAAACATATGATATCAAGAGTGACTGTTGATGTGACCATATAAACCAATACAACCAATATATGATGCAATATTGCTATGTGCAAAAAATGTTAGATGAAACCCAGCAAGTAACAAAAAACAAAATACTCATAGAGGAAAAAAAAATGAATAAATAAATATTATATATATATATATATATATTAAAGTCCAGTGATGAAGGTGACAGAAAATTAGATGAGTGAATTATCTTCTCTGTGATTAACACAAAACACCACCAAATGAGTGAACCACCACCATGCAGCATATGCGCTTACCAGAAGGCAAGCGATATAGAGCCTGTAGTATCAACACAGCATCAAGACCTCAGATCCCCTCTTGCGAATACACTGAGAGCAAACCAGGGAGTCCCAAATCGATAGGCAGTCCAAAGGCAGCAATCACGATCTCAGCAAGGAAAGAAAGCTCACCATAGTGTAACTCAATTTCAGGAAACAATTTATTATACAAAAAAGTAATGCACTTACATTTAAAATCTTTAAAAATGCATGCATGTAAAATGAAGTAAGCCGGCCGGCTTGTAGACACCCGTCCTAGACAGCGATGGCGTCAGCACGCCTCCCTCCCGACGTCCGTTTCGTCACGAAATTTGGTGGTGTTTTGTGTTAATCACGGAGAAGATAATTCACTCATCTAATTTTCTGTCACCTTCATCACTGGATTTTAATATATATATATATATATATATATATATATATATATATATATATATATATATATAATATTTATTTATTTATTTATTTATTAATTTTTTAATTTTTTTTTTCCTCTATGAGTATTTTGTTTTTTGTTACTTGCTGGGTTTCATCTAACATTTTTTGCACATAGCAATATTGCATCATATATTGGTTGTATTGGTTTATATGGTCACATCAACAGTCACTCTTGATATCATATGTTTTACATTTTATTTAATTTGTGCGCAGCTTCCATTCTATTATAATTTTAATATTCAGACACTTACCTGTCCCAGGGTCCAGTGTTGTGGGGGAGCGAAGCCCCGCTCGTCTCCCCCTTTTCTCTGCGGCGCCGGCATTGTAAGTGTGGGCGCCGGCTGTGGCTCCACTGCGCATGCGCGAGCCGCGCCACGCGCCATGACTGGCCGAGCAATCATCTGGGACCTGTGACCGGTCCAAGATTATTGCCGAGAGGGGATCTCCCTTCCGGTGCCGCGGTGTGCCGGAAGGAAGCTGGAGCTGGGACCCTCTGAAAAGACCCCAAAAAAATGACATGCCAAATGTGGCATGTCAGGGGGTCACCTCCCTTAAAGCGGAAGTTCCATTTTTGGGTGGAACTCCGCTTTAACATGTTAAAGTAATTTAATAAATCCTTCCCAATATTTTTACTTTTGTTAGGGTTCCTTGTTGTTTATCTGCTTCTACTCTGGTGTATTTACCAATACATGTGGTGGAGGAAGTGGATGAGGAGGAGCCAAGAGCACTGGCGTGGGACCCCAGAAGAGAAGGTTCAGGGAAGCTTTGTGCAATACCATTGCACAGAACATGTAAGTATACCACGTTTTCCTCTACAATCACTTTAATAACATGTACTAAGTTAAAAATAAACACCAGACCAATGAACAGAGAGTCCAAAAACTTTTAACGGTTGTGTCCGTTCAGCAGGACAGTATGAAACAGCAAATGTGTTTTAGGGGCCCAGAAGTTTCCCCCTCCCTCAGGGCTCAGATATTACATTTTTCAAACTAAGTAAGTGGGGGGATTCTGCCATTTTGGGTCCTCACAAGTTTAGGTAATATCTGAACCCTGAAGTAGGGGGATACTTCTAAACCCCAGAAATGCATTTCCGACGACATTTGTTGTCAGAAAATCCGATCGTGTGTATGGGGCATAAGTGAGAATTATAACCCCTGACCGTTTTTTTTTCTGCCATGTCCCATTAGGGAGATTTTGCTTCACTTCCTGCCCCATAGCCAAAACAGGAAGTTAGATCAAATCCTTCCAAAGTGAGGAAATCTCTGGGTGTCAACACGGTCACCAGAACTAGAGTCCCCATTGGAAAATGTCCACTCTATTCCTGTTCTGGAGACAATCCAAAATATATGATTTTCTTTTACTTTCACTATTGATGATAATGGTACACAGGAAAATATAGAGAGGGTGAATCTCCCCAAAAAGGGTACAGACAGCAAAAAAAAAAAAACTGACAGGTGTTCTAGCCCCCCTCCAATCTATCCAAAACAAAAAAAATTACCTAAGTTACACTTTAAGAGTCAGGTCGTTGTATTGTGTGTGAGTAGTGGTCCAACTCTCCAACATGCTGCCAGCACAGGACATTTTAACACTGTGCTGCAGCACTAATCAACACAGATCAGTATATGTTATGTATATGCAGCCTGACATCACAGGATACAGGGCATTTGAATTGAGCTTTACAGTAAATCAGACATAAAATTATTCTTGAAATCTGGTTTTGTAGATCAATTGTCCATATTAGAAGCCCTACCATCTCCAGAAACTGAAAAAAAAAATCAGCAAGTTATATTTAGGGATCGAAACAGCTTTTCCATTACAAAATATAGAATAAAGTCCTTCTTCAGAAAATATTTATTTTTTAATTGCTAGACGGTAGTTTGCATATGTGGGAATACAATTAGATTACTGCCAACCTGTAAATGATTCAGATGAAGAAAAGGCGTGTTTTCATTTTCAATTTGTTCTATCCATCGTGTGACATCTGTAGTCAATGTAATCAGTAGCTTGGCTAAGTTTATGAAGCCATTATACATATTGACTTCAAACAGTCTGGCATTAAGGTCTGCATCTGCCACTTTGATCCAATTGCTGTTTTTTTTTGTATCCATTAATGTGTTTCCCCGAAGATCATTTTGATTGGTTTTGTATATTCAAGCCAACTTTTAAACATTAACAGCTTTTAGAGGAAATAGTAAATTGTAGCAAACATATCAGGGGCAAACCATTAAATTTTGACCCGTATCTTGTACCAAGCATGAAACTTTGCTTAAGAAAATATAACAAGTAGTACTTAGGGGTTTAGTAGTACTTAGGGAATACTTTACTTGAATATTTTTAGTTTTCTGTATTCGGCTTCCTTTGAACTGACACAAAACTAAAGAGAGAAGGGATGCAGAACCAGATAAAGGGCATCACAAGACCCTCGGTAGCTCAGATAAATTGCAGCCATCTTCAATTCTGTATAGACACTTGCTGCACTTTAAAATACAAGTGTCACTCCAAATGCAGTGAACATCACCTTGCCCCCAGTAGCACATTCTGGTTTTATATAATTTTTATAAGAATACTATAACATTTGTGAATGTTGTAGTGCTGGCTGGGCTCCTTTAAATTTGCCCAGCAGTGCACTGATGCACATTGAGCCCAGGGTGTTGCCTCGGGACTGGGGGCACAGAGAAGCTCAGACCCATGTTGGGAACAGGCATTTTAACCAGGTGCTGTCAGTCCAGAGACAGGGTTGAGGCAGGTATATATTTAGAGTGCTGCTGAGCCATGAGTCCATGTACATGGCTTAGTGCCACTGAAGTGAGATTTTATGGAGGAGGGTTGCTGGATCCTGAGCCTGGGTTGGGACTAGCTGGGGAGCTCAAGGTCTTGTGCTATGCTGCTGCTGCTGCTGTGAAGAGGCCACATGACCACATGCTGCTAATGCTGTTTGCCTGGTGTCCAGTGAGAGAACTTGCTGCTGAGAGACACATGTTCCTGTGTGGAACTGTCAAGTTGAGCTATTTAGAAGGAACTGAGCTGTTGCTCCACTATCCTGTTGTTCCAGTGTCATGCTGTTCTAGTGTTATGCTGTCCCAGTGTTATGCTGTTCCAGTACTCCTGCATCAGGACTTCAGAAGTACTGGTAGGTGGCTACAGGCATTGCCCATCACTAATCCATCTGGAGTGGTGATAGGCCTCTGGTCATTTATGTCTGCTTGCTTTACATGGACTTTGGGCTTTTCAAATACCCTCAGAAGAGAGGGGTGAGCACTCTATCAGAGACTAAGGGCTCAACATCGGCAGGACAGCGTTCTAGATACTGTCTCACTGGCTGGTGAAGTAGTCAGAGGATTTTGCTCATTGATCCACTTGACCTCTAGAAGTTTTAACCCCCTTCATGACCAGGCCATTTTTTGCAATATGGTACTGCGTTACTTTAACTGACAATTGCCCGGCCATGTAATGCTGTACCAAAATAAATTTATGTAATTTGTTCCCCACAAATTGAGCTTTCATTTGGTGGTATTTGATCCTCATTGGATTTTTTATTTGTTTGCGCTATAAATGAAAAAAGAACAACAATTAACATTTTTTTTTTACTTTCTGCTATAAAGCATATCCAATAAAAAACATAAAATAAAATGACTGCATAAATTTAGGCCAATTTGTATTCTGTTACATATTTTTGTTAAAAAAAAATGGCAAATAAACATATTGATTGGTTTGTGCAAAAGTTATAGTGTCTACAAACTATGGTATATATTCTGGAAATGTATATATATATATTTTTTTTTTTTTTAAACTAGTAATGGCGGTGATCAGCCACTTATAGCAGGAATACAATATTTTAGCAGAAATATTAACTGGTACTGGACTAATAACACTGGCTGAGAAGGGGTTAAAAAACTAGGGCAATCAAAGGGTTACATTTGTGCCTAACCAGTGTTTAGTGCTTTCACTAAGGAATGTGACAGATTTTCTTTACCTGCTTTGCTTCGCAAGGTAAGAAAATCCATCACATCCCCGCTGTCAGGACATAGCTCTGCATTGTTTAAATATGCAGAGCTTTGTCCAGCCTCTCTTCTCACGATTGGAATGCCAATTGTGTTGTCACAGAAATTTTTTACAGAACTTTGTCTTTAATAAAGCTGATTGTAAAATGTTTCCAGGTGTGCCGATGATCACTCATGTACAGGTACAGAGTGAGTCATCACTGGTGCAAAGACGGAGGACCCAAACAATCCAGAGGCTCCTCGAAGGGTAGTGCTACATGTAGGGGCATCATCCTGGATTCCTTCTAGCCCATTTTGCAGAGTGATGTCCAATTCAACAAGTCAAGTATTCACCATGGACCCAGTCACCACTACTATGTTGTGAAAGAACCAGACCATCTCAGCCACCTCAGTTACCTCAGCTATCTACCAGTCATGACAAGATGTCAGCGAAAAGAAGGGAATGCGTGAACCCTTAAGTAAAGATTTAGAGTCTATTTAATAAATGACATAACATGCATCAAACTACTGATCCCTCTTGTTCAACAGAACTTAACCATGATTATTTGGAAATCTAGGCGAATCTAGGCGAATATTTGTGATGTAAGCAGTCAAACGTCTGCAGAACTAGGATGCCAAAGTTGTCACAAAAGCCTATAAATATGCATCCATTGACTGATTTCACCTAAAGTTTCCATCTTTGTTCTAGCAAAATAAGAGACAGTGGGAGTAATAGGAGGTAGGGTAGGTGTGGAGCCAAGGTTGGCAAAATAAGGGACAGGAGAGGGGAGGATTGGGGGATATTTTTTCACCTGATAAAATAATTTTTAAGCAATCCATTACAACAGACAGTGGTGTACAGTTCTTCAACAATAGAAAAAACGGTATTGGTAATGGATTGGTAAGAAAAAAGGATTTTACTTGAATGTTTGTTGTATACTTTGAAAATAGGCTTTGCTTTTGCCACTGATAACTAAATCCTACTTACGAAAAACTGTAACTAGTTCCTCAAGAGAACCTATAACCTCTATATTCCACTGTAGTAAAGAAAAAGCGGTCAGCTTCATCCATTGTATTTATTGCTTTCTAAAGCCTTCTCTTGGGACAATGAATGAGTATCACCACACTGCTGATTCATTTTCCACTGAGCAAGAAGGTGACACATGAAGCTGTTAAGTTAAACCAATAAATAACATAGTCCTATCTTTGCTGTGCAGTATGGCAGAGGTATGTGGACTAGTTGAAAAGAATATAAACCCTTACAAACGGTTCACATATACATACTTTACAGTATACATTATTCAGCAGCTGTGTATTTGGGCTGATTGTGAGAAGTTCCAATTGGTTGTGCTGTTTTGTATAGGTGGCACCTTCAATTTAAGTAAAGACTGCAATTTACCTTTAGAAATTTTCTGTACTAAAGTTGACATTTGTGGGCTTTTCATTCATCCACATCTCTGAGGGTTCACACATCTTCTTGCCTTTTCTCATTTCCCTAATTATTTCCCCAGACAACCAGACAACTTTCTGCATTGCTGATTGCTTTTGTTATCTCAAGAGACATGAATGACTAAGATTTTGCAAACTGCTCCCTTACTGTTACTCATTATTTAATCCTGTGCCGTTCCCAGACCTCAGAGCAGGGTGCCACTTCTGCACCAGCCAGCCACTGAGCTGGGGGCACGCTCTGCACTCAGTGCCATTGCTTCTTCATTTCCCTCCAGTCTTACAGTCCCTAGCAGACAGTGGGGGCACGCTCTGCACTCAGTGCCATTGCTTCTTCATTTCCCTCCAGTCTTACAGTCCCTAGCAGACAGTTCAACCAAACTCCGCACAAGAAACAATCACAATGATGAATAACGCACTTTTCCTCTGACATGCCACAGGCAGCAGACATTCCCTGAGGAGGCAGCAGGAGGCAGAGAAGCTGTAAAAATATGGGACAAACAGCGTCCCTTATTGAATCCATAGGAGACACAGCCTGTTACATTGACTTGTGGGATGATGCCATATTATACAGGACAGGTGGCAATTCTAATTATATTTCTCCAGCAATAGTCATCCACTCTCAGCATCTAAAATCGAAAGTGTAAAAAGTATTGCACTTTGGGGGGTGATGTTCTGCTGAAAACTATAGACAGAGACATTTTTTCACTAGAAGCATATACATTTAAACAAGTACTTTCTGCGTATTTATTAAAAATAATTTTTCCATTTTAAGTGGCAAAATCCTGGACATCTGTTTTCTATTGGGTATACAGAAAAATATGATCAAAGGACTTCCTCTTACCCATTTTCTTTCTTAATGACTCCTGAAATAAAATCCAGAGGCCAACTTTGGAACTAACACCACTGTAATTGGCCCAATTCCCTCCCTACCAACATGGTTAACATAGTCTATATAAGAGTGATTGTAGTGAATAGGACAAATTGCAGCAGGTTGTAATGGGTGAGGGGCTTTAGTTGCAAGGCACTAGAGGAGCTAGTGCTTGCTAGCGATAGCATTCATGCAGAAATCTTTAGAATGTATAGGGGTTCATGACTATATTCTTATTGCAAGAATTTCTACAAAAGTCAAGATGAAGTCATCATTAGAAAGCTACATTTCTCTGCATAATCAGGATTCTGGTAAAACTTTTTTTTTTCTTGAATCTCTCTTTTATAGAAATGTTTTCATTTAAATGTATGAATGTTACAAAATGTTTTCTTTTTTTTGTGTAAAAGCAGTTTGTGTTTAAACTAAAGGCTTCCTTTAAAAAAAATGGGGATAACTCAACCTCCCCGTTATGAACTCTGCACTAACTGTGAAGACGCTGGGCCCACAGAACTGCCCACTTCCCTGTGGATGGGATAGATATGGCAGACCGTCTGCTCTGCAATAACCTCTGCAGGCTGAACGCTAAACAGCACAGAAATGTGTGCAAACATTGTTTACTGGTGATGATGGAGAAGTCTCCTTCTGTCACCTATATGCTTATGGTATTATGGAAATACACAATCTATGTAGAGGACTGTTGATAAACTTGTTGATGTAGGCCACGATAACGAAAAGATTCTGGTAAACCTTGATCACCCAGGAGCTGTAATAAAATGAAACATTCAAATGTTCCTTAAAGCCCAACTGAATTTTCAGTTTAAATCAGGGGTCTCCAAACTTTCTAAACAAAGGGATAGTTTCCTGTCCTTCAGGCTTTAGGTGGGCCGGCCTGTGGACATTGGGAGTAGAAATTGTTCTGGAATCAGTGAGAGTAAACAGTATATCTTTGGTACTAGGGGGAAGAATAGTGCCCTATTGTTGGTGTCAGTGGGAAGAATAGTGCCCCATTGTTAGTATTAGTAGGAAGAATAGTCGCCATCGTTCCAGTGTCAGTGGAAGGAATAGTGCCCATCATTGGCATCAATGAGAGAACTAGTGACCCACTGTTGATGTCAGTAGCAGGAATTCCACCCTATTGTTGGTGTCAGTGGGAGGAACAGTGTCCAAATGGCAAGAAAAAGGCAAGCAAAGGGCTACATCAGGCCCCCAGGCCACAGTTTGGGGACCACTGGTTTAAATAATCTAAAATCAGTGGTTCTCAACCTCTCTAGTACCGTGACCCCTTGATAAAATTTCCCAAGTTGTGGGGAACCCTAACAGTAAAATTATTTTCATAGCGTGGGTTGTCAGCACCCAAGGCAAGACAAGTAATTTGCGCCCCTAACCCACGGATATTTATCGCTCCCTGATTCCCTTCCACTCGTACAGTATTAAAACCCCTTATGGTACATTTTAGGATGTACAACTCTTTTTCTTTGTTCTCCTTTATTTACCTTGTATCTCTCTCTATCCTAATTTCTTGTTTTTTCCCCATCTCTCTCTCTAGCCATCCTTCTTGTTCTTTCTCTTATTTTTTCTCTGCCTTTTTCTTTGTTCCTCCCCCTCTTTTCCCCTACCTTCCATGTATTCTCTATTTTTATTCCTTCTCTTACTCCTTGGTGGGGGGAGGGGGAATGGGATGAGTGGCAGTGCATGGTGGGGAGTTGGGATGAGTGGCAGTGCTGGGGGGGGGGGATCAGTGGCAGTGCTGGAGGGAGTTCTGGTCATCCAACTTAGGTGCTCTTGATCAAGGTCATCTGCTGATCTGAGAACTGTAGTGGGGACTTTTAATGGAAACTATAATCACAGGTAGTGTTACTCACTCTGTCTCCGACTTTGTGGTGTCTTGCAGAAGTGACACCTATGCTGAAATCCGGAGATAGAGTCTCCTTTAGCCCTTCCCACTTCACATTTCTCACCAGTCAGCTGACCTCTAGTCTCTACTCCCCAGCCATATCCTGAACTAAATGGGCGGCTAAGAAGAGACTGAGTGGGCAGCCACAGGCTCCAGGAACAGCCCAGCTGAGCTACAGGCTCCAGGGACAGCCCTGCTGGGCAGCCGCAAAAAAGATGGGAGAGTGGTGCAGGCTTCAGGAACAGCCCAGGATTCGGTGACCCCTGGTAAATCATAATTCGACCCCCAGGTTGAGAATCACTGATCGAAATACATTCCAGACGCAACAAAAAGTAGGCAATGTCGTACAGTTCATTTTCTTTAGAAAGCAGCCTGTGTGAAATAAAGTGCCCCCAGAATCTCCCTGCTGAACTCAGCAAAGCTCATGCTTGCTGATTGGAGTGCTTTAACTGTGACTCAGTAGGGCATGAGTCAGACCTCTGCAGAAAGATCACTGCTTCCTCACAGAGAGCAAGGGTGCTTCTCTACATTATGCTGGGAAGGGATAGGTTTTTCCAACTTATGGTAATACTTTGCTTTTTCATTCACCTTAAAAGTATTTAGTTAGTTTAAACTGAATGTTCAATTGGGATTTAATAATATTCAGACAAGAAAAGTTTACACATAGACCAGATTGATGTGTTTCATACAGTAGTTCTTGTTCATAAGGCCACTTCTGTATGAAATGTGTCACGGCCTTCTTCGTTGATGTGTATCTGTGGATTTCAATAAACCCTCAAATTACTTAAAATGGCTGTGCAGGCCCTTCTTGTTTGTATTGGTCTGCCTCCACTGGGGGTGAATGCTTGCTGGATTCCTTGGTAGCAGGTTATTTTTTTATATGTGTTTGTAGTTTTCATTAATCATATGCATGTGTTCCACTGGTAGTGGCATAACAAGAGCCCCATAATAAGCTTGGAGGATTGGAATCTCATTGATCTTCATTTTGTTCTGACAGTGTTCTAAAGAAAAACCTGCTCTATAACTTAATATGGTCTTTAATCTGAAAAAAAAATCTCATTTTTTTAAACTATGTGTGAAATATGTCTTTTAGTAGCTAGAAAATATTGATTACCTATAAATCACAAAAGATGTGACTGTAAAGTTGTCTGATCTGGTCTTTTCTGGGTTTTAATTGCTTATTAAAGGCTATGTTCCAGGGAACACTGTTGTTATCCCTAGTTTTATTTTTCTCTACTTTAAAGGGCATACTTCCATTTTCTCTGAGCTCAAATAGCAAGCTAATAGAATGTTGAATTTTTTTCAGAGTATAAAGTAATTGCCATGTTGTGCTCATTCTATTGAAAAATTCTATTGATCTGCTATGTGAACTCTAAAGAACTTGAAACATACAGTTCAGATGTAGCCCAGCGCTATTATGATGGCTTCTTCTGTTTAAGTGTAATATAAAAAATATAAGGCATTCTCTAAAGAACTGCATGGCATACATGGTGCTGAATGTGGCAGAAGAACCCAACCTACCTTAAAGCATCAGGATGAATATTTTCTATGTTGCGGTATGTTTCAATATCTGTGAATTTTATGGTTTTAAGAATTATGCTTTTTGACAGCGCTACTGTCAGAAAATCAGAATGATCAATATTTTCTATTGTGCCTATAATTGTTTATTTTGTGTCATAGACCGGCTTTAGTTACCTTGTTGGTGCTGGATTATTTTCAGTCCCGGATCTAAAGTGAATACATGCCAACTACATATAGTACAGATAGTTTTACACATAAACCTGAGCCACAAAAGATATGAAAAATATAAAATAATATAACAAAAATTAACCTCCCAAATACTTTCAGATGCTTTTAAATACTCATGGAATATTGACTTATATTTTACTGATTACGGTACACTGGATAATAAAGATTTTGCTTCCTGGACATTTTTGCATGTACCTTTTAGATTTTTGGCTGCTAATCACAAAAATAACACATAATTTAACTTATCATATACTATTGTACAGAAATCTTCTGTTTTTGCATATTCTTCACATATATATATATATATATATATATTTATATATATATATATATATTTTTTTTTTTTTAGGTTTACTTTTTATTTTGTTATAAGATGCTTTATGTAGCTAAACATATGTAGCAGAGCATATTGCATAACATTCTTGGAACTGGTACAGTTTGGGCATGCCTGGGCATGCTTAGGCTGAATGGATGCTACCTGGAAAGGCTATAAAAGCAGCTTGCTTGCACAGACGCTACTCATTTTGTTTCCATGTCATTTCCATTTCCATTTTGATGCCATTGCTTCATAGCATTGTCTATGTACAGGCAGTCCCTAAATTACACATAGACTTACATACGACTCATACTTGCAAACGGATGGAGACAACAGGAAGTGAGAGGAAATCTACCCCTAGGAAGGGAAATTCACTCCTTTAAGAGTTATCATGGGGAAAAGGGTATCTCCACTGGAGCTTTATCACCAATCCTTGTTTCCATGAAAACCCCAAATATTCAAAATCCAATTGTCACAGGGACAGAAATTAGGGTGAAATCTTCTGAACAAGGGCACAGACAGCAAAACAAATGTTACAGGGGTGTTAACCCTTCCCCATGCTATCCAAAAAATGAAAAATCAAAAACATTTTTTTTTTTTAAATAGAGTTACAATTAAAAAATTTACCTGTTCTAACTTACATACAAATTCAAATTAAGAACAAACCTACAAAACCCATCTTTTTTGTAACCCGGGACTACCTGTACATGTAACTTAACACAGCTGGGGACAGCAGAAGTGTCTCGCCAATCTCTGAACAGATGTGATACATTCTGTTTCATTTCTGGTGAATGCACATTTAAGCCTCAAAGACACACTAATGCCCCATACACACGGCCAGAAATTCAGACGGGAAAAAGTCAGATCAGATTAAGTTGTCGGAAAATCCGAACGTGTGTGGGCTCTAGCGGACTTTTTCCGTCGGAATTTCCGTGTGTACAGGGCATTAGACTTGACTTAATAAGAAAGGGTTGGAACTGTACTTTGGTTGTAAGATTGGTGATCAAGACAAGCCCTGGGCTCTTCACATTTCTTGTGCAAGATGTGCTGTTTATCTTAGAGCTAGGCTCAGAGAAACTCAAGCTCAAAATCAGAACTATTGGGTTCAATACTGCAAGGATGATGTTTGCTATCACTAGGTACAAACTTTTCTGTATTTTGGCACTCTTTCCCTGGTGGACACCAGGACTCTTCCAGACCCCTTTTAAAATACCAAACGGCAGCCATCAGGGTTGTCCCCTATCCCCTATTTTTTCACCCTTATCATGGAACCACTTGCAGAATCTATTCATTCTATTTGTTCCAGGACAGAAAAACGTGGCGCATGAACCACTTGTTGACCTGACAAAGATATTTTTGTCCTTGCCTCACAAAAAACTCAAACTGATGAAAATTTTTCTGAAAGTGAAATTTTTCACTATTTGAGACAGATGTTTCCAAGAATAACTGATGCCAAGATTAAGGAAGCCATGTTTGGTGGTTTACAGATAATCTACATCATTCATGCAAAGAGATTCGAAGATCTGTTAGTAAGGCAAGAGAAAATCATCTGAAAAGCATTCAAGGACGTTGTTGAGGATTTTATTGGCAACTACAGGAGCACCAAACTACATTCAGCTGGTTGACAAACTTCTTACAGAATACATGACCATAAAGTTCAGTATGCACTGAAGATTCATTTTCTGCATTCATACTTGGACTTCCTTCCCATAAAACTAGCTGTAGTCAGTGACAAACATGGTAAAAGGCTTCACCAGGACATTGTTGCAATGGAAAAACATAATCAGGATAACTGGAATCCATCAATGCTGGCTGCATGGCTAGCTGAAGTGAGGTGCACAAGACACTGAGTACAAACAAGAATCATCAGCAGAACACTTTTTACCCGGTTGAACTCATGCAGCGTTTTGAAAACATTATGCAATCAATTTTTACATTATCATCATTAAAGGTTCATTTCAAATTTCTCAAGTTTCTTATGTGATACAGCCATTCTGAAATTATATTTGTGTTCAATTAGAAGGGGTCTATCATAATCACCAAACATTTTCAGAAAACAAAACTTTTGAAAATCTTTTTGTCCATTGTTACTTTTTCAATAAACAATGCACATGACAAAGCCCTGGTTGCAGGGTTCAGTAGCCCATTGCAACCATTCAGAATTAAATTTAGTGAAGCCAATTTTTTCTGGCTAAACCAGTACAACTAGTTCAATGAGACAGGTTATTGTACCTTCCACTTGGCTCCTTGCACTATTTTATTGATTAAACCTGATAATGTAAAATATGTATACAAGTTTACATTTAGATACATTATCATAGAGCTGGTTTTCAAAAATAGTGGTAACCTTAGGGTTAAGAATTATTATTTTGAGAGCTATAATGTATTTCATAGTCCCTGAACAATGTTATATGTGAGGTTCTAGTGGCATGCTAGACACCATATATGCTGCCTGATGAGTAAATGACATTGAAGCAGAGCTGTAGAATCTAGAAAAAAGTAAGTAATATGTAATTAGGAGCCAGGCAATGGATTTCAGCAGTAGAGAGACTCTACTATATAAAAATAAAAAGAGAAGTAATATTAGCAGTTGAAATAAGAAGCGAGTATATGGTAGACAAGTGTAATTCAAGAAAGGCAATTTCACATAATGCAGGGTTGAGGAGCATGAGCATTTTAAGGTGAATAGCTTATGCATTTTCTATTATTATGAGTGGGATTACTTTCTAAATGAACTGTAACAAATTTCCTTACATAATTACATGTAAGTTTATACAATTTTAATAAGGGATACATCGGCCTTATATATATTTAGGGCTTCAATAAGGATCTTAATGGCAGGATCATCATGAATGATTTGGTAGGCTGGTATTTGGAGAAGCTTGGACAATACAATGATGTACTGTAAAACTAGTTAAGCTAATAAGTAACGTTTAATGCCTGTGAATTCTCCGAACACTGCATTTTATTTCTCTTGGACTAGTGTTAACATACAATAATATTATTTTTTTCCTTATTATTAAATAACCTGCAGTTAGCAGTGCATTTCCCCTGCTCTTACAATAAGAATCATTAAATGACTTGACTATCACCAGCATTTTTAGAAACTAATGGGCAAATTTTGGCAGCAGTGAGTCCCAATAATATTTAAAACGTTAAGAAAAAAACATTATCCAATTACAGTTTTACCCAGTCAATATAAGAGAGCTGTAGATTTGGCACAGGGGGGTTGCTAAATGGGCACTCATTCTATACTTGGCTTTCTGTTAGCTAATTCTGAATTATTTAGGAATAACTGTGCTTTCATACAATGTATCGGCTCTGAAGTAAAGCACAATCTGTAAATAAGTAAACAGGATAATATGCCTTAAATAGATTAAACTCCAGTTTTCACATATTGCAGCCTGCCTCTGTCCAATGTACAAAACCTGCTGTGTCTGGATTCTCAAGTCCTTCATTGCTCTAGTATTCAGTTAGGAGACTGACATTAACACAGTGTTTGTCTACTTTCCGTGCACAACGTATATCCAATAGTCTGATACAGATCCCATCACCCCTGTCTCCCAACTGTACACTGGGGACAGGTAAATGATGCCTGTAGGTGTCATAGTGTAGGTAATTACAAATCTGGGATGCAGACAGGCTGCACTGATGACAACCTGGGTTCCCTTCTCTATAGCCAAATAATCAGCATTATCATATTTGCAGTACTTTTTTACAAAAAAAAAAATATTTAAATGCAGATCTTAAAATATATGGAAGCACTGCAATCCATTTAAAACAAAAATAAAATGGAACTTAATGAAAATTATTTCAAAACCTCTATTGCTGTCTGTGACTTCATATTGGGTTGATTCCACCTCACTTCCTGTCCCAGATACAGTGATCACTGACACAAGAGGTGAGGGGTATAAAACATCTTCCAAAGACTGTATTTCCTTAATTTTGGGGAACCTTCCTTTTTCTGTCTGTTATCTTTTCAATACAAAATAACAAAATCCTGCGAGCCTTAAAGAACCCCCTACCAACCTGCCACTATCAAGCTGCAAACGTTTAACACATCTCATACGCTTGTGCACATTAAACACAAGAATAAAATATACGCTGCACTGGAATGGCTATGCACTAGATAATCTGTATCTTAATCTATAGTTATAGATCCACAAGAATATAATAATCTGCATAAAATAGTAAACATACAACTGGTGTAAAGTGCAAGTGCAAAATATAGCAAAAACAAATAATGTGCACAAAATCTGTAAACGCACAACTAAAACGCATAGATAAATATAAAGTGCACAAGTGCCAAAAAAAACTCTGTGAGGTTATATGGACCCTTTATGCCCCATACACACGGTCGGATTTTCCGATGGATTCTGTCCTATCGGACAATGTTGTCGTAAATTCCGACCGTGTGTAGGCACCCTCGGACAGTTTACATCGGATTGTCCGACGGACAAAGTTCTATCTCCTGCTGGATAAATTTTCCGACAACAAAGTCCGATCACACCAATTCCGATCGTGTGTAGCGAATTCCGACGGACAAAGTGCCACGCATGCTCAGATCACATTACAAGACCAAAGCTATTGGCTACTAGCCTCTACGTAGTCCCGTCGTAGGCAACAAACGTCACCACGTTCAGAATGATCGGATTTTCCGACAACTTTGTCCGACCGTGTGTATGCAACACCAGTGTCGGACCAAATCCGATGGATTTGGTGGTCGGATTTTCCCGACCGTGTGTATGGGGCTTTAGAGTTACAAGGTGCCATGCACAATAACACACCAAGAAATAAAATATCAATAATAATAATATTAGATGAAAAAAGTGCTAAATGCATACATATGTGATAGCAAACATGTGTAAATAAAAGATTTATAAAAAAAGGTGCACATGCATAAACCACACAAGTGTCTCTATATTATTAAAAAACAGTTATTTGTGGCAGCCTGTCTTGGGCTGTGATAAGAAACGCAAAATGTCGATTGATGTGAGACTCGATGCAGGTGACGTGATGTCCGGTGATCATACAATTGACATGCTTGTTACATCCAACCGTGGCTCTGAATCATGCATAGGTGAAATCCGGGAACCCCTTATGGTAATAAGCTCACCTCACCTTCTTTTTATTTTTATCTTTTCAATACAGGAAGTAAAAGTAAATCCTATCAACAAGGACAAAGATGACAAAAACAATATGAGTATTTTGGCTGCAGTTTTATTTTTTTTAAGGCTTTTATTGTTTGCATCAACTGCAATAAAACTTTTGAGGTGTAAAGAAGACTAACTTGACTAGTTTTGGAATTCATTAAAAAAAGACACAAAACTAGTGTTCCGGTATCATACAGATCAGCCAACGTATTCATATAGAGCAGCAAGTGAAAAAAGAATAGCTGCAGGCTATGAAAAATACCCCCGCAAGCTCTGTCTAACTTGAGGCATGTCCAGAGACTGTTTTCTTTACTGTCTGCATTATCTCTTGTAATATTCAGCAAATATTTTATTGTACTCTCTGTTCCACCAAGATGTACCAGATCCCGGGGCATTCACTGGTGCATTAAAACTTTTTGGCTTTTCTATTTATAAATATGTCTTCCAATTAAAAATATGTTTTAAAAGAAAATGATCAGTGGAGGTAGCATAAAAAAAAGATATGGGACAAAACAAACAATTATTAAAGAGATGAAAGGGTTTATGAAATTTTTGGGAGATCTTAGATAATAGAATTTGAAAAGCAAAGTGTCCACATAAACATAATGCACATTAAATATAAAAGTGCTTTTCATGTTTTTCTATTTTTGTATTTATTCTCTTTTTATTCATTTTCAAAAATATGTACACATAGAATTGTTGTGGACCATGCTTGTCCAACTTCTTCATTGTTCACATCTTCATATACAAATCCATCATTAGTATGACATTACAATTACAAAACAACAAAACAAAAAAAAAAAAGAAAGGAGAAAAGGAAAACAAAAGAGACCCATTTAATCAGTGCACATTACACATGTAGGCATACATTAAAATATTATATTAATCCTTCCTTCTTTTTGGATGACACTAATAAAAACCGTTTTATAAATATTAAATCTAATGTCGATATTCCTTTCCCACCTCTTTTTTCTGTGTAGATAAGTTGACCTCTCCTTTCTAAGTGTCTCAGCAGCATTCAGGTAATGAAAAACAAAAATAATCTCATCATAATATAGTCCCTATCTGGCCATGGCTTTCCTAAAAAAAAAAAGGAGAGTATGTTAGGTTACTTTATTTCAGGTATCATTATTATTAAGAACATTTTAGTTTATTAGGTCTGCATAGGCCTCTCATTTCTTGAATATCAAGCATCCTTCCCTAATTTCAGAGACTTAATCAAGACAGTCCTCATACAAATGAAATAGTTCTTCTATTAAACATATACTGTATAATCTACTTTTATCTTGTATATGCCAATATCTTGAGATAAGCTCTTCGGCTGCATTTAATATTTGTGGGGTTAGTGATTTCTTTTACTGTGCTACAAAGTGTCTGTGTTATAAAATAAATATGTCCATGGATATACTTTATATTTTTTCCAACTATTGAGTGAATACTAAAAGACAATTTCCCTCCACTATGCTTGTATTTCAGGACAGCTCCGCCAAATATGGACAAAAAAAATTCACATCCTCTCCAGCAGAGACATAATACCTCTGATTGGGACATATGTGCTCTTACAGGCATTCAGTATCATCTCGCTAAAAGTTTAAAGTTCAGTTGAGCAGTTTTTAAATCCATTAATGAAGTGTGTGACAGAATCATATTTTTTACTCTCTGTCCCTCTCTGTGCATTAATCATGAGTGGGTTAGTGTCTTTAGAAAGGTCTCAGGAGCACTGTGGTATTCAAATCAGCCCATCTAGTGAAGCCTTACTCTGTGTTTTTTTTCTATCTTTACCCAACTTCCATAAAGATTAGCCCCAACTACCGTACCATGGACCCAATCCCCCATGCACGAAATAAATACTGCTTGGTAGTACCTCTTAAAATCTTGCACTGTCAGGCCTCCCTCTTTTTTTGCTTTAGTCAATACCATGTAGGGAAACCTAGGTCGCCTACCTTACCATATTAACCTCAAAATTAAAGACCTCAGTGTTTGAAAATATGCCGGAGGTACATTGCTTTAAAAAAGTATTCATACCCCTTGAAATTTTCCAAATTTTGTCATGTTACAACCAAAAACGTAAATTTATTTTATTGGGATTTTTTTGTGATAGGCCAACACAAAGTGGCACATAATTGTGAAGTGAAAGGAAAATAATAAATGGTTTTCAATTTTTTTTTACAAATAAATATATGCATTTGTATTTAGCCCCCCTAAGTAGATACTTTGTAGAACCACCTTTCGCTGCAATTACAGCTGCATTGGCAGCTTCAAGGCACTGTAAATGTATCAGGAGTATTTGAAACTAATATAGTATCTTATTTAAAATTCCCATTTTTACTACATTTATTCTGCCTACCCACGAAAGGGACATGGCCTTTAAAGAATATAATTAATTTTTAATAGAACTGAGCAATGGGATATAATAAGATTTATATAGGGATTTGAGATAAAGTTTTAATTTTATCCCTAAATACTTAAGTTCCTTAATTTGCCAAGAAGAAAAGAACAAGGGCTGTGATACTTGCTGCTCCTCATCACAGTGATTCAAGATCTCAGATTTTGATAAGGTGATTTTTAAATTAGATAATTTCCCAAAAAGGATTGAAGACATAGAACAACACGTCATCGGCCTATGCCACAACCTTCCACATCTCCAATCCTGACCCCACCTCCTGTATATTACTATTAGCTGGGATAGAGGCCAACAAAGGTTCCAATGAAAGGACAAATAACGGGGGGACAAAGGGCACAACTTGTTCCATTAAATGGTTAAAAAAAGTGGGACAGATTACCATTCACGTGTACACTAGCGATAGGGTGATGATATATGGCACTTATCCACTGCATAACATTAGGGCCTACACCCAGTGCCTCCAAAGGAGCATCTATTCACAGAAATAGTACTGGAGATTTCTTGCAGTTATCACTGTTTTTGAGTAATGTCCTAAAACCATTATCTTCTCCTCCTACACCCGTACAAAGCTAATTTTGTTCATATGTATTCACTGTGTCATCAGAGATTTTAAGCTAGTAGATAATATTTTTGCATATATGTTGGTGTCCGTGTTCAATATCAGTCTGTATCTCATAACTTCTTTTAATAATATACGCTTACAGGCATTCTCTTTGTATGGTTAACTCGTCACTCATTGAATTCAGGTACTTACCAAATTTAGGGAACAGCTGTCCCTGAAATTTCTTAGAATACATAGACTATCCAAAAGTGCTTTTCAAATTGCCACTAGAAACCACAGTGAAAATTGAAGGCTTAAAAATATTAGACAACTATATACTGTATTATATGTAACCACTTACTGCAGCTGTCTAAAAGGTAAAAACCAACAAAGCATGTTGGGGAGGAGCCACCATATAAACCATGTCTGTTGACTGAATTGACCCATAGGTTACTCTTCTGCCAATTAATGCAAATCTAGAAAATAGATAGATAGATAGATAACAGGGACTAATATAAATTGATTAATATAAATGACTGTGTAATATGTCAGTAAAATTTTAAACCTCTAAATATTGATATGTATTGATGGTTTAAAAAAGAAACATTAATTTGATATATTAGAATATAGTACAGTCGTTCCCTCTTCTTCTTCCTATTTCTTGCCTGTTTGTTTCAATTCACCTTATTTGGCCCAGCTTATTTGCCATTTTCTCCAAAAATATACAGCATTTGCAAAAATATTACAGAAAACAGGTGGCAACATCCCCAAAAGGTTAGAACATAAAACTGCCAAGCAAACTTCAGTTTGGCACTTCATTAGCTCCTACTGAATAAAAAAAGAATTCACAGGAAAAGAGCATACCTGCCAATACAGTGCCACCCATCAGTGCCACCTCTCAGTGCCCACCAGTGCCCATCAGTGCAACCTATCAGTGCCTATTAGTGCAGCCTCATCAGCGCACATCAATGAAGGAGAAAAAATGTCAAAATTTTATAACAAACTATGAAACAGTTTTTTTTTTTTTTTCAAAATTGTCGATCATATTTCGTTTTTTTAGCAAAAAATTAAAAACCCAGCAGTGATTAAATACCACCAAAAGAAAGCACTATTTGTGGTAAAAAAAATGATAAAAATTTCATCTGGGTACAGGTAGCATGACCACGCAATTGTCATTCAAAGAGTAACAGCGCTGAAAGCTGAAAATTGGCCTGGGCAGGAAGGGGGTTTAAGTGACCAGTAAGCAAGTGGTTAAAATAGCCTATCACAAAGCAGGGAAAATTCAGTCTAAGCCTATGCTTCAAAATGCATAAACTGAGGTTACTTAAAAGCAATTTTTTAAAACAGTCAGAAGATCTTAAGTTATAGACTGCCTAAACCATTAAAAGTTGAGCTTCGCCCCCTCCTCCTCCTTGTCGCAAGTTTCCCTATTGGTCAGCAAGGCTTTCAGTCACAATACAAGGACCAATAGACAGGCTTGGGAGGCAAAGGTCATGATCACCATAAATTTGAGCTGCCATTTTTCTCTAGATCTACTTATCCTCTTGACATGCAGTTTTAAAGTAAAATTACCTTCTGTTAGGTGTTTTTTTCATCCTATGCTTGGTTTGAATTGCACTGGTTTGGGAAGGAATTACTTTAGAATTTCAATATCATTTACAGGAACATTTTACTAAGATGAATCTGTCTAAATCATTTCTAATATAGACTAGACACACAGGAGCACGTGCACTCTGTAATATGACTAACAATGGCACATAACCATAATAAAACTGTTTGAAGAAATCATCTTGAATAAATGGTGGAGGCTGATATCAAGAAGTGCACAAATCAACTGCACAGAAATACTTTCTTTGTGCTCTACAGTTATCTGTAAAAACCAGAAACACTTTCAGGGACAAAACCTCCGTGGAAAAAATATGTAATGAGACTGTCCCTTCAGATTACAGACAAATGTCAAACAAGTAGTGTAAGCTATTGTATTAATATTTTCAAAGACCAGCCTTTAGATTTGTTATTCAAGGAATGACTATGCAGCATATTGGCATATTCATGCCTGATGAAATTTATTGCACAAACTTGCAGGCATGAAACCAAAATATAAGCATTTTGTTTTATTCGCTATAACATTGGTTAGTTCTAGGAGAGTGGCTAAGTGAAACATAAAGGGCATACATTTTATACCCTAAAAATCTGTTGTTATAGAAGCGGTATCACCCACAAAATTTAAGTCCTTATGGAATCCTCCAGTGGACCTAGTGCAGGGAGTATTTGGTCCAGTTCTGATCCATGCGATGGCTGCTGCTGAGCAGCATGGTTGCTGCTTGACCACTCTGCTAGCAAGCTGATTCATTTTTAATTAGGACTGAGTGAATAGGAACCCGGATAGGGTAGGACATATGTTTTCTTCTACAGGGCTCAGTGCAGTCACAGTGGCATGCATTCAGGGACTAACTCTACTAACTCCCCACTCCGGAGTATGGGATGGTCAGCGGATAGTAGCTCTATCAGGGGCGTTGGGAGGGGGTGGCTAGGGGTGGCTGAAGCCCCGAATATGTCCCCGAAAAGCCCAGAGTCTATGGAATGCTGCATTCCATTGTTAGCCCCGAACGTCGGTCTAATTTTGGCCACACTCACTAACAGATCGGTCCCCGATTAGCCGAGTGCCATAGCGGCCGAAAGTGGCCGAAAGCGGCCGAAAGTGGTCGAAAGTGGCCGAGTGGTCCCGCCTTCTGGTGGGCCTGCAGGCTCCAGAAGGTGGGAACGCTACATCCCCACTCGGGCTGGCGGCTCGGCTCTCGTCTCATCTCCTCTCCCCAGTGACTGACTGCCTGCCTGCTGTGACCGCACACCACGGCTGAGCTGATGTAGGTCAGACACAGAGTGTATGTATGTCAGTGTGTGTAGGTAAGGCAGGTCCGTGGTCAGTGTATGTAGGTCAGGCAGGTCAGTGTGTGTAGGTCAGGCAGGTCAGTGGTCAGTGTATGTAGGTCAGTGGTCAGTGTATGTAGGTCAGGCAGGTCAGCGTGTGTAGGTCAGGCAGGTCAGTGGTCAGTGTATGTAGGTCAGGCTGGTCAGTGTGTGTAGGTCAGGCAGGTCAGTGGTCAGTGTATGTAGGTCAGTGGTCAGTGTATGTAGGTCAGGCAGGTCAGTGTATGTAGGTCAGGCAGGTCAGTGTGAGTAGATCAGGTAGGTCAGTGTGTGTAGGTCAGGCAGGTCAGTGGTCACTGTCAATGTATGTAGGTCAGGCAGGTCAGTGGTCAGTGTATGTAGGTCAGGCAGGTCAGTGTATGTAGGTCAGGCAGGTCAGTGTGTGTAGGTCAGGCAGGTCAGTGTATGTAGGTCAGGCAGGTCAGTGGTCAGTGTATGTAGGTCAGGCAGGTCAGTGTGTGTAGGTCAGGCAGGTCAGTGTATGCAGGTCAGTGGTCAGTGTATGTAGGTCAGGCAGGTCAGTGTGTGTAGGTCAGGCAGGTCTGTGTGTATAGGTCAGTCAGGTCAGTGTATGTAGGTCAGGCAGGTCAGTGGTCAGTGTATGTAGGTCAGGCAGGTCAGTGTGTGTAGGTCAGGCAGGTCAGTGGTCAGTGTATGTAGGTCAGTGGTCAGTGTATGTAGGTCAAGCAGGTCAGTGTGTGTAGGTCAGGCAGGTCAGTGGTCAGTGTATGTAGGTCAGGAAGGTCAGTGTGTGTAGGTCAGGCAGGTCAGTGGTCAGTGTATGTAGGTCAGGCAGGTCAGTGTGTGTAGGTCAGGCAGGTCAGTGTATGTAGGTCAGGCAGGTCAGTGTGTGTAGGTCAGGCAGGTCAGTGTATGTAGGTCAGGCAGGTCAGTGTATGTAGGTCAGGCAGGTCAGTGTATGTAGGTCAGGCAGGTCAGTGGTCAGTGTATGTAGGTCAGGCAGGTCAGTGTATGTAGGTCAGGCAGGTCAGTGTATGTAGGTCAGGCAAGTCAGTGTATGTAGGTCAGGCAGGTCAGTGTAATGGTCAGTGTCAGGCAGGTGTGTTTATTCAGTAAGTCACACATCCCCACCATCCAGGCCAAAAAAAAAAAAAGGTGCGCCCCCCCCCGGTTCTTCGACTTCGGGCTGAAGCCCCTGGTCTTTTTTGCCACCTAGCAACGTCCCTGAGCTCTATACTTTTTTTCACTTTTTCTGGTAGAGATTTACCTCTTACATGTATGCCCAACATCAAGAGTGTGACAGAAACTCCTAATTCTGGCCAAACACATAATGTTTTTATAGGCCCAGTACAGTTCAAACACCTCCTAAATCGCCCCTATTTTGGAAAGTAGACACCTCAAAGTATTTGCTCAGAGGCATGTTGAGTCCATGGAACATTTTATTTTTTGCCACAAGTTTATGGAAAAGGACAAAAAATAATTATAATTTTTTTGTTAACCTAATTATCAATTTATTGATATATTGCTCACTCATACCATGGGTATATGTAAAATTACATCCCAAAGCCCATTCTGCTACTTCTCCTGAGTATGGGGATACCACACGTGTGAGACTTTTTGGCAGCCTAGCCACGTACAGAGGCCCAAAATCCAATAGCCACCTTCAAGCTTTCAAAGGGCGTAACTTGCACATTTATTTTCCTGACTGCCTATCACATTTGCGGAGGCCCTAAAATGTTATGATAGTGTGACAGACTCACCCGGGACAGACGCTTTTGGAGGGGACTGAATGCTAGCCTCTTGCCCACCGACTATGAGTCCTGGCATTTGAGGAAACTACAAGCAATTAGGAAGATATTCTGTTATGTAATGCAAAACGGCATTATTAAGGAGACCATGATGGTCTCTGCATGCTTGGGGCTCATATAGCAGATGTATGTGAAAGGAATGCTGATTAATGAGATCTGGAAAGCCCTGGGTCTCCTGTTGTCTACTTCTAATAGTATTTCACCCATTGTTGTTTGTGCTAACTAACCTTGCTATTGTATGAATGAGTTCTGTGTTGATTTATGATAATGTTGATTGTGTCTTCTGAGCTAAAAGACAGCAAGTCTGTCCTAAAGGTCATGTCTCTTAGTCACCTAGGCTGTCTAAAGAATTAGATAATTAGGTTACAGTTCTTTTTGTTAGCCTGCTGTATATGAGTGTATCATCTCAAATAAATCAGCCCATGTTCAGCAGCTAAACAAATATCGTCTTGTTTTGTGCTTGTGAGCGGTTGGAATATCTGATATCTATATTCAGACTGGGAGGAAGCGGTATATGACGAAAGCACTCAAGCGGAGTGTGGGGACGTCTCGTCACATTGGTGGCAGAGGTGGGACACTTCCTGCAGTCTGGGACATCCAAACTTCCACCTGGAGCCAAGGTCCGGATAGCAGGAGAGGAGCGGTACCGATATCAGCCGCCATGGAAGAGGAATTCAGAAGGAGGTTGCGAGAGATGCAGATACAGCACAATGAAATGTATTTATTTTAAAATAAATCACTGCTCCTGGTCACACAGAATTTTTTTTTAATTTTTGCTTTGGTACATGTTCCCCAGGGCAATGTCCACCTCCCCTCTCCCCATGCTGCTTTTTGACACCCCCTTACCTATTGGCCCAGAGAATTGGCTTTTGTAGTGTCTGCAGGAGTCTTCAAAAATAGTGGCCAATCTATAGGCGGACCTTTTGCTCAGTGTCAGCAAGACGATGATTGGTCTTTTACAACCATAGTATAATTAGCAGCTTGTGTGATTGTGAATGACTGCGCTTGCCATTCTAACCAGCAAAATGATAACAACACAAGCTGCCAGATATTACTCTGCTTACTTTCAAAAAATCAATCACTGCCCTGCCAGCACTGAGCTATGCACTGTGCCCTGGCTCTTCCAGACAGACAGCAGCATTCAGCATAAATAGGAGAAATTTTGATTAAAAGGGCATCGCTCCACAAAAAGAGGGGACAGGGCTCAGTGTTGCCTAGTAGGACCATGTATAAACTCCCCAATAGGAACAAATAAATTGGGCTTCTGCCTGAGGTGGGAATACAGCCAGCAGAATCAAAGAAAAATAATTCAATTTCTTACAAAATGAAGGGTTGGATCAGAACAGGACCTAGTGCTCCATGCATTAGGTCCCCTGGGAAATTGCATAGGGATTCAAAAATGTTATCTATACTTAAAATATACAATTAAAAGAGCATTGTTATATCTGTTCAATAAGTGCATACAAATTAGCATTGTTTTTTGTTAGCAAGCTATTTTTCTCAACCAGAGAATATCTTCCCTTATGCTATTGAGAAGATGGGAGAGGGGGTGTTTTGTAGGCATAAATGCACAATGTCCCAGGTTGATAACTGTACTCCTCCATCAGGGCCGGGACAAGGGGTGGGCGGGAGGGGAAGTTACCCTGAGCGCAATGGTTTACTGTAGGGATGGGGCGCCTTCCTTCTGTTACAAGGCTGACAGGAGTAATGACAGCAGCATCCCTACTCCTGTCAGCACAGCGCTGGGAACAACAAGGAGTGGATGAAGGAGTCGGGAAGCTTTGCAGGCTGTGTTCTCGCTCCTTCTCCTCCTCCCTGGCAGTGCAGTGCTCCTGTATTAACAAGCAGGTGGCAGTGTTCACAAACACACAGGAGCTGCACTAGCAGAAAGGATGAGTGGATGAGAAAGCACAGCCCACACCACTGAGAACAGAAGTGTCTAAGAGAGAGCCACAGGTGACGGAGAGAGCCACGAGTGGAGGAGAGAGCCGGAGGTGGAGGAGAGAGAGCCATCAACATAAGCATGTGCTCAATGTTAAAACTGAGCTGCACAGTGATTTTGACAAGCGATTGACTGCTGGGTGTAGGATGCCCTAAGATTGCACATCATGAATGGGGGGGTGCAGTCATGTTAAAAAGTAAGTACATTATTGACCTTTTCAACATATTTGGACAGGCAAACATTAGATTTTCATTCAAACAGTGCCTTCAGATAAGGGTGAACAAATGACACATACAATTGAAATGTATTTATTCTCATAATTCTGAATAAATGAAATAGCAGATTTGTCAGGTGAAAAAGTTATTATACCCTTACATTTGAAAACACTTCAATTCTTTGAAATTAGATCAGGTTACCCAGATTAGATGTTAATGATTAGAGCCTCCTTGACAAGTATGTGGGTAGAACCTGTCTTATTTAAACCTCAGATATGGTGTTCTCTTTCTTATTGATATTTGTGGTATCATCATGACATGGCCAATCAAGCTGCCTAAGGCCATTAGACAGATTGTTGTGGATGCCAATAAGTCTTGCAAGGAATTTAAAAATATTTCCGAATTTTTTTAAACCAATAATTTTACTATAGGAAAAATTTTCCCCAAGTGGTATAGATTTCTAATGACTGCGAATATGTCCAGGTCTTTAAACCAAGAGATGACCATTTAATGCTGAAGGGGTCTCTAAAACTCATCATGGGATCTGTAAGTAACTATTGCAACAGTTGGTGTCAAAGTGCATGCATCTACACTTGAGAAAAGATTGCACACATTTTCACCTGATTAGAAGGTGTGCCAGAATAAAAAAACATTTGCTGTCCAAAAACTGTTTCCTATTAAACATATAAGCCTTCTAGAACAAAATGCCTTGGAATGAGGAATAAAACATAGAGTTTGGCCACAGTAAAGCCCCATACACACGGTCGGACTTTTTCATCAATTTGGTCCGATCGGACAAGGTTGTTGAAAAATCAGACCGTGTGTATGCACCATCGGACAGTGTTCGTCGGTTTGTCCGTCGGACAAAGTCTTATCTCCTGCTGGAAAGATTTCCCGTCAACCCGGTCCGATCACACCAAATCCGATCGTGTGTACGCTTGTCCGACCGGACAAAGTGCTACGCATGCTCAGATCACATTACAAGACCAAAGCTATTGGCTACTAGCCTCTACGTAGTCCCGTCGTAGGCAACAAACGTCACCACGTTCAGAATGATCGGATTTTCCGACAACTTTGTCCGATCGTGTGTACGCAAAACCAACATCAGACAAAGTATGACGGACATGGTCCGACGGACCTGGTCCACGGATTGTCCGCGCGTGTGTATGGGGCTTTACAGTAGACAAGTTTATAGCAAACCACTAAAAGTGGTGGTAAGGGCAGAAGGTTTTTTAACTTAAAGTGGAGTTGCCCCCCCCCCCCCCCGTTGCACGACCGCGCAATTGTCAGTTAAATCGACGCAGTGCCGAATCACAAAAAGTGCTCTGGTCTTTGGCCAGCAAAATGGTCCGGGGCTTAAGTGGTTAACCTGCTATGAATACACTGCACCAGATCCCGTTTTTCTCTTCTATATATTCTCACCACTATGGTAAAGTTGAACAAGAGTTGGTTTCAGCTTCTCCTTGTGCTTCACATATAGTTAGATATAGGGAAAAAGCCCAGGTTACATGGTACTGATACTCAGCATGAAGCCAATTGAAGTATTAAGAAAGACAGTTCTTCAAAGGGGTAAAACTAGTGTAAACTCACCCTTATCATAGTAGTACGCAAAAATTGGAATCATGGATTTCAATAATGTTGTAATCGGTTTGAATGACTATTTTTATATATCTCTGTTCTTCAAATTCAGAGGCTACATTTATTTTATTTTTTAAGTTTACACATTTCTAAACTAATGGTGTAGGTCCTACAAATAGTTATTTTACAAATATGCCTTTAATGCAAGGCGCACCAATGCCCCCTTGTTTTCAAAAGCATTGTGGATTTTTTGTGGAGCAGTCAGGGGTGAGTCCTTCTTCTCACTCATTAGCTGTGTATGTAATTTTGGTCCTGGCTGTCTAGACTCTGCATATAATGTACTGTATATTCTCATGTCAAGTGTGTGCACATTAGGTAATGTTTAAGTATTTCTCTTACAGCTATTTTTTTTACCTATAACAGTATTCTCCACTGACAATGCTTCCCTTTGGTTTTCTTTCCAGTAAAAAGGCACCATCTTTGTTCTAGCTTCATCCAGGGTCAGCCTCTGCTTCCTGGACTGGACTGATTTGTGTTGGACAAATGTCCAACACAAACCAGTCTCTGCTGTAATCTTTCACCTTGTGCCTTCCTACAAAGTTAAACTGTTGCAGTCTGGGGAAGGGGAAACAAAGGGAATGCTTCCTCCTACCTGGAGCAAACAGATGGCATCATAGCATGTTAAAGGTATCACCTTAGCCTAAGCATGATCACTTAACTGAAGCTCAGGGATTCACTTTTAAAGTGATTGTAAGGCCCCTTTCACACATGCGGACCGTATGTCCGTATTTCATCCATCCGTTTTCGGATGAAATACGGACATACATGCATGCCTATGGGATAGCGGGTGTCAGCGGATGAGCATCCGCTGACACCCGATATCGTCCGACAACGCTGTGGTCCGATTCTGCAGACGGAGGAAAACCCTATTTTTCCATCCGTCTGCAGAGCGGATTGGATGAACGCGGACAGACGGTCCGTGTTCATCCGATCCCCATAAGGGAGAGCGGAGATCTGAACGGCGGTCCCTGCACAGTGTGCAGGGACCGCCCTGTCATCCGCCGGCTGAGCAGCGGATGTTCATGGGGCGGACCATTACGGATCCGCCCCGTGTGAAAGGGGCCTTAAGGTTAATTTTTTATTTATTTTTTTAATAACAAAGCATATTATACTTACCTGCTCTGTGCAAGGGTTTTTAACAGAGTGGCCCTGATCCTCCTTTTCTGGGGTCCCCTGGTGGCGCTCCTGGCTCCTCCTTTTCACCGAGTTCCCCACGGAGAGTCGCATTCCATAGGGCAGTGATGGCAAACCTTGGCACCCCAGATGTTTTGGAACTACGTTTCCCATGATGCTCATGCACTATGTAGTGTAGTTGAGCATCATGGGAAATGTAGTTCCAAAACATCTGGGGTGCCAAGGTTCACCATCACTGCCATAGGGGCACTCGTGTGGGCATGCTCCTGAGTCCTGCTGCTGAATCCATTGACACAGACAGCGGCAGGACTCGGCCCCGCCCCTGGCACCTGTATCACTGGATTTGATTGACAGCATTGCTATCAATCTATCCAATGAGGATCTAAGACAGCGGCTGGAGCTGCTGTGCTTGTGCAAGTGGTGTTTCCACCAAAAAAAGAAAATTGCTTAAAAATCAAATAATAAATCAAATAATAAACAATAAAAAAATAAAAATAAATAAATAATTGGAAAAAAAAAAAATTTTTACTCACATCTAAATGCCGGTTGTTATGGGGTCCCTCGTAGTCTGCCTTCTTCAGTGCCCAGGCACTGACATCACTTCCCCTCGGCACCGCACAGTCATCTGGGACCTGTCACGTGTCCCAGATGACTGCGCGAGGTATCACGGCGCGCGGCGCCGCTCACGCATGCGCAGTGGGTGCCCGGCTGTGAAGCCCCAGCCGGGTGCCCACAGTAAGAATGCCAGCGCTGCGAGCAGAGTGGGGAACGAGGGGGGGCTTTGTTCCCCCGCATCGCTGGACCCTGGGACAGGTAAGTGTCCGATTATTAAAAGTCAGAAGCTGCAGTATTTGTAGCTGCTGACTTTTGAAAAAAATTTTTAGGGGGCACCCCACTTTAATGATAAAGTGCGTTTTGTTTTTTGGAAAGGATATTATTTCTGTATATTATGACAATTTTTTTTCTTGCAAACTTGTTTAAGGTTAGCCTGGTAAACATGTGAAAACGTACCTAGTGTGCCACCTGCTGGCTGGAAATTGTAAAATGAAATAATTATATGAAAATATTTGATCTTTTTTATTTATTTTTTGTTCTAAACTTAGTAAAACAAGGAAATATGTATAAAATGCTTTATATTTCCCCTAAGAATGTAGGCTGTTTTTATACAACAAACTGTTGTTTCTCATGTAAGCCCCTATCTTGGTGATATTACTGCTTAGGTCTATAAACCATATATCACTATAGAGTCTGTATTGTTATTTATCACTTGTGTTGATTTCTGCCTTAGAGAAATGTGTGCAAGATAAACATGTTTTAAGAAGGAAAGACGGATCATTTCTCCCTCAGTGATCGATTGCCTCCTAATGTAGAGAGACCCTGCTGAACCTGCAAAGATAATGCCTTGCTCCTTTTACAAGGTTCAAACCGGAGAGAAAAAAAGAAAGAGCCCATAGAAAATGTAGGTCAGGACCAAAGATTGTAACACAGGACGTGAGCTGGTGCTCAGGGGATACTGGTAAAGAGATAATTGGGAAAATAAAGTTGCAGCAGGTTTCATTTTTGTTCAGAAAAAAAAAAAAGATGTACCAGCATATCTCACAACAGTAGTCAGGGGCAAGAAGACTGCAGCCTGCTTCGGTATCTGCTGACACTTTATAATGTATATAGCAGGAAAGATATGCCTGAACACTTAGATGCATTATCAGCAATATCATTTATTTATGTGATTTTATTCCTTTGTCATGTCTATGCATTTAATGAGAAAATTGTTTTCTTTATTTTGTTGCATGTTTAACATACTGTGTAAGATTATTCTTAAAGCAGAAATCAAGGCCTTTATTTTTTTCATCATTCATCTATACCAGAGGTGCCCAACCTTTTGAAGATCGAGGGCCACTTAAGCGAATTGGTAACTGGTAGCGGGCCACAATGAGCGGAGCAGGAGGATGACAGGTCCGTGTCCACGGACACAGCCCACTCTACTCTATGGGCCCTCTGATCCAATCCGATTTGCCCAGACGGAAGGAGCAGATCCCTTTCTATTTTTTTTAGGTAGGCGTGTGTAAACAGACACAAGTCCGTTTACATCTGCTGCTCCATAGAGGTGAATAGTAAGTCCGATTGGGTCGGACCAATCATGTGAAAGGGGACTAAGGCTGCTTTAACACTGATGCGCTGCGATTTGCCCAAACCGCGGGTGCAGTGCAGTGAACCTGTGAATTTTCTGCGGGTTAGCTGCACTTTGCCGTAAACTTCTATTATATCCTGCAGGTTTGGCGCACTTTCTGAAGGCTCAACAAACCCGCAGGTAATAACAGAAGTCTATGGCTCAATACAGGTAACCCGCAGCTGCTCTGCACCTGCAGATCATTTAGAAAGCAGCCCAGTAACCACTGCAAAACAGATATATCCATATATACTGTGAATTTAGTAGTAAACTTACATTTAAGTCTTCCATTCTGGTATCACTGGCTGTTGCTTTCCCAAGCAGAGTGCATTTGGTATCACTCTGCCTGTGACAGGAGTGGGCGATATACCAGAAGCATTGGCTTATGTGGCTCTGCTCCGCAGCCACTTGCTTCCACTACCAGCGGCTTCATTCACAAAACTGCTGCTCTGGGATGGCGGGTCGGCAACCCGTGATCTGGGCCTGCCAACCTGCCATCTTAGAGCAGGAGGTCGAGGGCCACATCAGAGGGCTCCGCGGGCCACATGTGGCCCCCAGGCCACTGGTTGGGCACCACTGATCTATACCCTAACCCTTTGTGCCTAATCTTTGTATGGCATTGTTCTGCATCAAGCATTCTTCATATATCATGCATTAGATCTGGGTCCAGATTTGGTTAACAGTTACTATGGACTGTGATGGTGGCACCACAATAAAATGGCAGCCATTCTGCATTTTAGAGTGTGTAATGTAGACAGAACTTTCCAGTAACATTAGTACATCTCCCGCTCTCCATAGAGGCTGACTGACAGTGTAGGCTCAATGCTGGAAGCTTTACACAAGGATAAGAATCTTTATTTTCAGCAGTGTGGCTGTAATTTCCAAATTTCATTTTACACAAGGATAAGGATCTGTATTTTCAGCCATCGGACTCAAAATCTCATTGAACTCAACTGAACATAACTGTCACTTTTTTAAAATAAGGATCGTTCTTCCTGGTGTTTATCCTTGTGAACTGAGCTTCCATGTTATTCCTTTTAAGTATTTTTCAGCACAAATCACCTCCTGTTATGTGACTATATCCTTTCTACTGCTTCCGGCTTCTAGCCTTGAAATAGAAGCAGACTAGCAGCGACTTTATTTTAGAAGACAAGTTTATGGTACTTTCACTATTTTTTTTTTTTATAAAAGGATGCATTGAATGCATGTACCAGAATTTCCTCTGCTAAACTATATATTCTAGTGCTTTTACCTGTGCTTTAAATTGAAAACTAAACATTTTAATGAGTAACATCTGTATACTATTAGGTTAGAAAGAATCAAATTTGACCTGCAGCACACGTAAGTGATTTACTCATATAAGTGCACTTGTAACAACACATTTGATATTTGTGCAAGTAACTTTTTTTATTATTTGCAATAACAGTTAAAATTCAGGACATGCATTTGCGCTCTACCCCATTCTTCTTGGTCCAAGCAGTACTGGACCCCTGGAAGCATGTCCTACAAAATGAACCGTTGAAGCAAATAGAAAAAGTATCACATATAATACTCAAAAACTGTGTTGTTATAAGTACACTAATATGGCTACAATCAAGTCACACAAGATGGAAGATACTGTCTATAGCTACATGAAGAAGCAGTTAACTAACTGGATTATAAGGGAAACATATGTCATTAGTAACAATACTGCTCGGACCTTGGAAAAGGGGGTAGCATCCTGCTTTTGAAAACAGTGAGGAAACATCAAGATCAGCACCACCACTCTGTTTTTTGTCATAATAGCATATTTAAACCAAATTCTGGGGTCCAGCAAATCACTCCATGTCCTCAGGTTGGGAGTTGGGACAGTAAACATTTGTGGAGATCTTAAATGATTTGGCCAATGAAAATTATTTCATGAATATAAATATCAGAGGATTTGCGCATATTTCAGTTAGTGTGTTGGCCCTTTATTAGCCACCCCTGTCTGGACATAGAGCTAAGAGTACATGAAAAATATTGTTAGGCCATTTGCCTTATAATTTAGAGTTCACTAATGGAGGCCCTCTTTATATACACCAGCAAGCAGTTTCTGGGAAGATATTAGTTCAGAACCCCATTTTCTGCAACCCTTACACGCCCCTTTTTTCTTAACTAATTTGCATACATTTTTTCCAAAGGTCCTTGTTCTGGTTGTGTGGCATCATAGGTCATCTTCCTCCTTGTGTGACATCATGGGTCTCAAATTCTACAAAGAAAATAAAAATGTAACACTGTTTCCTAGAAAATTCCCATAGTGGCTTGATGAGACCATGTCCTTGATGATCTGGGTTGAAAAATGCTTAGCATCATTCAACCTGGAGGAAGGCCTGTACTGGATAGCAAGTGAGTCTGATGGGAACATTGTCTAAAATTAGGTGAATATTACATTAAGAGCTACATTTCTTTTTACATACGGAAAAGCAGTGGATTTTAGTGAAATGTGTTAGAGACCCATAAGCTGTATTTTAGCTGCATTAATAATTTTATTTTGTGATCATTTCATAATCAAAATCTTTTGTTCACAAACATAAAAAGGTGTGGATCTGTTATTGTTTCACTTAAAATGGATATTATTTAGCTCTATTTTATCTTATTTGTGTTGTGATTTTCTGCTCTCCCTATTAGACACCTTCTTGAATCTTACAGTTATATCAGTAATTAAAGATATTTATTATATTATTTATATTCTACTAATTATTTAATGAAGTAAAACCCTGTACAACTGTGGTAATCATTTTTTAATTCCCTAGTATTTATTTCTGAAACTGGTGAAAAGTAATGTTTTTGGCTTTAGCAATTAGATCTGTTAAGAGACATCCAACTTTTTAACAGTTTTCATAGCTCCATTAATTTAGTCGGGCATTGCTAGTCTGTAGTGAGTAGCTCTGAATGAGACTGCAAGATTGTTATATATACTTACATAGGCAACTCAAATACTTTGTTGTACTACAACAAAACGGAAAATTGTATACTTACCCTTCCGTAATTTTCCTTTCCTGTTGCATCACATGGCAGCATACACATATGGGTTGTGGCTCCGCCTCCGCAACCTGATAGGACCGCGTAGCTATTAAACCTTGAGAGGGTCCCCTCCCCAGTATTCTCAGTATCTATATACCTCACCTCAGACGGGTGGGTAATTGTATGCTGCCATGTGATGCAACAGGAAAGGAAAATTACGGAAGGGTAAGTATACAATTTTCCGTTTTCCTGTCGCATCATGGCAGCATACACATATGGGGATTAACTCGCCAAACTGGGTGGGTCTGAACACAAATATTTTATTTACAAGGAATTGAGGTATTTGAACAGATAATTGCCCTCCCAAATTCCACCGTGGACAATCTGGCCGAGTCCACTTTGTAGTGCGTAATAAAGGTACTCTTAGAGGACCATGTGGCTGCTTTGCATATCGTTTCCGAGGAGACTTTGCAGAAAGCTGCCCATGAGGTCGCCATTGCCCTTGTGGAGTGTGCCCTTATGCCCTCAGGTACTTGAGTTTTACTGGAAGTGTAGGTTCTACTGATGGTTTTTACCAGCCATGCTGCGATAGTGCGGGATGTTGCTGCTTGACCTTTCCTAGGGCCATATGGAATGACTAGGAGGTTCTCCGCTTTCCTTAGGTCACTGGTCATTGAGAGGTATGCCAGGATGTTGGTTTTTAGGTCTAGTGGATGTGGATTCCCTTGTTCCGTGGTTAGAACGGGAAGACAAATTTCCTGATTGAAATGGAAGGAAGACACCACTTTTGGGATGAATCGGTCTGATGGTTTCAGGACTATCTTGTCTGGGTAGACTGTCAAGTATGGTTCGGTGGCCATCAAAGCGTGCATTTCCGAAACTCTTTTGGCTGATGTAATTGCTATGAGGAAGGTGGTTTTTAATGTTAAATTCCATAGCGATATTCCTTCAACTGGAAAGAATGGTTCGTGACACAGAGCATCCAGTACCACTGCAAGGTCCCAGGTCGGGAAGGAAGGTTTTTTGGGAGGCCTTATTTTCAGGCAGGCCTTCTGGAATTGCTCAATGAGTGGTTCCCTTGCCCATCTTACGCCCGTCATGGCAGATAAAGCTGACACGTGTACCTTTAGGGTATTTGACCCAAGACCCTTGTCAAGACCTCGCTGCAGGAATTCCAGAATCTGTGCCACTGTTGGAGATGTTGGATCCCATGCTTGTGTTTGTGCAACCGCGAGGAATTTTTCCCAGATTCTCCTGTAGGTGTTGTTGGTGGTGACTTTCCTGGCTTGGAGGAGAGTGTCTACCACTTTCTGTGAGCAGCCCTGTGCTACGAATCTAGACCTCTCAATCTCCATGCTGTCAGGTGTAGTCTTTCTGGACATGGGTGGAGGAGCTGACCTTGGGATAGTAGATCCGCTGCTATGGGCAGCGGTAGTGGATCCGCTGTATTCAGCTGGAGGAGAGTCGTGAACCATGGGCGTCTCGGCCAGAAGGGAAGGACCGCTATCACTGTGGATCCCGAGTTCTTGAGTCTGAGTAGTAGCCTCGGAATAATTGGTATCGGTGGAAACACGTAGCCCAGGTTGAAGTTCCAGCTGTGCTGTAAGCAGTCCGTACCTTCTGCTGTCGGGAAGGGTACTCTCGACAAGAATCTGCGACACTTCGTGTTGGATGGAGTTGCTGCCAAGTCTATCTCTGGTACTCCCCAGGTCTTGGTTATCAGGGAGAATGCTTGGTGACTCAGTGTCCATTCGCTGTTGGACACGAAACTCCTGCTCAGGGTGTCAGCTATTTGGTTCTGGGTCCCTGGCACATATGCTGCCCGGAGACCCGAAAGGTTCTGCTGTGCCCATTCGAAGACTGGTCGGACTTCCTGTAGCATTGATCAACTTCTGGTACCTCCTTGCCTGTTGATGTAGGCAACTGCTACTCGATTGTCCATCTTCAATAAGACTTCTTTGCCCCTCAGGAAGTGGCTGAAGGCTAGGAGAGCTTTGAATGCCGCCCTCATTTCCAATATGTTGGATACCATATTGTGTGTACTGAACGGCCAGCAGCCTTGGACTGCTAGGTGTTGGTAGTGTGCTCCCCAACCTTCCCCGCTGGCATCCGAGGTGATTACTTCCTGGGAGAGAAGGACTATGTTCTTGCATCTCTTTAGGTTGTGTGGCCTGGTCCACCACCGGAGTGATTGTTTCACTTCCTCTCTGAGCACAATTGGTTGGGACATTGATACGCCGTTCCACTGCCTGAGAAATGACACTTGAAGAGGTCTTGTGTGCCACTGAGCCCATCGAACCATCGGGATGGTCGCTGAGAATGAACCCAGAATGCTGAGACACTCCCTGGTGGGGATTGAGCTGGCCGAAAGCAGCCTTCTTGCCTTTTGGATCAGTATAGGAATCTTCTCCCTCGGGAGCTCTATAGTGTTGAGGAGTGTATCCAGTTCTGCTCCTAAAAAAATCATCCTCTGCGTGGGAATTAGATTGCTCTTTTTCCAATTGATCAGCCACCCGAATTTTTGCAGGGTGGAGATTAACATCGATCGATGTGTAAGGAGGGACTCTTGATTGTTTGCGAGTAGGAGGATATCGTCCAGATAATGGTGGACTCTTAGACCTTGTTCCCTTAGAAGAGCTATCACTGGAAGTAGGACCTTTGTGAACGTCCTTGGAGCAGTGGAAATCCCGAACGGGAGGCTTTGGAATTGGAAGTGTTGCCTGTCTACCGCAAAACGGAGATACTTTTGGAATGAAATGTGAATGGGGATATGTAAGTAAGCGTCCTGTAAATCTATAGAGAGCATCCAGTCTCCGATGTTTATGGCCTGAAGAATCGACTGCAGGCTTTCCATCCTGAATGTTTCTACCTGGATCGATCGGTTTAGCTTTTTTAAGTCCAGAACTGGACGAAGATCCCCCGTCTTTTTCTTTACCAGGAACAAGGGTGAGTAGACCCCTTTCCCCCTCTGGGATAGTGGAACTTTTACTATCGCCTGCTTTTGGTCTAAGCCTTGAACATACTCGGTCAATAGTAGTCTCTTGTCCTGAGATGTCGGTAGTTTTGTTATACAAAACCTGCTCCTTGGCCGTTTTCGAAAACTCCACTTGTGGCCGAATTGGATAGTAGCTACTGTCCATGCATCCTTTATTGTTTCCGCCCATACCTGCTTGTATTTCATGAGTCTGGCTCCTACCACAGCTGGCTGAGCGGACATGGCGTCAAAAGGATTTCTGATCCCCTGAGACAGGGTTCTTGGATTTTTGAAATTTGAGAAAGGAAGACTGGGGTTCTTCCAGCTCCTCCTGTACTCTCTGCCGGGTCTGTAAGACTTCGCCTCCCTATATTTGTTAGGTAGGTTCCTTCTGAAGGTGGGCGGTCTTTGTTGTTTTGGCCTTCTATCCGAAGGGATAAGGCCAGATTTTCCCCCGGTTACTTTTGAGATAGCCGAGTCTAGTTTCTCACCAAAGAGGTTTGTTCCATCAAAGGGAATCTTGCACCAATTGGATTTTGAAGATGGATCCGCCGACCAGGGCTTTAGCCAAAGTGCCCTTCTGGCCATTACTGAGCTCAGCATTGCCCTAGATGTAGATTTTATTATGTCTACAGACGCTTCTGCGACAAAATCGCCTGCGAGGGATAGCTCCTGGAGTGCAGATATTACTCTCTCCTGCTCCACTCCTTCCGTCACTAGTTTCTCGGCACTGGAAGACCAATTGGAAATAGCTTTTCCTACCGCTGCCAGCGCTACTGCAGGTCTGCATGTGCCTCCCGCTGACAAATAGGTTTTTTTGAGGTCGAGATCGATTTTCCTGTCCAATACGTCTTTGAACGTAACTGCATCTTCAATTGGAAGCGTCACATGCCTGGCAAGTCTCATCAGTGAGGAGTCTACTACTGACGGGGATATCAGCGGGTTCACGTTGGGCTCTTTTAGAGGATAGAGTTTTGCTAGTCGATTGGCAAGACTAGCTTTTTTCTCCGGCTTTTGCCACTCTTCCTTAATTAAGTCTTCCAGCTCCTCAATGAATGGGAAGGTCTCTGGCTCTTTCCTGAGATTTGGGAAGTACTTCCTCACTTTATGAGGAGTTTCTTTCTCTTCCACCCAATCGATCGATTCCTTGATTGATTTTATAAAGGGTTCAACCAAAGTGAAGTCGAAGCCAGTAGATGTTTCTATGTCTTCGGTATCAGACAGAAGTTCTGTCGTCTTTGAAGTGGAAGGGGCAGAGGGAGAGTCTTGAACTGCTCTGCTTACCTCGGGCCCTGCGATTTGTAGGGTCGGTTCTCTCACTGGCTGGCTTAACTCCATCTCTCTGTCTTTAGTTGCTTCGTTGAAGCATGTCCGACAGGCCAGCTTGTCTGGGAGCGCTATTGCGCCGCAAATCCAGCAGGAGTTTGCTGATGGACGGAGACTCTGCGCATGCGGGGAGCGTCTGCGTGTAGGAGTTCTCCTGCGATAGGAATGCCCATGTCTGGAGTAAGATCTTGATCTGCTCCTTCTGCGACTGAATCTGCCTCTGTCCCTTGAACGGCTTCTTCCACGATCTGAGCGGCTGTGTCTGCGACTTGAGCGTCTGCTCTTTGATCGTCTTGAGTGCGATGATCTGGGCGACCTGGTAGGGCTGTTCCATTTAAACAGCGTTAGTGCCATGCTCTCTTTTTCCTCTTCTTACTTACCCGTCTTCCCCTCTTACCTTTTAGGCTGGCGATGGTCTGCTGGGGCAGCGGCCTCCATGAAAAAGTGAGTCCTGTAATACAGGGAAATGAAGAGTGCAAAGAAGCAGGCAAAAAGATAGCAGCCAAGAACATAGAAAGGAAAGTTAACTAACCTCAAATCTGAAGCAAAATTTGCAGAGTGTGCAGCTGGTAGATAGGTGGTCAGCAGTAGAAAAAGGCAGTAAAGTTTTTTTCCACAAACGAATTGCGTTTCTCTGTGTACATGCAGCCACAGAGAAACACAGGAACAGCTTGATTTTTTAAATTTGGCGCCGCCGTCGCCGCCGCAACGACGTCACGCTCGCGCATGCGCAGTAGCGACGCGCGCCGCCCGGCGCCATTTTGGAAGCTGGAAACCCAGCTAGAGGGCGAGATTCTGGCCCTCTGCGCATGCGCCGCCGCTCTGAGCCGCTCGGCCGTCCTGAGATGGGAAGGAGGACTAGATAACCCAGCGTGCACGTCCTAAACCAAGTAGGTAATACTTTCAGGAACCAAACCCATGAGCATGGTATTTTTGGGACCATTGTTATACACACACCGCCACCAGGGAAGGAGATCCTGCTTAGAGAAGGAGTTTTTAATAGCAATATGCATTTTCAGTATGCCAATCCCTGCACAATACACGGACAGATGGGCCGATTTACAGCCCCAAGACACCAGTGCATGAGAAAAAAAGGTAAGGCTGGAGACCGCTGCTTATTAAACCTATTTAAGGCTTGTTTAAGTGAGAGATGTTTGTTTTACATACCCCTGAGACCATCAGAGTGGGGTTCCTCCATTTAGCTCATTTAGAGGCTGTACAGGTAGGACTTCCAGCCAGGAGAGGCTTGAACCTGGCTGGGGCGATATCGGTAAGAGGTGCTGTACTTTCGGTCTTGTCAGGTGAGGAAAAAAAAGGAGAATACTGGGGAGGGGACCCTCTCAAGGTTTAATAGCTACGCGGTCCTATCAGGTTGCGGAGGCGGAGCCACAACCCATATGTGTATGCTGCCATGATGCGACAGGAAAGAGATCTCAATGTGGCAAGTTTTACCAACAAGGTAAAAAAGATACATTTTTGAAGCTTGTAGGAAGAAGCAAGTCAACTGTTTTTAAAAAAAATAAAAAAATGGAACAAAAGTTGTGATGTTGCCCCTATTTATCATATATCATACTGTTTAATTTTTCTGGAGAATAAGGGATGAAACCAGATTGGTAACCATGGGCTGGTTCTACACTTATACATCTATTTTTCTTTTCCTCAGTGCTAATAGTAGTATTACAATTAAAATAATGTTGAGTATTATTAGTATTATAGAATGTAATGAGAATACAGAACAGTAAAAAATACCTGCACAATAATTCATAAAGAAAACGATAAAAAGGCATAACAATTTTTGAAGGGGAAAGCCATATCCAAATGTTTAAGACATTAAATACTATCAACCAGAGCATTCTCTGCATAAAAACAAAAACAAAAAAACAATCATGTTCTCCTTGTGTTTGTATAGATTTGATGCTAAAAACATTACTTGTGGGATAAATAGATTCTGTCTAAATTTTCAATTGAATGCAGTTGTTTGTATCACTGCTGTGATAGGGATATTACATTGTAAGCTTCCTCTGAAAGTAGAACTATGGCCTCCAATTGCAAAAAAAAAAAAAAAAAAAGTTGTGCTGCTTATTGCCATTCCTCAAATTCTCACAAATACCTTTTGATCCTGGCATTAAAGTTTACCTTATGTAGCTCTTCCTGTGATGGAATGATAACACTGTAGCACTAGAACTGCTCCTGAATACAGAGCAGTGCTGTCACCCTCATGTAGGCTTGGCATGCTTGTACTACAGCAGAATGAGAAGATGCTGCAGGGGGCATGGCTATTAGCATTGTCACTGCTGATTCACAGCCTGTTTTAGCAGCTTACCGTACCTAGCCCTACTCACTGCTTTCTGGGTTAAAAGCACTGCCTCTGCTGCTGGAATCTTTTTTATATTATTTATGAGACATGCACATCACTAGGTAACTGAATTTGGGGCCTATTTAATCTGTCACAAGTGCTACATAGGAACATTTAGATGTAATTTAATGGAGAAGTAGGGCCGAAGCTCCTTTGGCCCTACTTATCCTGCAGGTCACAGGAGTACACTTCATTCTGCACTCTTGTTACCCGTATTCAGTCATCAGCAGGCTAAAGTCCACTGTCGGTTGACGTCACTCAGGCGGTCCAGAGCTGACTTTAATGTTGGGATCCACCCAGATGCCTGACCGGCAGCTGACTAAGCCTCTTAGCGTGCTGCTGAGAGCCTGAGCCAGCCACTCACGCCCCCTCCACAGCCCGGCACTCCAGTGAGCGCTGAAGGGGCAGAGCAGAGAGCCGGCTACTAACAGTCACCACTCTCTGCTCACTGAATACAGAGAACAGAGTAATCAGCAGTCTTTGAATGCTCAGTTCTTAGATTTACAGGTGGCAGGGGACAGATGCAGCATCCAATTTATAGGACATCCACCTAGGTGAGTTTGTATGTTTTTTTTTTTTTTTAAAGCTCATACTTCTCTTTTAAGGCATAGTCAAATGTTAATGGTAGTTTAAATTTTTAAGCCACTGCAAAATATTATTCCAGGAGCATCTCTATACATGCTTCTGATTAAGCTGTTATTGTGATAATCAACTCTGTATATAGCACTTTTGGTCTTTTTATTTTCCACGGTGCCCAATGTTCAAATTTCGCTTGCTGTCATGTGGGACCTGTAATGCTGTGTATATGTGAACATTGGTTAGTTATTACTGACATGCCATTAATCAAGATATGGAGGTTAATTTACTAAAACTGGAGAGTGCAAAATCTGGTGCAGCTCTGCATAGAAAGCAAGCAGCTTCCAGTTTTTTTTTTTTTGTCAAAACTTAATTGAATAAGCTGAAGCTAGAAGCTGATTGGATACTATGCAAAGCTGCACCAGATGTTGCACTCTCCAGTTTTAGTAAATCAATCCCACCATTTCTAGTAGGGCACAACAGCAATTGAAATGCTTTTAAATAGATATCAAACAAATACAACGCTAAACAATAAAATGCAAAATTGATTATTTCACTGTTTTGTTCCACAGCACTAGATTTGTTGCAAACATAAAGTTACCCTTTTTAACCAATTAGTAAAAAAGTAAATTCTATTTTGATAAACAGTTAAACGCCTTTGCAATACAGTTATAATACCTAAGACTGCATAATAATAATTTAATTTAATTTGCAAATGATATCATGATCTATGTAGCAGTATGAATAATAGATGAAGAACGTTAACACTTTTTTCCATCATTTCTTTTCCAGGCGCTAAGCTGCTCTTACTCCTTACTTGCTGCATAATTTACATATTTAAAGTGGAATGTTGTCCAGAAGCCTGCCTGTGCTACAATGAACCGAAAATCACCTTCAGTTGTTCACAGCAAAGACTGACTTCCATCCCTTTATACATTCCAACACAGACTCAGCGTATTTTTCTTCACAATAACAAAATAACATTTCTGAGGGCAACTAGCTTCACCTCCTGCCAGAACCTTTCTATTCTATGGATCCATTCAAACAACATCAGTCATATAGAGTCTGGAGCATTTTATGGATTAACAAAACTGGAAGAACTAGACATGAGTGACAACTATAACCTCAGATCTGTTTCTCCACTCACATTTCGAGGTCTTGTTCACTTACATACTTTACACCTCAATCGCTGTGGTCTGCAGGACTTACCTCTTGGAATCTTCCAAGGTCTTTTTTCTTTGCAGTACCTCTATCTTCATGATAACAACCTTTATTTCTTGCATGATGACACATTTGTAGATCTGGGGAACCTCACTTACTTGTTTCTTCATGGCAACAAACTTAGTACCCTATCTGAAAATGTATTTAGTGGCCTCATAAATTTAGACAGATTACTGGTTCATCAAAACAGGCTGGATTATATCCATCGCAGAACTTTTCATGATCTTAAGAAAGTAACAACTCTCTACTTGTTTAGTAACAACTTAACCGTACTCAAGGGAGAAATAATGTCACCTTTAGTATCCCTTCAATACCTACGTTTAAATGCAAACCAGTGGATCTGTGACTGCAGAGCTAAATCCCTCTGGAACTGGTTGAAAGCATTTAAAGGCTCATCATCAGAGCTGGAGTGTTATGTTCCACCAAACCTAGCTGGGAAGGACCTTAAAAAACTAGTCATCGCAGATCTTGATGGATGTGCCAATACTTCTTTCCATCAAATGAGAACAGGTTTATTTGGAGTCAAGGGCGAAGAGATTGCAGACAGCTGCTGTCAACCTCCAGTCGATAAGTCCCTAATTACTGGAACAAATGCTAAGTCTGGCCCATCTTCTCATACGAGTAGAGTTTTGCCAAATATCCCAGTCAAAGACAAAGAAAATATTTCAAAGACAAAAATCATTGGTAATGCTGACCCTAAGAAAAACAAAACTTATAAGCCTATTAATCACTCCCCTTTTGGAACATTCACAAGCAAAGTAGATAACTCTTTAACAAAGTTGAATCAAAATAACGTTTTTGATTCAGTTGAACCATCTACTGTCCCAAACAAAAAGAGGCTTCCCTGCTCAAAAAAAGTTAAGTCAAAATCACAATGTCGAATGTACCAACCGGGAACCAACTCTGGATTACCGAATTTGCACACCATGGATCTTCTATATATAACTCTGATTTTCATCCACCAGATGCACTTTTAAGCTCTCTATCACACACATTCTCTCTCTCTCTCTATATATATATAAATATTTTTTTGGTTTAAGGAAGTTTCAAAGAAAGACTATGAGTGACCTTAATAAATTGTTGCTACTATATACAAAAATGTGCATAAACAAAGAGCTTCACAAAGGGTTATTGGTTATTTTTTTATGGTTGTGTACTTAAGAGTGCAGAAAGTGCAAAAATATTGCTTTATTCCTCATATATTTAAGGATATGTTTAATCCTTTAAAGATTGAAAAAAAAATGCTAAACCTGAATGTTTAGCTTTTATTTGTATTTAAAGTTGTACTTAAAATGATTCAAAATGTACATTGCAAAGAAAATGCTGTTGTCTGCTCTGTTTATGACTTAGAGTTTATTGTAATTATTTCTGTCATTATGTTACTGGGTAGTATTTGTTGAAGAATGCTATCCGTTTACTTAAACATTCTCCATGTATACACATATAGATATGCTTTTTATTTTAACTGTGCCGAATTAAGTAAAAAATAAATCTGTTCTTTTTTTTTTTCTGTGCAAAGTTTTATTTCAGTATAAAAAAGGGCATTGTTTTAAATTGAGGAGTCCTTGACACCACTAAATATAATAAAATAAAACCTACTGTATATTTTTTTTCCTTGTAATGGGGGAGCAGCTAAACATTTAGGGGGCATATTACTGACTGACGGTATTCCTGGTTGGGATGTAAGAATTTAAAGAAAAAGAAAGAAAGAAGATAGGCCTCTAGCAGTCATTTACATTCCTAATGTCATCTTAAGCATTCGATTGGCTGACCTTCAATAAGGTTTTTCTTCAAGTTTTTTTTTTTTAATTTGAGTTATGTTTGCCAAAGTTAGGGCAATTTCTGCAATAAACAATCAACATGCATTGCAGCTTCCTGTGGACTGTCCAGAAATGGTAATTTTTTTGCCAATGCAATATAATTCTATAGCAAGCCAGTTTTTTTCACGGCAAAACTAGTGTTCAATCTCAAAACAATCCTTCCAAAAACAGCATGATAACAAAATTCCAAAGTCTAACAGGCCTATTTATAAAACATTCATTGCACAAATGTCACAAGCATTCATCAAGGCTGCACAAATGTTCCAATGTTTTTTCTCTGATGCTAAGATACATATTAATTAATTAATGCCATACACCTATAGTATATCTGCAGATTTTATATGGTCAGATGGAAAAAGTGGAACAGATTCCTTCATCTACGCTGAACTGTGTGGATGGAAGAATCTCCCACTGGCCCAAGCTTCCATATGTTGCTAGTCAGCCCTGCTGGCTCTCACAATACCTGAACATTCTGATTTGGTGCAGGCATTGTTTAGGTTGAGAGCCAGCGGGGCCAACTAGCAAGATACTGAAGCTTGGCCCAGTGGGAGATTCCTCGATCCACACAGTTTAGCATACATGGAGAAATCTGTTGCACTTTTTCCATCTAACCATAGAAAATCTGCAGATAATATATAGGTGTATGGCCAGCTTAAGACTTCCTATGAACATCAGCTTCATCTAGTGACCAAAATGCGGTATATTTTCGAATTGAAATATTTCAGAAAAATGTACCACATTTTGGCCATTGGATGGAGCTGACGATCATAGGAAGTTATAGTATTAGAGAAGACAAAATGAATTAATAAATTTGTGCAACCTGGAAGAATGCTTGTGATATTCATCCAACAAATGTTTTAAAAACAGACCCATAAACTTACCTAATGCACAATTTCTGGGCCAAAAAACATAAATATTGCACCAATATTTTTTATAATATGTTGTATTTACCTTGCCATCAAATGACTAAACTACTAGATAGCTCAGACATCCCCAAAACAGCAGAGATACGGCTCTATGCTTCTGTGCAGAGGCGTTGTTGACTCCTCTGCAAACATAGCTATTACGGTTTTGATCATAAAGTTCAATTTTAGTATCATCACTCTAAATGATTTGTTCCAGAGATTTCGAGACTACTCTATGTGCTGTTTGGTATTTTGTAAGTGGCCTGTTCTGTGGCATTGGTGCAGCAAAAGTGGCTAACATTTGTATATGTCAAAGGTAAGCAAACGTACAGTATAAGAACAACTGTAAGTCTGTGATGATACTGTGCATAACAAAGTTGGCACCCAGGCATGAGAGTTGTAAAAGTACCTAGAAAAAAAACGTAAGTAAAGTAAACAGTAGGTCCAGACGAGAATGTAGAGCCTAGCAGAGTCAGAAGAAATGCAAATGAAACAAAAACAGGGTTAACAATGGCCAGAAACCCTGACTAGATTAGAGTCAGAGATTCTTTGTAGTTGTAATATACAACATAATATACACAGGGCTTTGTAAATATGATTATTATTTCAAGTTACCTAAAATCTAATTGTGCAACAGCATGTCTAGTTATGAAATTGGTGCTTATTAAAGTGCCTTAATGAATGAATCAGTATCATACAGTCATGAGATTAGCGTATTAGTGAATAAGGATGAGCCCGGTGTTCGATTCGAACCCATGTTCGAATCGAGCACCGGGTGTTCGCTCGCTCGGCGAGCCCAGAACTATTGGGACCGCTCGCATCAAATTCGTGTGATGCGAGCGGCCCCGCAATGCATTGCGGCCCGCGCAGTGCAATGCTGGCTGATGATTGGCCAAGCATGCACTGTGACCCCGCATGCTTGGCCAATCACAGCGCCGGCAGCGAGGAGAGCCATAATTGGCTACAGGCAGGATGCCTGTAGCCAATTATAGCTCAGGGGCTTTAATACACGCCCCACGGTATAAGAGGCCGCCGCGGCGGCGGCCTCGCATATTATGTTTCACTCACAGTGTCAGCGTGTCAGTGTGCTGCTGACTGCTGACAACAATATGTTCTTTATTTCTGGGGATATGTGTGTGCATGCTGTTAGAACAGCATTGCAGTATCACATCTGGGGGGTGTCTATAGGTAGCCTGTGAAGGAGGGCAGGTTTCCTGTGCTTAGAACTTTCCCTGCAAAAAAGTGTCATTTTTGCAGGAAGAAAGCTATTTAAATCACTCGCGGCTAATGAATTGATGGCTCCTGTAACACAGAGAGCTGTCATTCATTAATAAAAAACAAAAAAAAAAAAGCGTAGGGGTCCCCCCAAATTCAATAACCAGGCCCTTCAGGTCTGGGATGGATATTAAGGGGGATCCCAGCCAAAAAAAAAAAAAAAAATGGCGTAGGGTCCCCCTCAAAATCCATACCAGACCCTTGAGGTCTGGTATGGATTTTAAGGGGAACCCTAGCCAAAAAAAATGGCGTGGGGTCCCCCTCAAAATCCATACCAGACCCTTATCCGAGCACGCAACCTGGCAGGCCGCAGGAAAAGAGGGGGGGACGAGAGCGGCCCCCCCTCTCGCCTGAACCGTACCAGGCCACATGCCCTCAACATTGGGAGGATGCTTTGGGGGTCTAAGACCCCTAAAGCACCTTGTCCCCATGTTGATTAGGACAAGGGCCTCTTCCCCACAACCCTGGCCGGTGGTTGTGGGGGTCTGCGGGCGGGGGGCTTATCGGAATCTGGAAGCCCCCTTTAACAAGGGACCCCCAGATCCCGGCCCCCCCCCGGTGTGAAATGGTAAGGGGGTACAAAAGTACCCCTACCATTTCACCAAAAAAGTGGCAAAAATGGTAAAAAGGACAGGAGACAGTCTTTGACAATTCCTTTATTAAAATCTTCTTCATCTTCTTCTTCATCTTCTTCTTCCATTTTCTTCTTCCTCCGATCCGCTTCTTCTTGCGCTGGTCTTCTCGTCCTTCTCGTCCGGCATCTTCTTCCGTCGGCGTCGGCGTCGGTGTCTCTGTCTCTTCTTGGGCCGCTCCGCGCAATGGGAGGCTCCCGCTGTGTGAGGCTCCGCTCCGTCTGACAGGTCTTTTATAATGGAGGGCACCTGGTGACCCCGCCCCCTCTGACGCACAGGGACGTCATGGGGAATTCCATGATGGCTTTCCCCATGATGTCAGAGGGGGGCGGGGTCACCAGGTGCCCTCCGTTTTAAAAGACCTGTCAGATGGAGCGGAGCCTCACACAGCGGGAGCCTCCCATTGCGCGGAGCGGCCCAAGAAGACACCGACACCGACGCCGACGCCGACGGAAGAAGATGCCGGACGAGAAGGACGAGAAGACCAGCGCAAGAAGAAGCGGATCGGAGGAAGAAGAAAATGGAAGAAGAAGAAGATGGAAGAAGATGAAGGAAGGAGAAGATGAAGAATCCGAAGGATGAAGAAAGAAGAAAGAAGATTTTAATAAAGGAATTGTCAAAGACTGTCTCCTGTCCTTTTTACCATTTTTGCCACTTTTTTGGTGAAATGGTAGGGGTACTTTTGTACCCCCTTACCATTTCACACAGGGGGGGGCCGGGATCTGGGGGTCCCCTTGTTAAAGGGGGCTTCCAGATTCGATAAGCCCCCCGCCCGCAGACCCCCACAACCACCGGCCAGGGTTGTGGGGAAGAGGCCCTTGTCCTAATCAACATGGGGACAAGGTGCTTTAGGGGTCTTAGACCCCCAAAGCATCCTCCCAATGTTGAGGGCATGTGGCCTGGTACGGTTCAGGCGAGAGGGGGGGCCGCTCTCGTCCCCCCCTTTTTCCTGCGGCCTGCCAGGTTGCGTGCTCGGATAAGGGTCTGGTATGGATTTTGAGGGGGACCCCACGCCATTTTTTTTGGCTAGGGTTCCCCTTAAAATCATACCAGACCTCAAGGGTCTGGTATGGATTTTGAGGGGGACCCTACGCCATTTTTTTTTTTTTTTTTTTGGCTGGGATCCCCCTTAATATCCATCCCAGACCTGAAGGGCCTGGTTATTGATTTGGGGGGACCCCTACGCTTTTTTTTTTTTTCATTTTTTTTTTTTTTTATCAATGACTTTTTTTTATGAATGAGTTTCAATGAATCACTGTCTCTGTGTTACGGGAGCCGTGAATTAACATTAGCCGCGATTGATTTTAAATAGCTTTTTTACTTTCAAAAATGACACTTCTAAACACGGGAAACATGCGCCCCTTTACAGGCATACTATAGACAGGTACGAAATTTAAAGGAATGTTTCAATTTAAGCATTATTAAAATCACTGCTCCTGAAAAAACGGCCGTTTTTAAAAAAATTTTTTGCATTGATACATTCCCCTGGGGCAGGACCCAGGTCCCCAAACACTTTTTATGACATTAACATGCATATTAGCCTTTAAAATCAGCACTTTTAATTTCGAACGTTCGCATCCATTATAACTAATAGGGTTCTAAAGCTCGCACGACTTTAGGTCCGTTCGCGGGTTCTGGTGCGAGCCGTACGGGGGGGTGTTCGGCTCATCCCTATTAGTGAACATAGCTTCAATATATATATATATATATATATATATATATATATATATATATATATATTGTCCATGCACTGTGCATTTCCACTGTCCTTACATCTTGATGTCTATGTCGTTTTAAAGGACACTCAGAGACTTTTAGTGCTATTATGCAGATTATTCCATTTTCTGGTCCTGAATTTTATATCCCTCAAGTTAAATGTTCCTAAATCACGACACTTTTTCCCCAGGAATTTATAAACCTTGCCAGCCTTGTTCTTTTCTGCAGTGAAATATGCGACAGCTCAGTATGGGCAAAGCTATAGAAAAATAGTTTTCCCTGGAAATATGTCTGCCTTACTCAAATGTATTCAAGGCCACTGCCAGTAACTTCAAAAAAATACTTTTCAGCCCCGGAATATAATAGCAGGTAGTAAAATAGATGTTATAGCAATAGTAAAAACTATTTTGATTTAAAAAATAATCCTTAGAAGTAAAAGTAAAAAAAAAATGTAAATATATTTAATATTTCAATCTAGACGTTACACATTTTACTGGAATGTAAAGAAAAATTAAAAGATTTTATGTTCAGAAGTCAGTAAATTTTGCTTAAAAATACCCTATTATTAACAAAAAATCCAAATTCCACCTGGAAAACAGGCATTTTTTTTAAGAAGGTCAATTTCTTTGCATTGATCAGTAGTTTCTCCCTCCGACATCCATGTAAATACTGTATCCAGTAGTGATCTGGAGGTTAGTTGGGGCATTGGTGGACTAGGAAAGTGTTGGTTTCCCAGTTGACTTTAGGATTTCTTGTGAACAGGGAAGCTATTTGGCAGTGCGAAAGATAAATATTTTTAATTTTTTTTTTAAAGTTATTTTAATTCCCAAAGCATGGGACATATCTTTCTGTTAGTTAAGAATGTTGTATTTCTTTGGAGAAATAAAAGAATCATTGTGTTAACCAAGCTGAGCAAAATGGATGAATGTGCTTGGTATTTTTAAGCCATCTTGTTATGGGCTACTGTCTTGTACTTTTAAGCTATAGCACTTAAAAAAGAGGTCCACCCTAAAACCTAAATCCCTGCATATGCACACATCCACGATTTAACACTAACCTATCTAGTCCTGTAAAGAAGAAATAAGTACACATACCATTTCTGCAGCCAATCCCACGCTGATATGTCAGCCGCGGCTTCACTGTGGAGGCGGGTGCAAAGGACACATCTGACAATGGAAGCCCCATAGTAACTCTACAGATGACAACACTCCCCATTCATTTCACAGCTGTTGTCAGCTGTGTCCGCTTCAGAGCTCCTGCTGCTGGAGACCGGATCGGATCGGCTTCAGAAAAGGTTTGTACTGTGCCTTGAAAAAGTATTCATACCCCTTGAAATTTTCCACATTACAGTCAAAAACTTAAACGTATTTTATTAGGATTGTATGTGATAGGCCAACACAAAGTGGCACATTTATGTGAATTGATAGGAAAATTATAAATGGTTTTCAATTTTTTTTACAAATAAATATGTGAAAATTGTGGCGTGCATTTATACCTAGCCCCTCTTAACTCTGATACCCCTAAACAAAATCTAGTGAAACCAATTGCCTTCAGAAGTCACCTAATTAGTAAATAAAGTCCACCTGTGTGTAATTTAATGTCAGTATAAATACAGCTATTCTGTGAAGCCCTCAGAGGTTTGTCAGAGAACCTTAGTGAACAAACATCATGAAGACCAAGAAACACACCAGACAGGTCAGGGATAAAGTTGTGGAGACATTTAAAGCAGGGTTAGGTTAGAAAAAAATATCCCAAGCTTTGAACATGTCACAGAACACTGTTCAATCCATCATCTGAAAATGGAAAGAGTATGGCACAACTGCAAACCTACCAAGACATGGCTGTCCACCTAAACTGACAGGCCGGGCAAGAAGAGCATTAATCAGAGAAGCAGCCAAGAGGCCCATGGTAACTCTGGAGGAGCTGCAGAGATCCACAGTTCAGGTGGGAGGATCTGTCCACATGACAACTATTAGTCATGCACTCCACAAATCTGGCCTTTATGGAAGAGTGGCAAGAAGAAACCCATTGTTGAAAGAAAGCCATAAGAAGTCCCGTTTGCAGTTACAGGTCAATCTTAGATGAAAATCTGTTAGAGTCTGCAAAAGACTTGAGACTGGGGTGGAGGTTCACCTTCCAGCAGGACAACGACCCTCAACATACAGCCAGTGCTATAATGGAATGGATTAGATCAAAGCATATTCATCTATTAGAATTACCCAGTCCAGACTTAAATCCAATTGAGAATCTGTGGCAAGACTTGAAAATTGCTGTTCACAGACGCTCTCCATCCAATCTGATAGAGCTAAAAGCTATTTTTCAAAGAAGAATGGGCAAAAATGTCACTCTCTAGAAGTGCAAAGCTGGTAGAGACATCCTCAAAAAGACTTGCAGCTGTAATTGCAGAGAAAGGTGGTTCTACAAAGTATTGACTCAGGGGGGCTGAATACAAATGCACGCCACACTTTTCACATTTATTTGTAAACAAAAATTGAAAACCACTTATCATTTTCTTTCCGCTCCACAGTTATGTGCCACTTTGTGTTGGTCTATCACATAAAATTCCAATAAAATACATTTACATTTTTGGTTGTAACATGACAAAATGTGGAAAATGTCAAGGGGTATGAATATTTTTTCAGGGCACTGTATACAGATTTTTTTTTTACAGGGTTAGATAGGTTAGTCATAGAATGTGGATGTCTGTAGATGCAGGGATTTTAGTTTTAAGGTGGACTTACACTTTAAGGTACACTCCAATGGCCTTCTGTCAATATACCATTTTAGCATGCCTTGAGCATCATTTAGCATGCCTTAAAGGAGTTGTAAAGTCTCAGTTTTTAACCTTAAAGTGGTGTTTCCCCCCCCCCAAAAAAAAGATGATTAAAAATCATTAAAAAATAAAAAAATAAAAATTTGGAAAAAAATAATTTTAACTCACCTCTAAATGCCTGTTGCTAGGGGGTCCCTCGTAGTCTGCCTCCTTCAGTGCACGGGCTAAGTGACATCACTTTCCCTCAGCGCAGGAAGGGCTCCTTCCCTCCTGTCAGTCATCTGGAACGCGTGACAGGTCCCAGATGACTGTGGGGCCAATCACGGCGCGCAGCGCTGCTCACGCATGCGCAGTGGGTGCCCGGCCGGGTGCCCACAGTTGCAATGCCGGTGCCGCCGAACGGAGGGAGGCACGAGCGGAGCTTCGACCCCCCGCATCACTGGACCCTGGGACAGGTAAGTGTCCGATTATTTAAAGTCAGCAGCTGCAGTATTTGTAGATTGGATAGATTGAATGGCTCCAGCTGCTGTCAATCAAATACAATGACACAGGAACCAGGGGTGTGGCCAAGTCCTGCTGTCTGTGTCAGTGCAGCAAGACTCGGGAGCGCACCAGCACGGGTGCCTCCATGAAATTCAGCTCTCCGTGGGGGCACTCATCGAAGAGGAGGAGCCAGGAGCACCACCGGGGGACCCCAGAAAAGGAGGACCGGGCCGCTCTGTGCAAAACCCTTGCACAGAGCAGGTAAGTATGACATGTTTGTTATTTAAAAAAAACCTTTACAATCACTTTAAGTGCCACTGCAGCTTGATGAATCAGGGCATACTGTACATTTAATATTACAAGTAGAACTCAAGGAAAACATTTAAATACACAGTTTACTGTTTTATCTAACAAAGGATTTGTCATTGTCTATATTTAGTCTTCTGATTTACATAGGTCTGCCACACTCCACAGCAATGAGATTACTCTACTGTTTCCTGCATTCGATTTACAGCTTCCCGGATCACTTGCCTGCTAATTAAAAGGAAGCGATGATACTGATTCATTATCCAATGAATGAGCTAGAGAATTAAAATGGACACAGAAAGCTAAATTGCTGAAAAAAATATTACCTGAAAAGATTGTCTAGACAGAATTAAAAATTATTTGGCAAATAAAATAGTTTATAAACTGTTTAAAACAAATAAAACTTGTTATAAACTGTACATTTTCCTCTTTGTATGTTTTTGTGTATGTAAATTTAAGTAAAAATATCACAAAGAAGCCTCCTATGAAGTTAATTGGAAAAACATTGTAAAAACTATTGATGCTCTAGTTGATGACATTGCCAAGTGGCTTGAACCAACAAAAGGGAGTTCAATCACCCACCAATCAACCAATAAAGGAACCCTTGGCAACTTTAGGAGGAACCCCAAGGTTCCATAGAAGCCTAGTTGAGAATGGCTGCTCTAAGGTCAGTGCTACTAGTGCTGATGATGCTTTATTAAACCAAATTGAGATAATTTACTAAAGAAGACACTAATTTAATTTTTATATCATATAAAAGGTTCAGCGCATAAAAAAAAAAAAAAGATGCGGGTGCTATTTTTTTTGCTTTAAGTTGAGCTGTCAGCCCATTAAAAATGAATTGGCAGCCTTAAGGCGGAGTTCCACCCTAGAGTGGAACTTCCGATCATCGGAAACCTCCCCCCCCCCCCCCCCCCCCCCCCCGGTGTCAGCGATTTCTCGGCTTTGGCTGCCGACATTGCTGGACCCTGGAAGAGGTAAGTGTCCATTTATTAAAAGTCAGCAGCTCCAGTATCTGTAGCTGCTGGCTTTTAATATTTTTAATTTTTTTTGGTGCAATCCCTCTTTAACTCTTTTAAAAAAGTGAAAAGATTTTGAGTTCCATATGTTAATGCAATGCATAGTGAAAATCCAGCCTTGAAGAATCCTATTGAGCCTTGTGTTATGGGCTAAAATGTCTGCTCCTGTGAGGCAGTAATGTTCTGTCAAAACCCATTACACAACCTTTTCAACTCTGTCTGTCCCATGCTAAGCATTATACAGGCAGTAAAGGTGGTCAATGGGGGATACCAAGGCATCAAAACAAGTATCATAAAGTAGCTTCCATTGCAGACTTATAATTTAAAAAATATTATAGGCAACTCTATGCTCCCTAAACATTTAGTGAACTGGCATCTGAAACGTATTCTGTACATAGGAAAACTTTGAATTTAAAATCCACAAAAGAAAACGCAGCAGCAAAAAATAAATAATAATAATAGCGAGTTATGCAAAAAAGGAATTCAATGGACAGGTAAAAAAACACACCATGCTGCAAAAAAGTCATAATCTTCATGCTTTAAATAAGCTATATATTTATTATGGCTTTCATTTAAGCCGGCGATACATGAATCGAAATAAAGCTGGTTCAGCAAGGAGCTGCTGAATTTTGGTCCATGTATGGACAGATTGGTTGAATCTATCTATCGACTTCTGTATAACCACCTTATTGGATTTGTGCCGTTTGATCAGCACTGCTGGCTATAATTGGCGCTGCTGGCTATAATTGGCAGTGCTGATCTGTGTACTGTGATGGTGGAGAAGCCTCCCCGTTGTCAGAAAACAAAAGCACAGCAGGAGGATTTCCCCATCCACTTTGAATGTGTGAATGGGGGAATTGAGTCTTTTTTTTTCATTCAACCACCTGTTGAAAGGAAAAAAAAATAATAATCTATGGGTTGCCTTATACTAGCAGCATTCATTGAGCACCTCAATAAACAACTACATTAGCCTGCAATGGACCTGCACTTCAGGTTGTGCATTAAGTTGTGCATTAAAAAAAATAAGCAGCGCGTCCATTTTGCAGTCCATTCATTTGGATATAATGAATTAGCTGCCTTAATGCAACACACATCAACAAGATATTCCACTTTGCTTGTCCTGTAGAAGATCAGAAAATGTACGGTGTTAAATCCTCTCTTGGACAGTTATCATCAGTACAAGTAAATAAGTGTCAACTCAAAATTTTTATTTTTTCTCACTTTCAGTCCAGGTGACAATGGTCACCAGGACAAATAGAGAGGGTGAATCTCCCTAGCGAAGCAAAAACACCCACATAAACAGGGATTCTAACCCCCAACCACTTCATCCAAAACTACAAAAAGGTTTCGGCTTTAGATACATTAAAAATGTTGAAACTGTGTGGTTGCGTTAGTGTATTTGGTTTCCCTCTTCAAACTCTGTTTCTGCCTATAACTAAATTCTAAGATGTGACCTTAGTTATTCTACAAATAATTTATAATATTATTCTCAAATTTATAACAGTGAATTTTTATTACTTTAAAGAAATTAAAGCCCAGCTCGCTTCAGGCTCATGCCTACCGTTTTCCTGAAGCTTTCTTAACAGTCACATGTTGGCAGGGGCGTTGCTAGGACTGCAAAAGATCTGGGCTAGAGCCTATAGCAGCAGTCACCAATCTTTTTGTAGGCCGGGGGGGGGGGTAAGCAATTTTTTGCGGGCAATGGCTGGTGTTGGCGCTTCAATCATCATGGCACCATGGTTGATATGGTAGAAAATGAAAAGAAGTTCCTGGATGGCCGTACGTCAGAGAAATGGCATCTTTATTGGTCGATAAAATCCAAATGCAGTCACATATCAAATATGGAAAAACAGGATAAAAAAATCGAACGCATTTCACACCTTGTTCTGGCGCTTTTTCATAGCCAATGGCTATGAATAAGCGACAGAACAAGGCGTGAAAGCCATCCAGGAAATTCTTTTCATTTTCTACACTGCGCAGAGCCAGCACCTGAGAGGCTGGAGCGGTAATCCCTTTTTGTTATGGTTCATATGGTGTCAGGGTGATTGAAGCACATTATTTCTATTGTTACATTCTAATATATAATGAAGTGGTTCAACTCACCATAATGCATAATTAGTGGGAGCCCTGGGCATGTCACGTGCCACATCTCTTGCCACCATATGCACCGAAGAGAAATTATGTCATCCCTGCTCGTCCGCCCACTTGCCCATCTCCTCTCATTCGCCTCTAATGCAGCCTGCCCGCCGCAGCCGTGACCCGCTGGTTAGGCAGGGACCCTGTGGCAAGAGACTCTGGGCTTTTGGGCCCCAGATTCGGGTCTACAGCCCCAATAGCCACTCCCTAGCGACGTCACTGCATGTTGGGCTGGTTCCTTTCCACTTTGGCCTTAACCAATGGTAGGCAGTCTTTAATGATGCAAAGAGCAGCCTAGATACATGAACTGTGTCTGCAGCACAAAGAAGGAAGATTTTCCGAGAGAAATACAAGATCTTCAGCATGCAGATCATCAAGCTGTGACTCCCCAAACAGCTAAATGTAGAATATGTTGGCTCATTCAAATTGTGAAAAGTGGTACTTCTGGTTTCAGTAGATCACACCCAAATTCATGCTTAGTCAGGCTATAATTATCTATCGCACATAAGGTCAATTGACAATTTGATGCAGTTTTTCATGTCAATTCTATACCTATTCTGATGCAACTAATCTTATGACCATTTATTCATCTTATGACCATTACCTCTATGTCTTATGATTAGAATAATAACTTTATATTAATAGTTATTATCTCATTGTCTTATGATCTTAATGAACTGTCTACAACAGTAATACAACTTGCAAGCAGGACATTTCTACTCTGTCAATAGGGCATCTTTAATGGCTATGATTCATTTCGGTTGCATTTTTCTGTTAAAACACCAAAAATAAATCAAGGAACTAATAAAAAGCTCACAACACTGAATAATGCAAATGAAACCCGAACCTAGCAGCATATAAACTTTTTTTTTATAATATATATAAAAAATAAAAAAAAAATTTCAATGAAACCATTAAGTCTCCTAATCAAAACCTTCTGAACCCCTTTCTCTTCTTTTTTATTTTTTTATTTATTTAACAAAGTTTTAAATTTTACAAAATACAAAAATAATAATCCTATTAAGATCAAAAGTCCTCCGATAAGGTAGGAGGATAAGGGGAGGTCCACTTAAGGACAATTTGTCTGCAGGCCACAAACAGAGCACGTCTAATAGTATTTGCTATAGGGAAAGATTGAACAAAAGAATCAAGATAGCCCAGTAGACACGTAAGTGGTTCTACAGGAATATTTACATCTAATAGCCCATGAAGTATACCAACTACCTCCGCCCAATATCTCTGGAGTTTGGGACACCGCCACAAGAGATGTACTGTAAAAGAGTACCCGGGTTACCACACCTAGCACAGGTTGAATCAGATCTCAGAGCCCTTTTCATAGGAATCATCGCAGCCCTGTGGTACATCTTCAAAAAATAATGAAGAAAGGCAAAAGCAGTGGATATGCTTAAGCCTAGTACACACTAGTAGTTTTTTTTTTCGTTCAACCCAGCAAGGCTGAACGAAAAAAAAACTGACAGCTCACCTATCCGAAGTTAGTACAGAGATCTCCCCTGCTGTTCTATTGTGTTCTGACAGGGGGGCTTAGCTAGCTGATCAGGAGCCGATCGGCAGACCCTTCTCTGTCATGCCCTTTTGACAGAGGCCGTCCGAATGGTCGGCTTCTGTCGGACTGACAGCAGTACACACTGGCCGAATGTCGGATGGTTTCTATTGACATTTGGCTCATGTGTACTAGGCTTAAGTCGTTGAAGTAAACTAGCCTGTATGATAACATGATTACTTTGCTCATTGAGGTCTTTGCAACTTGGCCCAAACAAACTCATTAATGGGGCATTAAATGTGGCGGTAGGCTTTAAACCTTCAAAGAGGGTCTGAACAGTGGAAGGCAGATGGATGGAAAAGAACCATAACCAGTAAGGCCAGCAGGCTCTTTGAAGCTAATCTTTTTTCCTTTACTTTCTTATTGTGCCTCATTGCATGTTGTGGGGTTGATTTATTAAAGGAAAGATAGGTTGTTCATTTTTCAAGGAAACTTGCAGTTTGAAAGGGAAGTTTCCCCGGAGCTTTTGTGAAACAAGTAAATTTGGTGAAATTTCACCTTGCAAAGCATTGCTAATCACATGCAAGGAAAATGAAATAAAAAGCAGTTTTACTTGCACATGATGGGATCATGGAAGTCAGTAGAGCTTTACCTTATTCACCAAGTTCTGTAGAAAATGACCTTGCAAAGTAAACAGTCTAATTGCCTTTAGTAAATCCCCTATCTGTCTCTATGTGAAGGTAGTCCTCTTCGTAGACCAGTAGGGATTTGCTTCCTCAAATCAGAGCTGCCACCCCTAATCACTAGTGGGATGATGACTGGTGGAGGAATATTCAAGAAGCATCAGGAAATGGATGAAGAACAGATCCACAAAGTGAATAATCCAAAAGCAAACAGATGCTGCAGTCATTAAAAAAGAACTCTAGCCTTTCCTCCTCAAAACAACAGATGCATTGTGCATGTAAATGAATCACAAACCCACTGTCAGTTTGTGTGTAACTTACCTCCTTTAGCTGTATACAGCAGGGTTCTGTGTCTGTGATGTCACTTCTCCTAGCTGATTTTCAAAGTTCTCTAACTTCCTGTTTACCTCCTTTTCCTTTGAGCCTCTGTGGCTTCAGGGCGGGCTATGGGAGTCACTTGTAGCAGTTCTGGGAGTTAATGTGGGGGGGGGGGCTATGGTTACTGTGGGTGTTTCTGGGCCTTCATGTGGGTGGAGAAAGGTGTAAATGTGTCATAATTCCTTCTGTGTCTACCAGCATGCCAAAGAATAATGGTTTACTGCACGACTACAGAGGAAGGGCTATGGGGGGGTTGTTATGAAAGTGTTTCCTTCATATATAAATAAATCACTTCACAGAGTGCAGGGCTCTGGGAGGGTGGGATCTGAGGGGTGGGACTCTCCCTTTTCACATTGGTTGGCATAATTAACTGGGCAGGATTCCATTCTAATAGTGATCCATTCCATCGTGCCCAACAGCACAGCTAGCTTTCAGAACAGGCTGTGTATGAAGGGGTTTCCTTCTTGAATAATGCTGTGATCTGTGAGGCGGACCTTGGTAGGTTTAGACTCTTCCTGCAGGGCGTATGCTAATTAGGGTGTACTCAATGCCACGCACAATCAGAGCTGTGAAGGAAAATACATAATTTTCAGGGTCTGCAAGACTACAAAGGGGAGTGTTACAGACTCTAGCTGCTGCAGGAAGTGTCTGTAGAAGGAGGATATAGCGACTGTCACATGATACAAAGCCACAACTAAACCCAGAATATTAGGTGATCTGCAGACAGCAAAACAACATGGTACAGAGGTATGATCTATGTTGGGACTGATCATTCTATTCAGTTCTAGTGAAAAGAAAGTTGGAATTCAGCTTTAAAGTGGTTGTAAAGGCAGAAGGTTTTTTTATCTTAATGCATTCTATGCAGTAAGATAAAAAAAAAACTTCTGTATGTAGCAGCCCCCTTCTGCCCCCCTAATACTTACCTGAGCCCCATCTAGATCCAGCGATGTCCACAAGTGCCTAAGCCGTCCCGGACTCTCCCTCCTGATTGTCTGAGACACAGCAGCAGCGCCACTGGCTCCCACTGCTGTCAAAGTCAGTTAGCCAATTAGGAGAGAGAGGGGGCGGGGCCGAATCGAGGCTCCGTGTCTGAATGGACACACAAAGTTGCAGCTAGGCTCTGGTCCCTCCATAGCAAGCTGCATGCTGTGGGGGCACTCAACAGGAGGGAGGAGCCAGGAGCGCCAAAGAGGGACCCGAGAAGAGGGGGATCTGGGCTGCCCTGTGCAAAACCAGTACACAGAGCAGGCAAGTATAACATGTTTATTATTTTTAGAGAAAAAAAAACAAGACTTTACAACAGGGGTCTCAAACTGGTGGCCCTCCAGATGTTGCCAAACTACAAGTACCATGAGGCATTGCAAAGCTGACAGTAACAATCATGACTCCCACAGGCAGAGGCATTATGGGAATTGTAGTTTCACAACAGCTGGAGGGCCGCCAGTTTGAGACCCCTGCTTTACAATGACTTTAAGGTAAAGATTTCTATGAGCAGCATAGGAAAGACATCACCAAATCTCAATCCAACTGTTGTGAGACTAGTAGTCAGAGGTAGGTGCTTTAGATGATCTCACACTGCAGATATACAGCTGTGGGGCTCAAGGCTAAGTAAATGCACTGCCATTGTATTTTTAGAAGGAAATTAAAAAGGGAGATTTTTCAGAGACAATTAACATGTCTAAATGTTCCCTAAGAGACAGGAAATCTATATTTGAGCTCAGATCCACTTTAAGTCAAATTTATAACAGCTAAGAAAATTATACAAAAATAGATTTTTTTAAGGAGTAGTTTTGCCCGATGGGCAAATACAAAATGACAAGAATTTCAATGATATTTCACTGTATTTAACTGATCTAGAGTGCATGTACATGCATCTGTTTTAGCAAGACCTGAAAATATATATTTTCTCAAAAAAGAGAAACAGTAGGAGTGAACTGATAAATAAATATTGCTAAACATCAGGCTATTGGCGCTGTTGTCTGACAATCACTAACATTGTGTTATTCCTGGAGCAGAAAATCAAATTAAAACTAGAACTAATCACTGTGTGGAAACCCAAACATTTCTGGGGACATTTCTTTGCGTTGCCCAACACAGACATCCCGACCTGCAATTTCAGGGAGGTGGCAAACTCATTTCAGGGAGGTGAACCCCCCCCCCTCCCCAATTAAATGCAGCCTTACCAGTGCCCATGAAATGCAGTCTGATCAGTGGCAATTAAATGCATCCTTACCAGTGCCAGTTAAATGCAGCCTGCTCACAGAGAGCTCTATTACGGATTTGAATATCCCGGCGGCCACTGTAACAAAGTCCCGCCTCCTATGATACACATCACACTGATTCAATGTATCATTGGATCAGTGTTCTATCTATCTAGGAGGCAGGACTTTGTTACAGTCCTCCACCTCGCACAGACTGGCATTCCCTGGTGAGGAAGTCATCACATCCGCCTGCAGTGGAGTAGGGGTGGGATGCAGTTTGTAGTGACATATGCAACACGTCTCATCAAAACATATGTAACATATACATTTAATAGCAGTGGACATTCTATCCCCCAGGAAAATATTGGCATAACAGTGAGGAAAGTCAGTGTGAGGAAAAATGCCTACGTGTTTGTGTTGTTACTGGAAGGAAAAGATGCCCTGGCATCTGTGGTATAAGTCTAAAGGTATGTGAAAAATTAAAGGTTACAGCGCCAATATCTAAATATCCCAGCACTGCACCTAAAATTAGTGGTATACTAATAATTCATGAAAAAGTGTGTATAAAGGGCACTATCTGGATAAAACAATATAAGTGATAAATTAATAATTCCTTATACAAATACAAGTGACCAAAAAAAAACACAATTCATCAATTTACATCAAAGTCCATAAATGTCTATATAGACAATTCTTCAATATATGCTCCAACACTGTGCTTCTAAAATAATATGTGCTCCAAAACTTCAGACACAATAGTGCTTCACCAGAAGTGACTTTAAAATGCGCTCACCAGAATTCCTCGCCCCAAAAAGTGACCATAAAGCATGTAATGTGAGAACCTCCTCAGTTCATAGGTCTATCTCCACGTCTATTTCACGCCTCAATGTGTGGATACCATATGATCACAGTTGGATTTACAGTGGTATGTGGAAGAAACTCTTTCCAGTATCAAATATCATCCGTCTCCCATCACGAGACTCTGTGGAATGGGCTCAGCCCCAAAGAGCCACAGAAGGCAGGTATAGTGTAATATTAAAATATATGTAAAATGTCCTGTCAGCCTCCACTAGCAATAAAAGCCAATAAACCCTCTTTGAATCAGCTGCAAGCAGTGAACATGTCTCATAAACCATGCAAAAGTACTAAAATCAAATTACAATTGCTGCGCTATCAAAGATATAAGCATAAATGCTAATCAAAAGATTCCTGTGAAATTGTAAAATATCCTGTACTTAGTCATGTTGATAATATACATAAAAAGTAAACAATAACAAGTGCTTAATAACCATAAGTATAAAGTGACAATGTGCATTCATATAGTAGTGAAAAGTTTAAATCAAGTCCGTGAAACCATAAATATCAATAAATCCCAAATACTGGAATTAAAAAGGTGGGCTTCCAATAACCAGATGCTGTGTCTCTCACTCAAGTGCTCCCCCCATGTATTGAAGGCTCACCTTAAGGTGTGTGGCCTTGCTGTTAAGCTTGGTCAATATACGCTTTAGAACCATTACAGGGTTCAGCAGTGCATCCGGATTCCTGGATCAGTCTCCAATGTGCTTCAATAAATCAATGGAGAAAAGAGGATTTCATGGTGTAGTATGCTTATGCTTAGGGTAGCCAGGCGCTTCCGTGCGCCATTATACATCAAGCATAAAACAAGTATGCAAAACCGGACGATAATGGGATGATATGTTGATCGTTCAGCTGATCTGCTCAACGTTCCGTCCTGTCCCCTTCCCCAAAATGTGTCGACACATGGCCACATGGCCATTTGGCTGCACGGGCTGCTCTGTCTGTGGCTGAGTGACAGGCCCAGCTGGGAGATCGCCTGGCGCGCGCAGGTGTCTGGGAGCCTGCAGTCAAATGTGGGAGACTCCTGCGACTCGCTGGAGACTTGGGATGTCTGCCCAACATATAATAACAATGACTAGCTTATTATGTCATAATTATATATGTCATATATTAATCACAACAACTGTAATTCTTCTAATAATAAAATCCTTCATACATTCACATTAATAAATACTTACAGGGTATTCAATTAATATTATATACATGATATACAGTAAATACAAGAATACTGTATATGGTCTTCTTAGTCAAGCCCATGCAAACTAACCCTGAGGGCTTGTTCAAACGTGAATTGGCTATTGTTGCCGCCTTTTTGAAAAGCAGTCTGGTAACCGTCAAAATGCAGACTCACCTTGCATGCGGTTGCAGGGGGGTTGCAGCACAGCCTCATTCACTTACATTTGACAGTGGTAATGCCTGTAGAATGTGTCATGCCATTTATTTTTGTGTACAGCTATGATCGGCTGCATTTCTGTATGTAGGTGTGCAGTTGGGGGGTGGTAAACCCATGGCTGAACTATCTGCTTTCATCACTCATGGACCACTCATGCAAACGAGCCCTTTAAGTGTATTTAAGTTTAAAAAGATGTTAAATTTTTGTTTACCCACCACTTGTTTTGTTTGTTGTAATTGCCTATGGCTCCACTTCCTGTCCTAAGTGACAATGCACCCTGAAAGGCTTCCTAAGTGGTAACAGCATTGTCAGTGTAGTATATGCGCTCCCACTGAGGGCTGTAGACTACAAATGTGAGTCGTGTCTATTTAACAGACTTCAGCACCATTCACAGACCATTGTGTGTTATTGCCTAAAGAAGAGCAGCAGTCTCCCCCCAAAAAATTAAAAGTCAGCCGCTACAAATAGTGTAGCGGCTGACTTTTAATATAGGGACACTTACCTGTCCAGGGATCCCACGATGTCAGCACCCAAACTGATTCTTCAATTGGCTTTGGGTGCAGGCAGTGGCATCTTCACTTCCCCTGCTTGCGCTTTCCTAATGGTCCTGCCATCTTCTGGAACCTATGTGTGTCCCAGAAGGCAGCGGGGGGAAAGAGGAGGGGCCAGACAAACTCGAAGATTGACGCAGCTTACCCAAAAGAGGGAGCGGATACCTGTCAAAACCAGGTACCCTCTCCCCCCCCCCCCCCAAAAGTGCCAAATCTGGCAGTGGAGGGGGAGGGTGAAAACAAGTGGAGCTTCCCCTTTTTAGGTGAAGCTCTGCTTTAAGGACTTAAGGACAACTGTGCACTGAATGTAAGCAGTTCAGTGAAGCTTAGTTCACAAAGTAATGATACCTTTTGATAAAACAATACAAATGATTGCCCATCACTTTATGTCTCAATGATAAATATGTTCCTATTTCCCAGATGTCAGATTGATGGCTACAGAGCATATGGCATGATCTAGTTGCATTTCTGCTACAGATCTGTGAATAAGTGTAGAGACCTGCACTGGTCTGTTTGTATACACCTGCACCAAACTGCATCCCAGTTTTGAAACCTACACTACAGGCATGCCCCATTTTTAAGTACACAATGGGGTTTATTTACTAAAGCTGGAAAGGGCAAAATCAGGCTCACTTCTGCATAGAAACTAATGAGCTTCTAACCCCAGCTTGTTCAATTAAGCTTTGGTAATACAACCTGGAAGCTGATTGGTTTCTATGCAGAAGTGAGCCTGATTTTGCACTTTGCAGCTTTAGTAAATAAACCCCATTGTGTACTTAAAAATGGGGTATGCCTGTATATAGCCAAAGTGTGTTCATACCTAATCATCACACCAACAGCATATGAGTTGTTGGACATTCCATAACCATAGGCATTCATTTTGGTGATACCCCCACCCCATTGGGAATTCATACCCATTCAGCCCAATTAATGTTTATAAAGCCAGGTAAAGTATTGATGTTGGTTGAGAAGACTTGGCTCACAGTTAACTTCCCAATTGATTCTAAAGGTGTTCAGCAGTGTTGATATTAGGGCTCTGTGCAAGCTGCTTGAATTTCTCCATAATTTCAATTCAAAACCTGTCTGCATAGACAAGGCTTTGTGCACATGGACACAGTCATGCTGGAACAGAAAAGGCTTTCCTCAAACTATTTCCAAAAGTTTGGAAGAATACTACTGTCTAAAATGTGTTGTATATTTTAGCATTGCCCTTCTCTAAAAATGGCTGCACTCAATCATTTGGAAGGGTGCCCACACTTTATCCTCATCTTTTGGAAATATAACCCTAGTCACAAGAAAGATCACAATAGAGACCTGCCATATTAAGGAAGTATTGCCATGATACATTAGACTGACATGTTATCAGTGAAAGCTGACATAGTACAAGACATGACTGGACAACACAAGAGAATGTCACATTAGGGTGATGTAATTAACATGTTACAAAAGATTACCGTGATAGATATCATACCCATGTTTCAAAGAATATGTTACAGCAGACTGCTTCTGACTTCAGTAATTTGCAGGATACTGCTAACAACTGTTGTCACATTTCAAGCAGGCATGCGTTGTTCTTAATTATTTCAAACTTAACCAAAACGTAATCATTTTTTTTTTCTTTTTTTCCCCTCACTGAAAGTAAAACCAATTCAATGAACTAGGAGAAAAGGCAGAAAGGCACAGACAAATAGGGGGTCTAACCTGCTCATTTTGTTTTAAATCTGTTCACTGTCTCTAATAGAAATGTGTCTTTAATTCCTGTTCCCCTGACCTCTGCCACCAGGACAGAAAATGAGAGAATATCTCCCAGAGGTTATAACCTTTCCTCACTTTATCCAAAAGAGAAAAAAAATGTTGGGCTAAAGTTGGGCTTTAAAATGAATACAAGTACAGCTTTAATGTACAGTTTGCATGATACCCAAACCAAATTAAAAAGAACAAATCTACCAATAAGGCCTCATTCAGATGGATGTTGCAGAGGCAGCAGCTGCATAGATACAATTAGAATTGCAAAATGCAACACTCACATGTCTGTAAAGTTTAGGTAAGGAGCTGTGTCTGTGCAGCACCCATCTGAATGAGACCTAAAGGCACTATACTACAACGTGACCTATGGGCCCCTTTGTCATACTCACCATGCCAGATACCTGTCCAGCACTTAGAGCAGCCTTTGTCAACCTTTTTACATGGAGAAACCCTTAAAATAAAATTCAGGTCTCAGGGAGCCCCTGCTAATAATTATTATTTATGGTTTAGAGCCCTATGGCCGATACGTGTAGAGATGACATACAGGTTTAACATAATACTTACCACATGAAATGGACCTGAAAGTGTGCCTTGGTCTATTGTATGGTACACCAAAATAAGGGGGCATACCCTAGATAAGAAATGATGAAATGAGAGTAGCTATGAAATGATGTGAAATTAGTATTCTGTTTAGGAGTAAGAATACTTGAGAAATGCCCTAAGAAGGGGAAGGGAGGGTGGGTATCTCGCACAGGAAACCGACAAAGACTGGCAGCCTGTGGGCTGGTTAAATACCCCCCGGGCTCCTCCCATAATTTCAGGCCACCATATTGGCCTTCTTATATATCTACAGTTTACAAGACATTAGTGTGATCAGTAAGTTGTGAACATAAGAATGAATAAAAGATTAAGGAACGTGGCATAAATAGCATATTTTGACCGCCAAGGGCAGGGCTGGTGCTGTCACTAGGCGAACTAGGCGAACTAGGCGGCCACCTAGGGAGCACTGCCACCTAGGGCGCAACCGTGGCTGCTGTGTACACAGCTCTATGGTGTGGAGATGACACCAGCCTTGTATGTACAGCTGGGTTTCAGTCTGACAGGACAGACAAACAGGAGGGGGTGGTGCGGAGACGGCGATGTTTAGTCATTGGGGCATAAGCAGCAGATTTTTGGTGGAGCCGCTCTGCACTACATGTGTATGTGAGTGATCTGCGAACCCCTCCTAGGAACAATACTCAGAGCAGCCTGCAAGTGTCTTTCCCAGATCCCGACACTCGTCCTAGGCACTGACACACAGTGATGAAGTCTTATCTGGGGAGCTATAGATCCCTTATATCGGGAGACATCAGACAGTGGAGCAAAATGCAGCGACTGGTGCTTGTAAATGCCACCCTATACACACCACTGAATCCTGAGCCTTTACATTGCAACTCATGCACAGGGCTCACTGCTGTGCAAACGGAGCGCTCTGTACACACTCAGTCCCCCCCCCCCCACATTTACTATATGACAGTAAACCGTTCCTTCGGCTTTCTGCAACTTTTAGGACAGGATGCAATGACACCAGCTCTTCCTCCTGGTAACTTAGAGCTCCCTAGAATGTTCCACCCCCTCCCCTGGTCACATTGCACAGGTCACGGCGTGGCAGGTTGGAAGCAGAGGATGTGGGTGAGTGATCTGAGTCCTGGTACACATGACTGTCGATAAAGGGACACTCCGCCACACTTGTACATTTTTCATACATGTAACTAACTGCTTGCCGACCAGCCGCTGCAGTTGTACTGCGGCAACATGGCTCGGCTGCGCAAATCGCCGTTATGTTACGTCGGTAACATAAACGGCCACTAATGCGAGTGCCCGGTGGTCTCGATCACCGCTGGGCTCCCGCGATCGCTTGGGGCACACAGAGAACTGGGAGCTGTGTGTGTAAACTTCTCTGAGGAGTGAACTGACAGATCGTCTGTTCATACAGAGTATGAACAGCGATCTGTTAGTTTCCCTGCACAGTCCCATCCCCCCTTCAGTTAGAACACGTACTAGGACACACATTAACCCCTTCACTGCCCCCCACATTTTTTAACCCCTTCACTGCCAGTGACATTTTTACAGTAATCAATGCAATTTTAATCGCACTGATCGCTGTATTAATGTCAATGGTCCAAAAAATGTGTCAAAATTGTCCGACGTGTCTGCCATAATGTCGCAGTCACAATAAAAATCTAGTTACTAGTAAAAAAAAAATGATTAATAAAAATGCCATAAAACTATCCCCTATTTTGTAGATGCTATAACTTTTGCGCAAACCAATCAATGTACGATTATAGCGATTTTTTTTTACCAAAAATATGTAGAATACTTATCGGCCTAAACTGTGGGGAAAAAAGAAAATTTATATATTTTTTGGGGATATTTATTATAGCAAAAATAAAAGATATTGCGTTTTTTTCAAAATTGTTGTTCTTTTTTTGTTTATAGCGCAAAAAATAAAAACCGCAGAGGTGATCAAATACCACCATAAGAAAGCTCTATTTGTGGGTAAAAAAGGACGTCAATTTTGCAAAAAGTGGTGTGGTCTTTGGCCAGCCAAATGGTCCGGGGCTTAAGCGGTTAATAATATTGGAAGGAACTTCATTTGAAACACGGTTTTGCTATTCATTTCATAAATTCTATTTTCCTTTGTAATAATCAGGCCTTATGTATGTTCAACATTGTTCAGGAGAAAGGGTGGGATTTGAACTTGATTCCCCAGCGATTGTAAAGAGAATCGACAGCTTCCAAACCTTTCGTGGTATCTAATAAAAGACTGTGTATTGCAAGTTTAATACCATAGCAACCACTGTTAGTTCAATAATCTCAGCCTTTGCTGACTAGAAGATCATGTAGTAGATAAGCAGGCTCTACGCCGTCATTGTTGAGGAACTTTCCTTGACAGCAGCATTTTTCATTTAGGCAAAAGAGAAAACTATCTTCTACACATAACTGACTGTATTTGCTCTGAAAACCATTTCATAATTAAAGCTGGCCATAAACATTTCATTCAATATTTTACATTCATTTGATATTTCTAATTGTTAGTGGGCTCAATTCAACATTCATTTTTGATGTCAGTAATGCGAAAACTCTAAAGAGCAGGATGGGGGAAAAAAATGTAACAAATTTCTAATAGTGTATGTGGTTTTAATTTCGGAAACTCCATTCCTTTTAAAATTGAAGGTTAAAAGCTAACTACATTTTTTTAGTTCCCCTGTCCCCTCTGTCAACACTGGGGTCACATTAGGTGACTGAGGGAGATAAGAAACATTGGAATACTAGTCAGTACCAGTATGTTCAATATATCACAAAAGTGAGTACACACCTCACATTTTTGTAAATATTTTATTATAGCTTTTCACGTGACAACACCAAAGAAATTACATTTTGCTATAATGTAAAGTAGTGAGTGTACAGCTTATATAACAGTGTAAAGCCCCATACACACGGTCAGACTTTTTCATGGATTCTGTCCGATCGGACAATGTTGTTGAAAAATCAGACCGTGTGTATGCACCATCGGACAGTGTACGTCGGATTGTCCGCCGGACAAAGTCTTATCTCCTGCTGGAAAGATTTGCCGACAACACGGTCCGATCACACCAAATCCGATCGTGTGTACGGTTGTCCGACGGACAAAGTGCTACGCATGCTCAGAAGAAATTCTGTGACGGAAGCGCTCGGTCAGGTAAAACTACCTTTCCTAATCGACACAGCACATTCGTCACACTGCAATGCAATGTTAAAATGTCTTTAATGCAGCGCATTCTCTTTTTCTTTACAATGCAACAAGAATGACATCTTTTAGCTGCTCCTATTCACCCGCACTTCTCACAAACTTACTTCTTTATTACTTTTCAGCATTTATACACTACATGTTTATTTTTATTCAAAAAAAAAAGACAAATCATGCTAAAAATATAACACAGAATCTTTGTTATATTTTTAGCATGATTTGTCTTTTTTTTTTTTTTTTCTGAATACATATTTGAAGGAGAATTTTTTTTTTTTTTTTTTGGAGGGGGGTTGTATGTCTCAACTTAGCAAAACCACATTATTAACATTTGTATTTCTTGCTTAAATTTACTAGGAGTTTGTTGGTTGTTGGTGCCCCTTGTTAATTCTACTTTAGGATTAGTGAAATGTACCTACCTACTCAAAGAAAAACTGTCATTGTAGAAAAGTAAAACACAATAGTCACTGATTATTTCAAATCCCAAAAACATTTATTTAGGTCTCAGCAACAAACCAAAGAGGAACGCAGCCATGGTGAAACTTGGGGAATTTGCAAAGCCTTGGACCCCCACGGCAACCATCATTTTTCAAGCGTAGAAAATTGGGGGCCTGAGGAGTACGTATATTAAGGGGAGTGCAATCTGGTCCTGAAGTCCAAAGCATCCGGAACTGCAGCAGATGCCATCTAGGTCCCCAGGCTCTGGTACTACAAGAGGCTCCATCTTCTCTCAGACCAGACTGAATCCAGGTCATCACTCTCAGGTCTTCCTTCCACGCTTCCTTGCACGCTGTGGCTGTCGTGCTGGTGGGGTGGCAGAAGGAGGAGGAGGAGGAGGCGGAGCATGGTAACTATGGCAAACATGTGTGAGTGGGGTCATCTCCCCAGCCCTACCCTTATTTAGGACATGGAGGATGAGCCCCTCACACATGTTGCGTTGCCTCACCTCCATACCCATCATCTTCGTGACAACCACGGAGCCAAAGGTCTCCTCGTCGGTGGGTGTGGCATGTAGGGAGTCTGAAGCCTCTCTGATCATCCGGAGCGCTGACTCTGCCGCATAACCCCCCCTTCTCGCCCTTCTGTACGGAGGGCGGAGGGGAGGGATTTGGGTGTCAGTCAGGCTCCGAGGCCTAGCCCCCTCTTGGCTGCCACTACCCACCTCTTGGCTGCCACTAACCCCTGCCTCCTCCTGACTGCCACCTTCCACAGCCACCTCCTGGCTGAGGTCCTCCTGTGTATGAAAAAGGGACATAGTTTCAGTTATTTGTTCATCAAACACACACAATTCTCATCTAGTGACTGGTGCAAAATGTTTACAAATAGAAAACCATACAATTCTCAGCCCTGCAGTTTAGATTCTGGCCCCAAATGTCAAACACGTTAGGAACTAAGCAATTGGGGATCCTGAATTAAGTGAACATCATTCATTATTCCCATAAATGGTAACCAAACTACTATACCTGGAACAAGCTGGGCTCCTCCACCTCTTCCAGACTGGAAGGCCCAGGTTGCTCCTCGGAAGCCTCATCAGGGGTGGCCTGCGCGCAAGGAAGCGTGGAAGGAGGAGTCGAGAGTGGCTCCGTGACATCAGCCTGGTCTTTGAGAAAATGGAGACTCTCATAGTACCAGAGCTTGGGGGCATAGACCTCATCTGCTGCAGTTGCAGTTTCTTCCGACTTCCGGACCTTCTTGCGCTCCCTGATATACGCACTCCTCAGGCTGCCAATTTTCTTTCTTATATCATCAACAGTTGCCGCGGAGAACCTTGGCTTGACAAAGTCCACAAGTTCCTCCAGGGCTGCGTACCTCTTTGGGGGTGTTTAGCCTGCCATAAAATGGGAAATTCCCTGTATTTGGCAATGAAGAGGGGAGAAAACTCATGTCGTTGAATCCCTACATAATCTCTGCACAAGACACAACACCACACCAAACACTATAAATTATGTCAGGCTAAACTCTCCTAATCTTCTCCATAAAGAAGCCTCAAGTTTGAATCAGTCTAGGCTAGTTATGTACCAACGTCAAATTGTACCTTCGTTTCTAGCGATCGTCTCGTGCGTGAGCTTTCTCTCCCCTCGTCTCCCAGATCGTGGCTACGACACAGGCGTGTGACGTTTTATATACAGTGCGCATGCGTCAAACTCCGCCCGCCCCTGATGATCTTTCTCGTCTATTCCCCACCCCTTCTCTTTACGGCGCAGTGGGGAGAGCACATGGCGGGGACACAGCAGGTGCGCCCCAAATATCCCATCAACGAGGAGGAGGACGAGGAAAGTCCGGAGGCAGAAACGTCCCGATCCCGGAGCCTGAAATTCAAGGCCTCCAATATGTCATTTGGAGAAATGTTGGAGATGGTGGACATATTAAAGAGGAGCGACTATGATGGGAAGTATGGGCCTTACCTCAACCCCAATGTCCGCAAGGCCAAGATCATGTCTAAAGTTGTGAGAAGGCTGTACAATCATTTTGGGGTACAACGATCCAAGGAGCAACTGAGGAAACGCTGGTCAGACCTGAAACTGAGGGAGGCCGATCAGTACAGAAAGATCAAGCGAATTCTTCAAAAAAGTAAGTAGTTGTGTTTTGTGTTTGCTTTCTTGCTTGCATACTGCTCCATGTGGTTTGATTTTTACAAAGTTGTACATTCCAAAATGGCCACTTTCAGGTTCGTCTGTGCATTCGATCGTACTCAGCCTCGATCTTTCTGCCACTGTCATGATCGTGTGTGTCCATTCAATCGTACGCAACCTCGATCGTTCGGCCACTTATAATACGATGTTTGGTGTTTTTTTTGGGGAAAGGAAGTTTGTTCTCACTAGAAATGTCATCAAGAATGTAAAGCCAATTTATTCAATGTAAAGGAGAGGTCAGCCAGTAGCTGTTTACCCATCTGGACTCTAGAGCACTAGTGCTGGGACACCCAAACCCCCTTTTTATTAGGCTTTTCCACACATGTGCTCCAGTGGATACTAGAGGGGGGTCTCCATCACACAAACTTCTACCAAAAAGCTAGTAAGTTTAGCACCTTTACAAAGTGACTACATTCATGTAGTTGGCATTTGTAACTGGCCAAACAAAAATAGTGTCCGTCACTTTCAAGCAATGTTTGTCATTTCCTATTTCTGCCCTCAATAGATTGTGTTGCTAAATCTTCCTTTTGTACATTCTCATAGGGGAGCGAAAACTTGGGCCGTCTGAGGAAACCCCAAAACCAACACCTCCCAAAAAAGGTGAAAGAGCAGAAGCAGAGGAGGAGGAGGAGGAAGGAGAGATCATCGAACTTGGAGAAATTGTCACCACAACAGGTGAGTGTGGGAGAACACAGCTACTGGTAAGCTAATCAATGTATGGCTGCCTCATTTCCAACACCCCATTTTTGTTTGTTTGTGGTTTTTAGGTGACGTGGATGTTGTGGAAGAAAAATCGCACTTTACCACAGAGAGTGCCCACGTACTCATCGGGGAGATAATGGTCTGCAATAGAGATCTAGATTACATAAAGCAAAACATCAATGATGTTCAACAAAAATTGAAGAACATCATTGATGTTTTAGGAAAAATATGAAAACGCACCAAGTAATTAACACACATTTGTGCCAGCTTCTGAACACATTTGCAACTTAAGAACTGTGTGAAATTTGGAACATGCACACATTGTGTCCACATGTGCTAGCTCCCATCATGGTGGATGAATGCCAACGTTTTTTTGGGGGTGCAACCACTTTACGAACTACGAAAGTGGTTGTGGTGAAGGGGTTGCACCCCCAAAAAACGTCCATTCATCCCCATGATGGAAAATGGCACTTTTGAAGCTTCTAGGCATGTGTTTTACCATCTAATGACCATTTTCAGACCCAAATTGTGTGCATGTTCTAAATTTCCACTTTCCAGGGGTGACCCCCCCATGTGATGAAGGCAAGATCAAACACACTTTGAACATATAGTCATGTCTGATCTTGTCTTCACTTTACAAAGTTGAACTTTCCGAGTTCCTAGGTTCTGTTTTGCTCCATGCCTGGTTTTACCAATTGCGGAATGTTTGTAAACAATGTTGTAAATAACCAAGATGTTGTCAGTTTGGGCGTGAAGATTGTAAACGCACTTGTGAATGTTTTCCAAGTAAACTTTTTTATTTTTCTAAATGTGTGGCTGCCTTATTTAAAAAGCACAATGCATTATGTATGTCAAATGTAAAGGATATGGGGGGCAATGGGTGTTATTTACTAAAGGCAAGTCCACTTTGCACTGCAAGTTTCTTTTCCAGGGCACTTTTTCACTGCACTTGTAGAGCATAGTCGATTTGACTTATGTAAATGACACCCACAGTGCTTTGTACGAAAACACGGAGCACAGCATTTTTGAGAATACACACATGTCTGACCTGGTGATGAAAAGGAGTATTTTGGGTGTCAGTTATGCAGTACAAACCTTCTCTAGACCAAAGATTAGGTAGCAAACACGCAACATGAGAATAATCTTTTTGGGAAGAAGAGACTGTTACCTCCTTTTGCCCAGAAAGTGCATTCCCACTTTCGAAGGCAAAGGGAAAAAATTTCAAGGTAAAATAAGCTAAAAATAATACTGAAATGACAAGAAATCATAGGTTGGTTGAAATATCACATTTATTAAAAAATGCCTCTCACACATCGTCAGGCAGAGCAATGGCCCCCCTACCCACAAAGTAGTCCATATATTGCTCGCGGACCGCGCGGGCATTTAGAGGGGGCAAGCCTGGACGTGCCACTTGAAGGGCTGTGAGGTCCGCATTTGGAGGGCCCTCCACATCTGGGCCAACGGGCACCACATAGTTCCTGTTATGTCTTTTGAGGAAGTTGTGCAATATGCAACAGGCAAGAACTATGTGGTTCAGTTTGTATTCCGCCAAGTTAATTGCCGTCAAGAACAGGCGGAAGCGGCTGGTCAGGATGCCAAAAGTGTTCTCCACAACTCTTCTGGCTCTGGACAGCCTGTAGTTGAAGACCTTCTGGTCTGGGGTGAGGGTCCTCATCGGGAACGGCCTCATCAGATGGGGAGTCAACGCAAACGCTTCATCTGCGACAAAGACGAAGGGGAGTCCTTCTGCATTCTCCTCTGGAGGTGGCAAGCACAGACTGCCACTTTGGAGACGCCAGTAGAACTCCGTGTGCGCAATGGCACCACCATCCGAGATCCGGCCGTTCATCCCCACGTCCACATACATAAATTCATATGTTGCCGACACCACCGCCAACATCACTACACTATTAAACCCTTTATAATTATAATAGTAGGACCCCAAGTTGGGCGGTGGGACGATGCGGACGTGTTTCGCATCCGCAGTTAGGAAAGTCCCAACGGCTGGCAAAGTGGGAGGCCACAGTCTGCCATTCCTGTGGCGTGGAAGGGAACTGTGGAGTGAAACAAGAAAAAATAATTAGTCACTTTGCACATAAACATTGCAAGCAGATTAGACAATCAACATCTTGGAACAAGAGCATTGTATAAAATTGGAGGCTGGAAAGTATTTGCAGAGAAAAGTAGAGGGTCCCCTTCACAGATTACTCACCCCCCATCAATCCCCACACTTCTGATGGGCCATTGGCAATAACTAGGGTTTTGGGGGGGGGGGGGGTTGTTGGACAGGTAACCCTCTGCACTTCATTGATTGGCAAATGGCTCAATAATGTGTGCTAGTTTGGCCAGACACTCTGTACTTAACACTATTGGCAGCCCCCAGGAAAGCTAAACTAACAAACTCCCAAAAAAAGGAAAGCACATTGTGACATTATGACATTTCCAAGCAAGCTAATAGGAGAGAAAGAACACAAAAAAATAGGAAATGGCAAGTATGGAGGCAGCCCCTTGCACTACATGCTTTGCAGAATTCATCCCTAAAGATGCCCACTATAAAGAGGTAGGTATATAGTGTGTATTGACCTTGGGAAAGCCAGCAGATAGAGGATTGGTACCATCTGACAGAGCAGTTGGGGGAGGGGGTTCCTAATGAGTTTGCCCCCCCCCCCCCCACCAAAAACAATAAAAAAAAGGGGCTCTACATGAAGTAAACCACACAGCAAACATTTGTGCATATTTTAGGGGGTGTTTGTGGGCAAAAAATACTATGCAGCAGACAAAATACATTGCTTAAGTGACTAGGCCATAGGTGTCTATTGGGGCAGAAGAGCATGCTGGGGAGGTAAGTGAAGGGAAAAATGCATGAAGGAGAAAAGGGGCACAGCATATTAGAGCATATTGCAATCATGGTAATTAGGGAAGGAGGTCAAAAATAGAAGACATTAGCAAACAGAGCATACATAGAAGGGAATAGTAAAGGAGAAATGTTACCTTAATATAGTCCTCCTGCAGGACCTGGATGATGGCAGAACAGGTCTCTGGAATAATGATTCCCAGGGCCTGGGGAGAGATACCTGAAGAGAACTTCAAATCCTGAAGACTTCTCCCTGTCGCCAAGTACCTCAACGTGGCAACAAGCCTCTGCTCCGGAGTAATGGCTTGTCTCATGCAGGTATCCTGCCGGCTGATAAAGGGGGTCAGCAAAGCCAAAAGACGGTGAAAATCGGGGTCCGTCATCCTGAGAAAGTTCCTGAAATCCTCAGGATTATTCTCCCGGATCTCACGAAGCAAAGGCATGTGCGAGAATTGGTCACGCTGAAGCAACCAATTCTTGGTCCACATACTCCTCGTCACTCTGTTCATGGACGGGTCTTGGGTCAAAGCTAAAAGCCCGACACCAATTCCGCGTACAGCACGAACTCGGCGACGAGTACGCACGGGAAACATCGCTCACAAGGTCACAAAAGGTCGGCTGGTCAGAACGGACAAACAGAAAGCACCGATAAACAGCAAGGCCTGAAAGAACGAAATGAATACCAGAAACGAGCAGACAATAAGCAGTGCAAATCAAAGCGTCCTATATCAAGATATAGGCCGCAATGACCAACAAATGCGAACTGACTACACGCACTAATAAACAGATACGCACGACAAGCACAAACTGAAGAGCAGTAACGATCTGAGTCAGAAAACTGAGAAGCGCGAATCTTAAGTCACCAAACTTCGACTAACTCGCGATAAACACGGGATCAGCAGAAGGAGCCCAACGGGTGCCTGACGTGGTGCTGAACTTCCCTTTTCTAATCTCGTGGACGACGACTTACGTCACTACGTTCTTGCAGACCGTATATTCCGACAACGTAGTCCGACCGTGTGTACGCAACACCAACATCGGACAAAGTACGATGGACAGGATCCGACCGACCTGGTCCGCGGATTGTCCGACCGTGTGTATGGGGCTTAAATGTGCTGTCCTCTCAAAATAACTCAACACACCATTAATGTCTAAACCTCTGGAAAAAGTGAGTACACCCCTTAGTTAAAATGTCCAAATTGGGCCCAATGTGTCAATATTTTGTGTGGCCACCATTATTTTCCAGCACTGCCTTAACCCTCTTGGGCATGGAGTTCACCAGAGCTTCACAGGTTGCCACTGGAGTCCTCTTCCACACCTCGATTACGACATCACAAAGATGGTGGATGTTAGAGACCTTGCGCTCCTCCACCCTCTGTTTAAGGATGTCCCACAGATGCTTAATAGGGTTTAGGTCTGGAGATATGCTTGGCAAGTCCGTCACCTTTACCCTCAGCTTCTTTAGAAGGCAGTGGTCGTCTTGGAGGTGTGTTTGGGATCGTTATTATGTTGGAGTACTGCCCTGAGGCCCAGTCTCCAAAGGGGGATCATGTCCTGTACACTCACTACTTTACATGGTAGCAAAGTGTAATTTATTTACATGAAAACATGTACATGTCACATGAAAAGATATAATAAAATACTTACAAAAATGTGAGGGGTGTACTCACGTTTGTGAGATACTGTATAGGGGTATTTGCTTAGGAAGAATATGTCCCCTCTAATGTTGGGTGTCCTACAGATGTTAATGTTGCTGCATTAAGTAAAACTATTAGTTCAGTTTTTACATTTTAGAATGGGTACCTTGACTGAAAAAAAGGTTGAACCACACCTCCCTAAATGCGTAGAGTTGGCAGTGGTGTAGATGCAAATATTTTTGCTCCATGCCTGAGCTGCTTTTTGGTCCCACTCAGCAACTAATTTCCTATTTGTTCAGAATCCATACTTCTTAAAGTAAAAGAATGGCCAAAGCTCTTTTAGCCATACTTCTCCTGTGGGTCACAGGAGTGCATTAGTTCTGCACTCCTGTGATCCAGATTCAGCCAACTGACATCTGATGTCATAGAGTCGGTCCAGGCTCCTCATGGATCCTGATAATAATGTCAGGATCCGGCTAGATGACTGACTGGCAGCTGGCTCAGCTCTGAAAACTGATCAGTGGTCTTTGATTGCTCGGTTCTTGGTGTACAGCCAGGAGGGGACACCTACAGTTCCTCACTTCTTATTTAAGGCAACTAAAATACAAAAGGGTAATATACTGTATGTCTGCCCTGATATTAGGCTGAGTAAATGTTTTGGGGTGGCAAAGGTAAAGATAACTGCAACAAGCTTTCAAAAGCACAAGAATGTTTACTAAAGAACAGGAGGCGGTCCCTCTCTATCACATTCTTTAGCAGTTTGGCACAGAACATGTCACCACAGCCCTTTATCATCCCCACATACACCACTAGCTCCCGTTTTTTGTAACCCAGAGTTTTCACCTGGCTTGGTACCAGGATTATTTTAATGGTGGCTTAATAAGGGGTTATTAAGAATTAGCCACTTTCTTAATGGAGATCACATATACACCATATACATACATGCAACATTTTAAGGATATGTTGCAAATGCCTCCTAGTGAAATATTCCGATACAATCAAATTGCATCATTTGCCAGATCTAAACTTAACCCACTGGTACAACCTTTGAACTATCTTGTCAAGCCAGGGGCTTCCAAAGGGGGTGTGTATCTGCGGTATACGCCTCTCTCACGGAGCCGGACTCAAAACTTGCCTATATGAATCAATGGGAAAGGGACCTGAAACTTTCCTTTGATCTGACTGAGTGGTAGGACATCGCTTATAATTTATCTAAAGTCTCCATCAATACAACCTATCACTATAAAACACTCCTGTGTTGGTACCTGGTTTCCGACTAGGGTAGCCAAAATGCATCCTTCCACTTCGCCAAATTGTTTCCGACGATGCAGCCAGTTGAGGACGATGCACCATATTTGGTGGTAATGCCCTCTCGTGACTAGGTTCTGGATTAGGATATTTAATATAATAAACTTGGTGATTGGGGTGAATATTCGCAGATCTCCAAGAGCAGCTCTTTTTCACAAACTGCCTGATGAAGTGCTCAGAAAATCAGTGAAATTGATTACTTGCTATATTGCTGGCAGCAAGAATTCAGTCGGTTATTCCTCTTGATTACGTTAGAAGTAAACTTAATTGGATCATCATTAATGATAAACTCACTCATATACTTTGTAATAAATCCAAAAAATCCTTGGATCGGTTATATCTTGACTCCCTAATGAACTCCGGGATGACCCTCTCCTCCTTTTTCTTTTTTCCTTTTTTCTTCTTTTTCTTCTTCTTCTTCTTCCTCTCCTTCCTTTTCCTCATTACTTCTCTCCTATTCTGGTATCTACAGGTACGGTACATTTGGTTGCTTATGGGGCCTCACACAGTAGTGATTACCATGATAATCTCAGGGATCACGGCCGGGATTTCTCCGTGGCTCCTTACCCGTTATCTTCCTCCCCCCTTCCCCTTTTCCCTATATTATGCCCTTGTTCCTGCTCTCCATCATACATAGTAATATTCCTATATACCGATGAGAAATAATTGTTCGGTTCCATTACTACTCAGGATTATGTTATGCTTTTTTTTTTTCTCTTTTTTTTTTGATGATGATTATTTTGTCTTGTTTTTTGATGATGGTGGATAGTACATTCAACCCTTGGAGGTTAACCTGAGATCATTTTTTATTTTTTATTAATTTTTTTGCCTAAAACAGGCTTTTTTGATGTAATGTTGGATGAGTTATCTTTTATGGTCCTACCTTTCATGTTTCTATATTATTATGTTTGCAACCTGAGAATTGGCTTTGTTCCAATATGTCTGTTCCTACCAGACTTTGTTTCTTTTCCAATAAAAATATTGAAATATAAAGAACAGGAGCACTGATCGATCGATCGGGTCTCATACAGCCTTCCAAAGCTAGTGAACTATTGTATCTCTTAAATCCTTTTGCTACTCCAGTGCATACAGTAAATTAATAGTGTAGTTCAATTGTACAGATTGCATTGGAGATCCTAGTGCAAAGAAGGTAATTATTTTACTTTAATATTCAGAATGCTTGGCGGATAGAAAATTAGATTTCTAATGTGTTCAAAATAGGATTAATCTAAACACTTTTTTTTTCCTGTCTTCCACTGCAGAGGTGTGAAATATGAAGCAGGCACCAAAGAGATGATTAAAACTAAAGTAAGGGTTATACTGTATGCAAATGTATATACAGTATGTATGTTTCTGTAGTCAAGTGCTCATTTACTTACCATGATCCGGGGCAGTTGCAAGCTTCCTTTACTCCATTTCCAACAACTCCCTATGTTCCTGGACATGCCTAAGGGGAAAAAAAAAGTTCTACAGTTTTCCTCTCTCAAAAGAGAGGCTACCCATGATGAAGTAGGGATAGCAAGCTTGCAGCTAGGTGAGCGATTCTCCACTGTAAGAACTAATGTGTGGGCAGCCTGGCAGGAGCCTAATAGCACACAACTTCTTAGGTAGACACAGTTATTTTAGGGAACCACTCCTCATTTGTTACCAGAGTGCTCCAGTTCCAGTGGGTTGGCCCTTTGTCCTTGGGCCTTGGATCCCTCCAGCTGCTAACTTGTATTACAAAAACTACTCTGGATGTCACAGTGAGGGATGGTGTTTATGAGGATAATTGCAAGTAGCTGTAAGGTTACTGGACTAGTGATTCTCAGCTTGACTCTCTGCTGTTATAGAGTCTATGTTACCCTGATAGAGCCACAGAAACATATCTGTGAAAAGTCCATGTTTGTGCAGCTTTCAGAATCTGTTTGGTTTAATTCTGTAGGGTATGCATACTCTTTGTTATAACTGTTTCCAAATTTGCACTTGTTTAGTAAACTGCAAGTTACAGCTACTCCCTGTCTGATCATTCAGCCGATTACTGATACTAAGGCTTGATTCACACTTGTACGACTCTGCAGGCCAGTGCAACTTTGCGCAGGCATGGCAGCCCATTCACTGCTGTGCCTCCTGAAAATGCACGGAAAAGGTCCCTGCTCCATTTTTTTAAAATTGCTTCCTGCACGGAAAAACGCAAGTGCAGTGCAGTTCCCAGTGCAGGAAGTCGTGCTGCAGTTTCCAGTACGTGGGGGTGCCATTAGGATTAATAGCACCCCCACACATCTCATGAGCAGAAGCGCATTGTTTTGTGTGAGTGGTTGCGGCTGCAGGAACAGGTGGGGTCCCACAGCGGCAATAATGTGCACAGGTGTGCACCTAGCCTAAGAAAAGAGAGCTTTCCAGATTTGTTTCTTTTGATTTAAACTTGATTATTAGCAAAAAAAAATGGAGTTTACTGATAGCAGATTGTTTAGTGAACTGCAAGTGAATGCAGTACTGTAACTAAAGGGTATAACATCAGAAAAAAACTACACTTATTTGTGGGCATAACTAGTAATCACAAGACCTCATAGTAAATGTATCTATAGTTTCCTAACTCCTTTACCATCCTATAACTCTTTAACCCCTATTAAATGTAGGTGTCAGCATGTTAAAAAATGTTTTACCTATCTGCAGGCCACTTCCCACCTTCCTGTATCTGCTGCTCACTAACCTACTGCACTTTGTTCTACTAACGCTGATGGTCTTAAAAAATATGCACCCAGATATTTTTTTATTTGGTCAACATGCAGGAACCTGCCACCTTAACCAACCACTCCAAATGAAGAGGCCTGTGTATTTACAAATTTACAAAAATGTTAGAATTGTTCAAGATCAAGATACATGTTTAAACGAAAGTAAGGAAACTGCCAGATACACCCGGTACTATCTTGTGGAGCTTACACCCCAAGCTTATCTTGTGGAAAACCACAGAGATAAAATAAGGTCTTCTAGATCTAAGCTCTCCAATTTTTTCCCCAAAGCATGATCAACAGACATTTACTGTTGCCCCTAGACATGAGATACCTATCAGCTGGATCGGGCAATTGTCACCCCAAAGCCATAGCTAGGGTGCGCACAAAACTTCAGCATTATAAAATCAGTTTAGATAAGGCAGGTACTAATTTACTGGTTTGTGAAGTTGAATATCTGTCGTAAAAGTAGAAATGTTCAAGTTGCCAGCAGGTTTAATCAATAACTATTCCACTTCATTACCTGTTTTTCACCTAGTATAAGTTGACCATGTGCACCTTTTCCACTTGGAGGAGTTTATCATTGCACCGAGTGATCTTCTACAAACTCCCTACAGGCTGGTCCAACTTACATATAAGTGTGAGTCTAAAGCCCCATACACACGGTCGGACCATGGACCAACTTTCCCGTGGACTTTTGTCCAAAGGGCGTTGGCCCTCAAGTTGGTACTGCATACACACGGTCGGACTTTTGAGACAACCAACACGAACGTAGTGACGTTACAACGTACTGACGACGCTTCAAAAGAGGACGTTCAATTCTCTCGCGTCACCCTTCGGGCTCCGTCTGCTAACTTCGAGCTAGCAGACGTTTGGTCAGTGGTGATTCGAGTACTTTTCGGTCCGTGTTACTTTCCGACCGTTTTGGCCAGCCATGTTGCGCGATCCTAGGAGAGAGCGTGCTGTTTATGGGCTTGGAGTCATTGCTGTGACTCGAGCCCAGTCTAGAAATAGGCGCAATACTGGGATAAGAAGTGTTTGGACCAAAACTTGGCTACTTAATCGTGACCAATTCAGCCATATGCCATTACTGCGTGAGCTACAGGAGAACAATCCGGATGATTTCCGCAATTATCTGAGAATGACGGACTCCTGCTTTCAGCAATTATTGTCCTTGCTGTCCCCCTATATTTCAAAGCAGGACACATGCATGCGGGCTGCAATACCAGCAGAGCAAAGGCTCATAGCCACTTTGCGCTATTTGGCAACAGGGAGGAGTCTCCAGGATATAAAATTCACAACAGGTATCTCTCCCCAGGCTCTGGGAGTCATTATCCCTGACACATGTTGTGCTATCATTCAAGTATTGCAGAAGGACTATATTCGTGTAAGTATTTTTGCTTTAATATCACCGTCATGTTTTGTAATGCATTTTATTGTTTTTGGCCATTCCATCCTCCACATTTTTGGAATATGGTGTGATTGAATGTCCTCTTTGTCCTCATGCATGCCTTAACCTTTTTCGTGGCCTACATGCATATTTTCCTCCCCTAACCTCCACAGCATGCTACCCTGGGCCCATCCACACGTAGTCTAGTACTTAACACTGTATTTATTATGCTTCCTTCGTTACCCTAAACACCGCCTAAAATGTGTCCCAATATTATTCCTGCCCTTAAAAAGAGTCTCTTATTTAGTTTGAAACACTCCCCCCCTCCCCCCACACACCCCCAACCTCCAAAAAAATTGAAATAAAATGTAATAAAATATTAGAAAATGCAGAGTCAACCAACACAACTACTCCATCTGCAGATTTGGCAAAACACATATACTGTGTACCTTATTTTTTGACTTAAGATTGTTGCCTAAATGTAGTGTAATGGCCTGCCTGATTAGCTTCAAAATCGACAAATTATACTTTCATCATGTTTTTTTTCTCATTATGAAAAGCTCCCAACATCCCTGTGCTGTGCCAACTTCCTTGCTTTTTAAGTTCATCTTAACAAATACTCATAATTAATTATCCTTTTTATTATTTTGTACGATGTATGTCAAAATGTGTATAGATTTTGTCAATGTGCATTCATATTTTTGTTTTATTCCACTTCTTACCTGTCCACCAGTGGCGGCTGGTGCTCCAATTTTTTGGGGGGGCGCAAAACAAACAGCCTCACTGTGCCATCAAACGCTGCCACTGTGCCATCAAACGCTGCCACTGTGCCATCAAACGCTGCCACTGTGCCCATCTAACACTGCCACTATGCCCATCTAACGCTGTCACTGTGCCCATTAAATGCTGCCAATGGCACTTACCTTGTCAGGCGGCGAGCGGTGTCTCCTCATCTTCTCCCGTGCTCCTGTCTTCACAGCGCCTGTGACTTCAGCCAATCAGGGGACCGGTAACACAGACCGGCAACCTGATTGGCTGAGAGGCGGGTCTGTGTTAGGGAAGCGATGTATTCGCTTCGCTAACACAATACTGTGTAAGCAGCGAACGCAAAGCATTGCGCCCGCTGTTTACACTTCTGGAAGCCTATTAGAGCACACCGCTCTAATAAGGTCCCCTATTTGAGCTTTACAGCTCTAAAAGGGCGCTTCCAGAAACACCCCCCCCGCTGTAATTCACATGCCCGGCGCCCGACAAGGGGCCGGACACCTGAATAGGGGGGTGGCAGCGGTGACAATAGCTAGATTCATGCAATGCATTAATCTATCTATTGGTGATAGAGCGGTGCAGGAGAGGGGGGGCGGCGCTCCTGCGCCCTCTATGCACGCACCGCCACTGCTGTCCACTGGCCTGATAATCTTGTCAAGATGGATGGCTTACCCAAATTAAACTTAAATTTTAATGCCTTTAGTTCTCCTGGAAGTGTTGAGGTTTACTTGTCCAAAACAGATACTCATTCAACTCCCCCTTCCTAAGCTTTTTTTAATGTGCCACCAGAGGGGGTGAGGGACCATATAATTGTACCTTTTTATTTTGTTCTTGAAATGCACTTTTACATGTTAGAATATTATTTTGGCCCACAATGTTTGTGTCAAATATGTTTGCAATTTAATGTACTCCGGTATTAATTTTTGCTTTATTTGTTTGACTCCACAGTTTCCGAAAAACAGCCAGGAATGGCAGGATGTTGCTGCGCAGTTTGGCCATTTATGGGATTTCCCCAACTGCGGAGGTGCCATAGATGGCAAACATGTGAGGATAGTGCCACCACCAAATTCTGGATCCTATTTTTTTAATTATAAAGGTTTTTCTAGCATTGTCCTCCTTGCTGTGGTGTCAGCAAAATATGAGTTTTTATATGTCGACGTTGGTATTAATGGTCGTCACTCAGATGGAGGAGTTATGATGAACACAGAATTTTATGACCGGCTGCAGAGAGGAACTTTAAATTTGCCACGTGCTCAGGACAATGTGGAGGGCCTCAATTTTGTTTTTGTCGCAGATGATGCATTTTCTTTGGGGCCACATATTTTAAAGCCCTTCCCAATGCGGAATCTGACCCCAGAGCAACGGATTTTTAATTACAGGCTCTCTCGTGCCCGAAGGGTAGTCGAAAATGCCTTTGGCATCATGTCCAGCCGATTCCGGATCTTTTTAACAGCCATAAATTTGGCTGAATATAAATTAAATCATGTGGTATTATGCTGCTGCATCCTCCACAATTTTCTACGGAGGAATGCTTCCAGCTACATTGCCTTAGGGGCAACGGGTGAACCAGCTGAAGAGTCCTTGATGCCAGCACTTGAAAGTGCACATGCTGGTTTTGGCGTCCAGAATGGGCGTGTTGTCCGCCAACAATACACCGACTACTTTATTGGTCGAGGGGCAGTGCCTTGGCAGCAAAATGTTTTGGAGAATTAGTTACAATTGTAATAAAAAAATAAAATATTCTTTAATTTGAATGACTGTTGTCTGTTTCTTATATGTTTGCAACTAGCCATGATCTTTGTCCTTTTTGCCACTAGTTTGAACCAACCTGATGTGCAACATGAGGTATCCATCTCAATTCCAGCTAACTTGTAGATTGTGCTGTATTTCACCTACACACATTTTTGAGTACATGGTCAATGCAACTACAACCACGTAACAAATATACTGATATTGAGCATTGAAATAAGAAGGCACACATTGGTTTTGTTTCAACTTTTTTTATTCTGTGCACATTCACATGTGCCTTTTCATTTTTTTTTTTTTTTTTATTTTTTGATTATTTTTTTTCAACATGAAAAATATATTTTTTTGGTATTTTTTGATTATTTTTTTTCAACATGACAAATATATTTTTTTGGTATTTTTTGATTATTTTTTTTCTACATCAAAAATATATTTTTTTGGTATTTTTTTGATTATTTTTTTTCAACATGAAAAATATATTTTTTTGGTATTTTTTGATTATTTTTTTTCTACATCAAAAATATATTTTTTTGGTATTTTTTTATTATTTTTTTTTCAACATGACAAATATATTTTTTTGGTATTTTTTGATTATTTTTTTTCTACATCAAAAATATTTTTTTTTGTTATTTTTTGATTATTTTTTTTTTAACATCAAAAATATATATATATATTTTTTTTTTAATCAAGTTTTTTAAAAATATAAAAACAATAAAAACAAATAAACTTTGCAAGGATGATGATGCGCAATCGAGTCAACATCATGCAGCAGCAAATGAGGAACTAGATATGATTGAAAACTTTAATTTTTTAAATTTAATTTATTCTGGCCAAAATATCAATCATATCTTTCATTTGCTGCTGCATGATGTTCAGTCGATTGCGCATGGCATCTATTTCCCCGTTCCACCCCATTATTTGCCCGATGAGCCTCTGCGCACTGTCCTGAGTGAACGGTTGCTCCAAAACCAGCACATCATCTAAAAAAAGTAAGAAAAAATAATGTATTAATAAAGGTGTGGCCAGACATAGATTATGTGCAACAGTGGTGAAACAGTGGTGTCAGACACTCACCTGGTGACATCTCTGTCACTTCCTCCACCTCCTCTTCCACAACATCCTCCACATCGCTGGGACTAATTCCCCAAACAGGCCGGTGAGGGTGGGGGTCCTGGCGAGGATGGGGGTCCTGGCGAGGCTGGGGGTCCTGGCGAGGATGGGTGTCCTGGCGAGGGTGGGTGTCCTGGCGAGGATGGGTGTCCTGGCGAGGGTGGGGGTCCTGGCGAGGATGGGTGTCCTGGCGAGGGTGGGGGTCCTGGCGAGGATGGGTGTCCTGGCGAGGGTGGGGGTCCTGGCGAGGATGGGTGTCCTGGCGAGGGTGGGGGTCCTGGCGCCGATGTTTGGCCCGGTGAGGGTGGTGGCCCGGTGAGGGTGGGGGTCTGGCTGAGCTGGGGCGTCCCTGCGATTTGGGTGCCTGAGTCTTTGCTCCCCTATGAGAATCAAACAAAAGGTATACTTTTAGCGCACAGACGGTAAACATTGCTTTGCGGTGGTGTACAATTGTCTGTTTATATCAAGAGATCTAAGTTCAAGACATGATGAAATTTCCCTTTTAATAAAACAGAAAGAATTAACCTTTCTTGACCAAAATTCTCTGATGTCGCACACTAGTGCTCCTGAATCCAGCTGTGTAAAAAGCTGTTGAATGCCCTCTCCTTCATTCCAATTTACTATATTTTGACCATTCTGAAGAATGGACGTATTTACGAAAAGAAACATTCCCATTCGGAACTCTCAACATTTGACATTCGGAACATCCAGAAATAACGACAGTTTACAAGTATCGTTGGTTCAGAATTATGAAATGTTGAGAGTTCAGAATGGACGTATTTACGAAAAGAAACATTCGTAAATACGTCCATTCTGAACTCTCAACAGTTGATAATTCAGAACATCCAGAACCAACGATACTTGGAAACTGTCGTTATTTGTGAATGTTCCGAATGTCAAATGTTGAGAGTTCTGAATGGACGTATTTACGAAAAGAAACATTCGTAAATACGTCCATTCTGAACTCTCAACAGTTGATAATTCAGAACATTCACAAATAACGACAGTTTCCAAGTATCGTTGGTTCTGGATGTTCTGAATTATCAACTGTTGAGAGTTCAGAATGGACGTATTTACGAATGTTTCTTTTCGTAAATACGTCCATTCTGAACTCTCAACAGTTGATAATTCAGAACATTCACAAATAACGACAGTTTCCAAGTATCGTTGGTTCTGGATGTTCTGAATTATCAACTGTTGAGAGTTCAGAATGGACGTATTTACGAATGTTTCTTTTCGTAAATACGTCCATTCTGAACTCTCAACATTTGACATTCGGAACATCCCGAAATAACATTACTAAATATACACAAAAAATGCAAAGCTGAAAAAAATAACATGGAATTAAATCAAAAATATACAGTCAGTGCACATATTCATCAACAATCACGTATTAAATATCAAAACATCGCATTTTCTAAAACAGCCACGCATTTACAAAACAGCCACCGTACGAACGATGACACACACATACGAACGGCAATAGACTTATGTACGCCAGGTACTTACTATTTTTCAGCGCCTTTTTAATTTTCAGAAACTGGTCCGGCTCCCTGGTCTTGATGTCCGACCATCGTTTGCGAAGCTGGTCTTTGGACCGATGGACCCCGAACTTCTCCTCCAGCCTTCTCACGACTTTGGTGAGGATTCTGTCCTTCACCATGTTGGGGTGCAGGTATGGCCCATGCTTGCCATCGTAGTCGTCCTTGACCAGAATCCGCACCATCTCCACCATTTCCTCAAATGCCATGTTTGTGGCCTTAAACCTCCTCCTCGCATGTTGTTCTTCCGCCATATTTACTCCGACTACGCAACGAGGGGATAAGGGGCGGGGAATAGCCGAGAAAAGGAACGTCGGGGGCGGGCGACGCAAGCGGTGGTTCGCGCACGCGTAATGGTATATCCATGCTTAACGCGCGGCCTATAGAAATTTACGAACGGAAGATACGAAGGAATACACTACATACACGATATAAATGTTGACGCACTGAAATTCTCTTTTTACGGAGTCTTTTCTCTTTTTACGAAGTCTTTGTATGTAAATGAAAGAAGCTAAATATTTATGAATGAATATATTCGGGACATGAAGAAAGCAAAAAATTAACGTCGATGGGACACTAATGTTAATTAGTAATAACGATGCTTTGCTGAATGTGTATGGTCAAGGCTTGACGTCATGACGCTTGGAGGGCGGAGGGTCACGCATACGCCGTGTATAAAGCACGAACGTGTGGTGCAATGTACCGTTCTGGCGGGAGACGAACGCAAGCCGACGCTAAACGACGCAAGCCGACGCAATACGACGCAGTACGAAGGTAGACACGGACGAAAGGTACATTTTATTAATTTCTCTTTACCGCTGGTACTTTCAAATGATTGTCTTTTGCTTTGAAGATGTAATTTAGTACTCGGACTGTTGTTAAATATAGTAAACATGCGCAAACACCCACCTTGAAACACACACCTGCAGGTTACCTGCACTGAGCTGTATAGAGTTTGGTTAATACTAGGCTTGTACAATTCGTTTCGGAACGAATCGAAGTTCGGACGAATTTGGCAGCTTTCCGACAAACGAATGCATCAGAATGTCTAAGTAAAAGGAAGGCATTTCCAAATATACAAAATAAATTCTATCGTTTATAACGAATGAATTCGATAGGATTTGAGATTCTGTCTAACGAATATTGTATACTATTACTAACTAGTTTTTTAAAAACGTAGTAACTTTAATTAACGAATACAACCTACCGAAATTAGCTATTTTGAAGATAACAATGTACACAAACTTTTTTTTTTTTTTTTTGGAACAAGTCTAGTAATTACATGTGGCTTTGCTGCACTATAAAGTACAGATAATCTGCAGGTAAGTCACAGGTGCACGTG